>OZ005681.1:28031459-28631459 GCA_963930675.1 Gnaphalium uliginosum | reverse complement strand
GGCAGAGGTAGGGGTGGTGTTCATCGGTTTAGTTTATGATTTTCTCGGTGTTTTCGGTTTGAGTTGTTATGTTTGAAACTTTTGAAATCAAAATCAAAATTGAATCGAAAATCTAATTCAAAGTTGTAAATTGAACTGAAATCGAAACCGAACCGAATTCAAATTCGAATTCGGTTCGGTTTCGACTAAAAAATCCAAATTTATCCAAATAACCATAAAAAATCGCTTTCGGCTTATAATTGTTATTGTGTTAAGGTTTCACTAGTGTGAAAAGTGAATGACATGATGTTAATTTAAGGTTGAAATGTGAATAGACTTGTTTAGGAAATGTAAATATCACACATATATTACATATATTAATACTTTAATATATTAATAATTTGAATTCGGTTTAACTGAATTCAAAAATTCAAAACCGAAAACCAAAACGAAAAATCGAATTCAAATGTGTAAATCGAACCAAAAATCGAATTCGAATTCTGTTTGATTTTTTCGGTTCGGATTTTGGTTTATACGCTTTCAACCCGAATATTGAACACCCAGGTTCCATTTTGTTCGCGAAACATTTTGGTGTTGCTTAAATAAGTTTTTAAGAATTACAACTTAATTCATTTTTTTAACCAAACACCCTTATGTAATATAGTGAAATTAAAATTTAATTCAATTTAATTTCATGAAATTCTATAGAACCAAATATATAATTACTTTTTAATTGGGAAAACATATATTTAAATAATGAACCCAAGAACACTTTTAATGAGATGATGATTTGTATATCGTTAAATATTTATTCATCCACAACTAAATATGTTTCATGATGTTATACACCACAACACTTTAAAACGTATTTGGTACATAAATACTCCATACATATTAGAGGCGTACAAGTTACTTTCTCCTCAATGTTATAAACTTTATAAGCTAATAGTCCTTGTCGATAATTATTTTATAAACTGTTATATTCTTTTAACCTATCTCTACTCATATTAACTTACGTCAAACTTTAACCCAGTCGTATCGTATATTGGTAGACTCACAAATTTTTTACAAACAAATTGATATAAAAAGATATGAAGTTGGATGTAGACCAATTAAATTCATTTCGTCTTTATACTATACATGTTTCTCTCTCCTCATATCATTTGTACACATCATTTAATTTTAAATTATGTTCTTATTATATAGGGGTGTTTGTTATATGGGTTTTGGGTTTTAGAATTAAAACAAGTGTTTGGTAGAAAATTATCAGCTTGGAATGTGGTAACGAAAACTAGAAATGATGTAACTTAGAAATTCAGCTTGTTTGGTAGTTTTTACGAAAGGTTTTCTAAAAGAATCTTTTGCTATCTTTATCTCACTCATCATCATATTATATCTCTCTTACTTTTTGATTTTTTTATATTGTTTGTATTTTTTTTCTTTTATTATCTTCTTTATAATTTATATAATAGTAATGAAAAACCATTATTTATTTTTAAAACAAATAATATTATCAAACAATTATTACATTCATTCCCCTTACCTTTCTTTCAAATATATACTCATTAGCAAATTTATAAAACAAACATCTCCATAATACCATAAAGAAAGATAAATATACATTACACTAAATATTTATACTTCATACGTCTCAAAATAAGTGTCTACCTTTTCATTTTAGTTTGTACCAAAATAATTTTATCAATTTATTTATAATTTACTTTTTTACAAAATTAATTTGTAGAAGCCTGTGCCAAAAAATAAAGTTTAAACTATTATCTTTTCTTACAATATACTGATACTAATTATGCATTTTTTTAAAAACTTGTTGTAATTTGATTGTTGTTGCAACAAGGATTAGTTACAGGGCCTAAATAGAAAATATCGAGATGAAATTGATGAACTGCTCTTCCTGAAATGGATGAACTACCCTTCCTGAAATGGATATCGAATGAACCGAATAACGAAGAAACCTAACTGCAAAAGAAATAGACCGTCAGTCTTGTCAAAAGGGGAAAGAGGATTATTCCTTTTGACCAACCTCCGGTATGCGAGTAAGTAAACTAGTACGGCTTATGTGAGTATGAAAGTAGTAAATGCATATTGAGTGTTTACTCTGGTTTTCGTGTGCCGTCTACGGTTTTGATATGGAATATAAACCAAAGTAGACTTTATTGGATTAAGTGAATACATGGACTTGGACCTGTTTCCTTAAATTTATGTATACATCCGTTTATGTTGACCTTCCTTTCGGTATCCATAGCTACATATTTCTAAATCTTATCCTATTTACACATGGTACGTTATCATCCCCCGAATCCAGTTCGTTATATTTGCACATAGCGTACTAGATTTTTAATTGATTTGGTTGGCGATTCCCTTATTGGTGTCCAAAGGATAAAAAATTTAAAAAATGCTTTTTCCTCCGGCTTGTAAGCCCCATTTTATAAGTGTTATTTAAAATTTGAAAATATGAAATGGGAAAAATAATAAAATAAAAAATGAAATGGGACTTATATCCTTTGGTTCCATACTCCCATCGATTTCCATTTTGTTCCAAAATATATTTTTTATTCCAGTTATGCTACATGAATTGGGAACAAAAGGTTATTTGCCTCTTGGTTTTTGTTTAAACTAAAATTTAGACTTAAAAGGAAATGGAACCCATTCCCTTCGGTTTTCGTGAAATGTAAAATAGGAAACAAGATCCCAAACATTTCCCATCGGTTTTCTTTATTTATTTATTTTATGTTATATACATATACTATTATAATTAATACACGAAGGATTAATGGCGTGACCCAAATGCCGTGAACCCAAATCTGATTGATTTGACGGGCCTTTTCATCTTCTAAAGGCTATAATCAGGCCCTATATAAAGGACCTTAGTAAAAAAATGTTAAATATTTTTTACTATAAAAAATGCATTAGTGTGTGTGTTTTGCGCTCTGCATCCGAAGAGGCAGCGTCCTTCGGTCTCCATTTCCATTGCAAAGTTTCGCAACCGTTTCCATTTCAAGTTTTTAGCATCCACTTTCTTCGGTTTTCAGGTTTGTGTACTCTCCGGCTCTCTTGTTTCTTCCATTATAACTATGTCAAGGGATAATTTTAATAAATGTTATTCGATGTTAGACGAAGACAAAGTAGATGCCTTTTGCGCCAAATTTCATATACTTAGAGATCTTAATCCCCTTAGTCTAGATTCTGATAAATTGATGAATCAACCACCCGAAGGAACGATCGGTGCGTATACTCGATTTTTTTGACTCAATACCATAACTTCCATATATCCCAATTTTGTCCCCTTGGTGCACTTAAAGTTTCTTGTTTCGAGATCCAATGTAGGCTTTAGGAATTGAACCCACTTTAACATTTTTTAGGAAATTTTATAAGTTAGGGAGAAATGGTTATTGGGTTACAATTAACCTTAGGTACGAAGGATATGCTCCCGTATGTATTACCCAATACCCTACATTTTGAAGTATTGGAAAGATCGATTTTTTCAGATCAAGGCTTTGGCCGTGCCCATTCACATTATATGGAAATCGAAGAATGTATCTTTAGGAGATGATATGCCCACGGATTTAGAGGCCGGAGCCGAAAATATTGCTACTTTAGTAGCTAAAAAAACCCGTGTTCGGCATTTTAACGAGCATACTTTAGTTATCGCAGGTATGAGTAGGAGGTGAGATGAACCAGATGAGATACCTTGCATCAGTGTGAAAGGCAAAGGTTCAAATTCTAAATTGTTTACTAAACCCTTTAGTTTTTGGTGAATAGCCTAATTTTATAAATATTTGTTTACTTATGTGTTTATGATTTTCTTGAAGGAATGAGTTTGAGTACGTATCTTCAGCGCGGTTCACTTAAGGGTGTCATTCCGACCGCTCGTCCTAGAGCCGAATGTGAGGTTCCACATCTCGATCGATATCCGAATGCGGTTGTAAACCCTTCGGATGTACTCGTGCAACTAGTGCAACCTGCTCCTTTACCCGGTCCTGCCAAGACAACCCGAGTAAGTAAGCGTAAAAAAGGTTTCTGTTAATGTGGGTGTTGCTAAAGTTGATGCGAAAAAACCACGAGTGAAGATGATAAACCGGAAACCGAAAGAAAAAGTGACTTTTGAGCTGACAGATGAGAATTTGGATGAGAAATTTGATGAAAATTTGGATGAGAAATTTGATGAAAATTTGGATGAGAAATCGCATGAAGATTTGGATGAGAAATTGAATTGAAGTTCTTCGAAAAGTTTGGATATGGGCTCAGATGGAATCTAATGAGAAATTTAATTGACAGTGACCACATGTCCTGTGAACTTATCACCCATCTTCCGACTGAAGCCCTAAGATATGATCTATTGAAGACACTTGCGAATCAACTCATGGGTGACTATTAAGCAGGTCAAGAATGAGCTATACTTAGCCGCGGTGAAGGGTTCCGTAGGTGGGAGAAATCTTATGATCAATTGAGGCTTGCTAAAGCTGACATACGAAAACTTCGTGCGGATTTGGGTGCTCAGGATATTGAGATTGTTGCTCTAAAGCATAAACTGGAGAGTTCTATGGCTACTGAAATCGATGAGGTTTTGAAGAAAAGACTTGAAATTTGCAAGAAGAAAAAGCGTGAACGCTTGAGAAGGAAAGGGGAGCTTGAAAAAGCTAATTCCGAACTAGAGGATGAGCTGAAGATTTTGGACAACAAGTTGTTCGAGCAAGAGACGGCTGTTTCTGGTTTAACTTCGCGCATTGCTGACTTGGAGCTTTTATTGGAATCTGAATGGAAAAAACATGCCCAAGAAGTCACTAAATTGCGGTTGGATAATGCAAATTTGGAGAATCGCGTTACTGATTCGTTGGCGCAGCTATGTCGTCTTTCAAATGAAAATGACCAACTTACGGAAGATCGAAGATGGTTTGCGAAGAATGCTGCTAATCACGCGTTTGAGACGCTTCGACGTAGTCACGAGTATTTGAAATCGTTAGGTGACGTTCAGATTTGTTGTATCGACACGGGTCATGATTATGGTTTGTAGTTGGGTTATCATAACCGCGGTTTGGGAGTTCCGATTGAGAAGTCATAGTGTTAAGATCCTAAAGCCATAGAGAAGATGGATATGAAAGTAGATGACTTGGTTAACGTTCAATATATGTGTATGAAGAAATTATCTAAAGACTGTGACATCATATTTGCTGAGTTTTTGGCTATCGAGCTTGAGGATCCCCCAGCCACTGACACCTCTGCTCCTTCGACATCTGATGCCTCAGCTCCTTAGTGTTTCGACTAGTTTTCTATTTTGAGATTGATTTAACTTTTGGGTGTTCTGAATTTCCACCTTTTCGCCCTTATTCACCATATTTTTTATATATGAATTGTATTGATCATGTTTGTGACCTATTTTTTATTGATTATAAGTTTCGGTCATGTATTGTGTATGAACAAAGCGTCCTTTGCAGACACTTGGCTAATTATGAGGTGGCCAATACCACATAGTTATACATTATTCATGTAACATATGAAGTTGATTAGGGAGGAATGGTTATCCCTTCGGTCTCCCAGCCGTTGCCGAGACATCAGAGCAGGTTTGAGAGGTCAGCTCAACTGTTACGATGCTAGTAATCCAAATGATACTTGTAGATTTATCCGATAAATGAATTTATCTTTAGAAGTCTAAATTTTCTAGAAAATTCCCTCAAGAATCATTCATTAAAGATAAATATATAAGTTACAATCTGAACTGAAACTAACAAAACTAGTTCTGTAAATGTAACTCGGTACATGACATAAAAATTTAAAACTTAAACAAGCATAAAGTTAAGAATAGTACTTGCGAAGATTGGATCCATTCCACAAGCGGGGGAGTTTATTTCCTTGCATGTCTGTTAACTCGTAGGAACCGTTTCCAAACAACTCGATCACCTTGTATGGCCCTTCCCATTTTGGTCCCATTTTCCATTGTGACTTCACTCTGCTTGTTTATTTTTCCGGAGGACGTAGTCTCCAAATTTGAAGGTAGATGGACGAACACGTTGATTGTAATATTGCTCAATCTTTTTCTTGTAAGTTCCCTCACGGTTTGCAGCAATTTCACGTCTTTCTCCCAAAAGGTCCATGTTCTGCAGTAACTCTTCTTCATTATAATCTTCCCTTCGGGAAAGCCTGTGAGTAGGCATTCCAATTTCGGCTGGGATTACTCCTCGGACCCATATGTCAAACTAGGAGTTTCTCTGTGACTCGTATTGATCATTGTCTTATGTGCCCATAGGACATGCGGCAAGTATTCGACCCAACTCATTCCTCCGTTTTCAGTTCGCATTTTCAGCCATTCAACAATGCTTTGGTTGATTCTCTCTACCTGGCTGTTTCCTTGTGGATGTGCTGCTGAAGTAAATACCTGTTTTACCTGCATCTCTTCGCACCATGATCGAAAAGGTTTATCAGAAAATTTCTTACCATTGTCCGTGACAATTTCTTTTGGCAAAGCAAAACGGCACACAATGTTGCCCCACACGAAACGCTTGACATTTCTCTCGGTTATCTTTGTTAATGGCATCGCCTCGATCCATTTGGTGAAGTAATCTATAGCCACTAGTAAAAACTTCACTCCTCCTTTTGCTTTAGGAAAAGGACCCACTATGTCCATTCCCACCTTTGGAATGGCCATGCTGA
The DNA here is from genome assembly GCA_963930675.1 of Gnaphalium uliginosum. Taxonomy (NCBI): domain Eukaryota; kingdom Viridiplantae; phylum Streptophyta; class Magnoliopsida; order Asterales; family Asteraceae; genus Gnaphalium; species Gnaphalium uliginosum. The sequence goes on along the minus strand of OZ005681.1, from coordinate 28,624,814 downwards.
GGTGAAAAAGATGTGATTCTGCTTTGGTAGCTTAGGAACTAGAGCATGAACCTGACATGTGCTGCATTTTTGTATTTTCGCCAAGATGCATTGTTGGCCAATAATAGCCAAGATTCAGAAGCTTGGTGATTACTGATCGTGGTCCCGCATGCATTCCACGGGATCCCTCATGGACCTCTCTGGTAACATAATTTGATTGAAGCAGACCAATACATCGAAGTAATGGTCCCAAATACGAGCGCTTGTATAATACATCATCTTCAAGGCAATACCTGAGAGATTTTTCGGTAGCTTTTGCGCTTCGTTTGGATCTTCCGGAAGGGTTCCGTCTTTCAAATACTCCGTAATGGGTGTCATCCATGTTGGTCTTTCTTCCTCCACTATAGCATTTACCCTTTCTCATATATCGATTGCCTACCCAACGTTGCCACGAGGACTTTTTTTGTTAAGTGTTTGAAAGCTACTGACGCCAAATTGCTTAGGGCGTCTGCTTGATGATTGTGACTTCTAGGAATTTGCTCGATTGTTGCTGTAGTGAATTGTTTCATAGCTCTTTTGCTCTTTCCATGTATGACTTCATTGTAGAATCACGCGTTTCATACTCTCCATTAATTTGATTGGCAACCAACTTTGAATCCACTAAAATCCTCAAACATTGGACTACTAACTTCTTTGTCTGTTGCAAACATGCTAAAAGCGCCTCATACTCTGATTCATTTTTGGAAGCTTGGAAATCAAAACGGAGCAAGTAAGTATGCCCTACTCCCGATCCTAGTGTGTTTGATGCCCCATCAGTGTGTAGCCTTCATTCGACTTTCTTGAGTTCTTCTGGAGCTAAAACCACCTTCCCATTATCTTCAGTGGAAATTCTGTTTTCCGATGGCATCTTGGCTAAAAAATCTGCCAACACTTGACATTTAATCGCACTCCTCGACTGGTATTCTATTCCATGTTCTCCAAGTTCAATAGCCCATTTTTCCAAACGCCATGATATCTCAGGCTTTTTCAACACTTGCTGATCCGTGATTACAATGACTTGGTGTGTTTGGAAGTATCTATGAAGCCTTCTTGTTGCATGAACTAGAGATAATGCCAACATTTCCAAAGATAGATATTGGACTTCTGGGCCTTTGAGCGCCCTACTAACAAAATAAATTGGCCATTTCTTACTTCTCGTTCCGCCATGAGTACAACACTTAACGCTTCGTGAGTTGCAGCCAAGTATAAATACAATGGCTCTCCTATTTTTGGGTGCTACTATCATATGAAGGCACCTGATCATCTTCTTCACTCTCGGATTGCTTCTTCGGCTTCTTCTGTCCATGTAAAATCTTTTTTACTCAAACATTTTTCAATATTCTAAAGAAAGGTAAAGATCTTTCAGCAGATTTTGAGAGGTACCGATTTAATGCAGCAAGCCTTCCGTTCAAACTTTGAACTTCTCTAATTGATTTTGGGGATTTCATATTTATGATGGCTCGAGTTTTATCGGGATTAGCATTCATTCCTCTCCCAGCCACCACATGCCCCAAAAATTTACCTCTTCCATCCCGAAAGTGCATTTCTTTGGATTTAGTTTCATATTGATTTTCCTCTGATTGTTGAACGTTTCTTGTATATGAACAAGCATGGCATGTGACGAACGACTTTTAAAGACTATATCATCAACATATGCTTCAAGATTTAGCCCGATCTTCTCTTTAAAAGCTTGATCTACTAACCTCTGGTACGTGGCACCCGCATTCTTCAAGCCAAATGACATCTTTTTGGAGCAATGCACTCCTTGATCGGCGTGAAATGACGTCTTATCTTCGTCTTCTCTTTCCATTTGTATTTGGTGATAGCCTTTATAGGCATCCAAAAAACATTTGAACTTGAATCCGGAAAGCGACTATACTTTCCAGTCAACTTCCGGAGGTGGACAGGGGTCTTTTGGGCACACGTTGTTTATATCTTTGAAAACAATGCATATTCTCCAGGAACCATCCATCTTTTTCACCATTACTGGGTTTGTTACCCATGTTCGGTAGTGCACCTCCCAAAGGATTCATGCTTCGACCAACTTATCAAACGTTTCACAAGCTGCCCGACTCCTCTCTAGTGCCAAACTCCTTTCTTTTACACTACCGGTTGAATGTTTCGATCCACATTTAAACGATGTTCAGCTATATTTTGCGGCACACCAGTCATATCTGCTTCCGTCCATGCAAATACATATGTGCTTCGTCGCAATAGTGAAATTAACTCCTCCTTGAATTGGGGTGGTAATGCTTTCCAAATCCCGATTGGTTGGTCAGGATGCTCTGGATTGATTATTATCTTTTCGTCCCCTCTTCTCCGGGAGAGTATTCTTCGCTTGTTTCTCCTTATTCTTTCCTTTCATCTCGTCCTTCATGTATCATTCTTTCTATCTTCAAGCATTCTTTTACCTCTTTCCTTTCGGCTCTAAGTGTTGCAATGCCTGCTGGAGCGGGGAACTTCATCATTGCATGCATAGTCGAAGGTATGGCTTAGAGTATCGAAATTCCTGGACGCCCTAAAAGTATGTTGTAGGACGATGGAGCATCGACGATGATAAGATTCAACATGATCGTTCTACAGAGTGGGTAGTTTACGAAAGTGACAGGTAGTGGGATCTGGCCCTTCGGCCTAATGACTTGTCCAAAAAAACTAACCAACGGACCGGTGGCCTCCTCCATTCTACTTCTTACCCCTTCTTTCAAGGCTTAGAAGCAATGTCCATACATAATCTCCGAAGCGCTACCTCCATCCAGATAAATTCGATGAACCATTTAATCTCCCACTTCGGATTTTATTACCAAGGGGTAATCGGTGTTCATCCACACTTCCAACGTTGTTGGTCTTTTATTTTGCTCTTCTTGTTTGCATCTTCATAACCTCCTTTCTTTTTCCCTTGTACGAGTTGTCTTTGACATTTCCTTGAGTTTTACGGTTACTTGACCTTCTTACCGAAGTCTTGACTTCTTTCACCAGATGTGCTAATTGGCCTGACCGCACTGCTTCCTCAATCTGTTTCTTCAATTGGAAACAGTCATTCGTGTTATGCCCCCTTTCGTTGTGAAATTCACAGAACTTGTCTAAATTTCTTTGAAGGTGTTTTTCACTTCTTCAGTTGCTAAAATTTCACTAAGTGTTTTTGTCAAAGCTTTGAAGGTTGCATTTCTTTTGAATTGCATCTAAAATACCCGAGGCTGTAAATGACCTCAAGGGTTTCCTGGTTTTGGATCTCCCCCGTAGTTTATGAAAGTTTTGGGCGGAGTACTTTTCCAAGGATGATTTCCCTTGTAAGAATTCATTGATCGTTTGGATGTGGCGTGGTACATGAGATGCTGATGCCTCCTTCCCTCTTATAAAAGCTTTTGTTACTTTAAACATTTCTTCGGTGGATTCTGGAACTTGGTTATTCAACTTCTCGATGAGTTGACGATTTTTGATCCCATGCATGAATCCGGAGATCTGCTTCAGCTCATTCGTCCCCTTTATTTTCAAGCTTTTACCCTTAAATCGGTCCATGAAATCTTGTAAAGACTCATTATCCTTCTGCTTGATGTCGTGTATTTCCACCGCATGTCGTGTGTACCTCTTTTGTGAGGTAAAGTGTGCTGAGAACTATAACCATAAATCTTCGAAACTATCGATGCCTCCTTCCGTTAAACTGTCATACTAGACTCGTGCTAGGTCTAAAAGCGTTTGTGCAAACATGTGACACTACAAAGGCATTGACCATTGTTCCAGTTCTGCTACTCCAGAAAATAAACTTAAGTGGTCATCTGGATCTGTCGTTCCTTCAGAGATTCAGACATATGAAGGCATCCTCATCCTAGAAGGCCTTCGACAATTTGCTATAGTGAACCTTTGAAGGTTTATATGGGGAGTTGAATTCGTCCTCCGAACTATCCTCAGTATTACTTGAACTTAATCGGCCGTATTCATCGGAAACCGAATAGCAACTTCGGCTTAGCCACTTCTTTAGCAACCTTTGCTTCGTCTTCTCATGGGCCTTCTTCACTCGTTCTTAGTAGAGTTCTGGTCGTTGAATCGTTTATCGAAATTATTTGACCGGTTGGGAGGTGTGAAAGTTCTCTTACCCTTTCTTCAGAAAGCGATTACTCTTGAAGGATGTTGTGACCCCTTTAGAATGGATTCAAAGGCCTCAGATGTTTCATCAGTTGCTTCCTCCTCTTTGTAAGATAGCCTTCTTGGACCTCCTACTAATTTTCGTCTCTTTTCAATCGAATCCATTAATGCTTTTATCTTACTATGATTTCTTTCGACAAAAACCAGAGTGATCTCATGACCTGGATTCGTAATTGGGATCTCACCTTCGGGACCATGCCCCTCCGGTCTTCCTGATTGATCTAAAGGATGATCTCTTTCTCCCGACATCATTTCTACTAGAGAGTTAGGTTTTGATTATCAGTCCCACGGATGGCGCCAAATGGTGCAACAAAGATTAGTTACAGTGCTTAAATAGAAAATATTGAGATGAAATGGATGAACTGCCTTTCTGAAATGGATATTGAATAAACCAAATAATGAAGAAACCTAGCTACAAAAGAAATAGACTGTCAATGTTGGTTGAGCAACCTCCGGTGTGAGAGTAAGTAAACTAGTACGACTTTACAGCATAAGTGAGTATCAGATCGAGTAGTAAATGCGTATTGAATATTTACCTCTGTGTTGGTTGAGATGTATTTATAATACCTTGAGTTATGACTTTAATCTATTCCTGGTAAATGGATTTGACACTTCCGAACTTACCAGAATTGGGTTTGTCAATTTTGATGTATGTCTCTGAAATAGCTATTTTCCATGTTCACGCTTCTTACTTTGGTTTTAGTGTGCCGTCTACGATTTTGATAGATATTGAATACAAACGAAAGTAGACTTTATTGGATTAAGTGAATACGTGGACTTGGACATGTTTCCTTCGATTTATGCATACATCTGAATCTGTTGACTTACCCTTTGGTATCCATAGCTACATATTTCTAAATCTTATTATATTTACACATGATACGTCATTTTAATTGTGAACATACTCTTTAAACTATTTTAACCTTTCATTTACGAATGGTTTATTGTATCAAGTTTTATAATATATATATATATATATATATTCAAATGTTCAAATGAGAACTACAAAAAGGTACAAACCTGCGAGAACTTTTAAAATATAAGGATTTTAACATATTTAATAACTAAATCAATATATGAATATTGATATAGATTAATGTTAAAAATAAAATAGTTTGAGAAAATATCAAAATAACCTTTAAAATCAAATTTATATTTTTCGTTTACATGTGCACATTTGATATGTGCACATGTGAACACTTCATATATCCTTTTGTTTTCAATAATATGAACATTAAATAATATTTATATGTAATTTGTTGCGTTTACATGTATAAAAACAATATAATTTAAAAGTTCTCGCAGTTCTATACCTTTTATGGTTCTCGTTTGAACTTAACCTATATATATATATATATATATATATATATATATATATATATATATATATATATAGACAGGGATTCAAATGAGAATCAGAAAAGTTATAGAACTGCGAGAACTTTTAAATTATATAAATTTTCACATGTTTAATGATTCAATCACATGTTTGACAAAATTTCAAAATAACTTTTAAAATCAAATTTATATTTTTCGTTCACATCTGCACATTTGACTTGTGCACATGAACATTTTATATATTCAAAAATTTAACATATTTTTAGTAATTTTTAACTTTATTTTGTCAATAATATGAACATTAATAACATTTATATGTAATTTATTGCGTTTACATGTATAAAAACAATGTAATTCAAAAAGAGTGAGTTTTTTGAAGAAGTATATATCCCTGAACAATTTACAATGTTTGTTCACAAAAAATTCTCACTTGCATCCAGGCGATAAATATCTGTTACTTTCTTCATTTCAATTCCAAACGGAAGATACGGTGTCAAACGAGAGCGTTTAGTGTATGGAATTCACATTTGATATTTGATACATTTGATACATTCTACCATTACCGTAGACAGATACACCGTAAAAAAATGTATCATTATATCGTGATCGGTGCATCACGATCGATGTGCACCATTATCGATCAATATTTGTATTGTTCAAGTTGTGTATCAATAACAATCCACACGTGTGTCATATTTATTAAAACGATACTGATCATAAATCATTGTTGAAGGATTTTGCGTACCGTTTGCATGTTTGCAATTTTTACTATCATTCATAGCTTGTTTTCCATCCATAACAGACATCGATGAATCACACCCCACAATCTCTTTCCCCATTGGCGTTCTACTATTTGCTGCATTAAATTAATGCATATTAGAACACAGATTCAATACATCATATGTGATGCACACTATTATTTTATGCAGAATTAAATTAAAAGTATAACTACTTACAACTAGAGATTATGCTTTCTTTTATTTGTTTCCTGTGTTCTTCACCTTAGCCATCGTTGGATGTTGGATGGTGTTGTATATAAACTGGCGATTTTGGTGTGTCGTTCTCAATAACAACATTTGGTATCTTTATTATTACTAAACATGGATATACTTATGCCTTAGTCAGCCTACGTGGCACCAATCACATGTCGCCTAATATACAAAAATATGATTTGTCGTTTCAATAATTTTTTTCACATTTAATGGTACAAATCATCAAGCTTACGTGTCTTTGCATCTAATTCATTTTCAAAGGAAGCAATAACCTCCAACATTAATTGCCATTAAATTAATTGCATTTTTTTTTTCAATTTCTCAAATTTGACTTACAGTTTTTGAAAAAGTCATATATATAGTAAATAATTTATATATTCAACCCTTGCCATAATTAATAAAGACCCCTTAATTATATGTATCGATAATAATGCCTACAAGAGTTATAAATTGATTGATATCACATACAAAAATTGTAGCTAATTTTGTAAGTTACTTTATTTCATTTTGGAAACTTCTAAACAGACTCACGTGTATTGTAGTTAATTCAAATCGACCCCTAAATTGATTGATATCACACAGATTATTCACTGTCTTTGATTAACCAAATGTCATTGGTTCTATAAATTTTGGTTATTTATTCGAATCCAGCCCCAATAATTCGATAATTTCACCCCCGACAAGTTATTAATTACTCGTATACTACTTTGTAAGTTCATCATATTACTCTTTTCTAAAAAGTAGTGTTTTCCCGTGTTTTTAGGCCATAATCTAGAGAGTTAGTTTAAAGGTAAGCCGGCTGTTTGTGCGTAACTGGAACAATACCAGTCTTTTGATTTGTGTACGCCTGATTGTATTCATTTTGTACAATTGCTTTTGTGCAATCTCATTGTCTAATTTGTATCTAAATCGTATGCCCGGGTTGTCAAATGGTGATCATTTGACAATTTACTCATACTATTACGTGCATGCTTTTTAACTGCTTTTTTATCAGGATGATGTCGATGATGATAACCTAATCAGCACTATTGATGGACCGTCCCACGCAAACGCATAGTCAATGGTTATTATATGCTACAACAAATTCAAGTAACAATATACAATTTAAAGCTGTATGTAATCTTCATTTATATATATATATATATATATATATATATATATATATATATAGGGTAGAGTTCCAATGAAAACACTTTTAAAATAAGAACGGCTAAGAACACCTTAAATGCACACATATATAAAATAAAATCATTAGATTCACACTCATACATCTCAAATATGCAGAGAAAAATTGATGCACATTTCTAAAAATGCACAAAAATCGAAAAAATGATTGATGCACGATTATCTCTATAGATGTGAATCTATCGTTTTTTTTTTATTTTTCTGCATTTTTAGAAATGTGCATCAATTTTTCTTTGTATATTTGAGATGTATAAGTGTAATCTAATGATTTTATTTTATATATATGTGCATTTGAAGTGTTCTTAGCCGTTCTTATTTTAGAAGTGTTCTTATTTGATCCAAACTATATATATATATATATAATATTATGATTTGGTCTTTTGTAGGATTGATTTGACTTCGGACACCGTTGAAAATCCATATGGAAAACGCAAGTTCGAAGTCAATAACGATGACCCAGTTTCTGTCAAATCATCCTCATCAAAGACCAAGAAACGTCTCATGAAAGTGAAAGTCATTAACGAATGAAGTTGTGTTTGTCTTTTCTGGCAGTCTTATCGCCATGCTATTTTACAAATAAAAGCATCTCCGTTGGTCCATTATCGAACTCGAGTTATTTGCCTTTTTCTTTAATTTTGCATGACTATCACCACCTCAGTTAATGGTGAGTCGAACATTAATCAGCCATTTATGTCCGGGTTTTATTTGTTTTTTTTTTTACCCAAAACAGGCTTCTCAATAGTTGGATGATAGGTGGTCCGGAGATAATCATGAAAATATGGTTGAAAACAAATATACCAAATCTATACTATTGCCTGATATACTTTACTAATTAACTATAATTGAGACACGAAAATATGATTGTGTTTCATCTTTTCAGTTATATCTTGGTATTCTCTTGACATCTTGCATACATTGTTTATTTCTTAGCTTGCGGATAACTCTCACACTTGATGATCGAGTTTAGCATGGATCCATATATGAAATCCTAACTGCTATTGTTTTTCCATTCTGTACATAAATTATATTAATACATGCATTTTGTAGATTAGTTAACTATGTGCTCAAGACATTTTATATCGGACACATTCACACTGTCGTGCATCGCACGGGTTTTACCACTAGTATATAATGTATAACCAAGGGAGTAGATGAGTTTGGATATACTCTGGCACTCAAATTCAAAAGTCATGAATTTGTTATTGAAGATAAAGTTGGAACTAAAATTACGTTTGATACATTAGTGATATGTTATGAATCGGATAAACTCTAACAATTTTGAATTTGATGTACACCAATGATATCGGAAATCTACCGAATTTGTTATAAATTTCAAAATTCAATGACTCAGTCATATGAATTCTGTAAATTGTTGATATATTTAGGAATGAAAAAAAATATTATTATATTTACACATCTAATTGTAATCTAATAGCCATTCATTTTCAAAAATATTATAAGAGAGCCATTGACAATTAAATATGGTGACATATACATCTAGCGGTGTAATTACTTCGTACACTTTTTATTTTAATTGTCTCCGCCTCTCTCTCTCTCTATATATATATATATATATATATATATATATATATATATATATATATATATATATATGTATATATATGTATAGAGTTGAGTTCTGATAAAAATAAAGAGTTAAAATTAAAATAGTGAAAACGATTTTTATTTGTATTCATAATTTTTTTTAGTTATGAACTTTTATTTTGTTTCGCTTCACATACGTTTTTTTATTGTGAACTCTTATATTTTTTTTCAAAAAGTTTCACTGTGAACCTTTGTTTTTTTTTACAAAATTTAGAAATTTTTTAATTGTGAATCTTAATTTTTTTAGCTTCACATAAACTTATGAATGTGTGAAGCTTAATTTTTAACCTTCACAATTCATAAAATTTATGTGAAGAAAAAAAAAAAGTTTCACATAAAAAAATTAAGTGTGAAGGAAAAAAAATTCAATTTCACACTTAATAAAATTGTAAAGGTCAACTGTTTTCACCGTTTATATTTTATCTCCGACCCTTTATATATATATATAGGGTCCGGATTCAGAGGGAATCACTATTTTCCGGGGAAGATATGCATTCATCAATTATGAATGTTAACCAATTTTCTTAATATTCATCATTTGATATTATAGGTTATAAAAAATAGTTTATTGATAAATATTAGTAGTTATAACAGCGTTTTGATTAATATTTATTGGTAAAAATAAGTTTTTATACGTTTTGATTATCATTCATCATGGATGAATGTTATCGAATAATTTTTTCAAAGAAAGTGATAATATCAACTTCGATTAACATTCATTAATGATAAATATTAGAAATTTTTCTTAATATTCATCATATTATATTATAATTATAAAAATTTGTTTATCCATGATATCAGTAGGTATAACATCGGTTTTAATTAATATTTTTTAGTAAAAATATTTTTTTTTACGTTTGAGAATGATTAGCTTCCTAACTTCTCTTAAAAAATAACTTCGTATATATCCTTTTCTTTTGTTTTCTACGATTTTACGACACCTTTAATTTTGTAACGGCTTACATCCAAATAACTCTTCTTCCCAAAAATACAATGATGATCATCCCCAAATACAAAAAGACAACATCACAACCACCCATTTTCCATTTCTCACAAGCACACCTCACACTCCACTCTCAAACCTCAAACACAAACCCAAAATGTCAGAACCCCAAATCAAATTCGGAATCTTAGGTTGCGCCGACATCGCCCGAAAACTCTCACGTGCAATAACACTCGCACCAAACGCCACCATTTACGCCATCGGCAGCCGATCACTTGAAAAAGCAACCAAATTCGCAGCTTCCAACAACTTCCCTGAAACCGCCAAAATCTACGGCAGCTACGACGCCGTTTTGGATGATCCTAATGTTGATGCTGTTTACATTCCGTTACCTACTAGTCTGCACATCAAATGGGCTGTTCTTGCTGCCCAGAAAAAGAAACATATTTTACTTGAGAAACCTGTGGCGTTAAATGTCGTTGAATTTGATAAAATTGTGGAAGCGTGTGAATTGAATGGTGTCCAGTTGATGGATTCTACTATGTGGATGCATAATCCCAGAACTATTAAGATGAAGGAATTTATTTTGGATCGTGAGAAGTTTGGTGAATTGAGATCGGTAATTTTTTATTTTTTTTGGGTGATTAAATTGGGTATTTGTTTGTTAATGGTGTATTTTTAAGTGGTATTAAAACGGATTAATTTAAAAGTGGGTCAAACCAATTGGGTTGAATAATGAGTATTTGACTCTTTGTTTAATTTGGGTTAGTGAATGAATACTGATTCAAAACTTTACCGGACATTTCGACTTGTATGTTTAAAATTTGAAAATTTAAGTAGTTCTTAGTTTCTTACGGTTCTTACCAATTTTTTTGTATCTATATGATCTTTCCTCTATATACATGTATGTGCCTCTGTGTGTGGTACCTAATTTCGATTCTTAATTTACTCATTTGAACTTTTAATAGATGTTAACCGAAATGAAACAATTCGACTAACGATGGTGTAGCTATAATACTTTAGGGGTATGAGAAATGATTAGAAGTCAAGTACGTTGAAGCATGGAGCTAAATTACTGGCTCAAAATAGATATTATTATATTAGTATGTATTTTAGGCTATAATGACTCTTATACGGGATATAATTTGAGTTTATTGTGTATATTTGGCCATTTTAAGAGTTACGTATAGTATTGATTGGGTTGATGATCATTTGTCATGTTGCTCGTGATTAGTTTATGTAAGAAAGATGATATTCCGCTAGGTTTGGGTAAACCATCCACAGAAGATGTGGTGTTTGATGACATTATAGAGTTATGCAACTTGGAACTTGATGTTTGCGTAACAATGTTTGAAGTAATAGTAGTATCTTCCGTTAGGTTATTTGATGTTATTGTTGCTAGCTGAATGGACAACGAGAACATTAGTGCCAATCAACAAGAACAGAGTTATATAAGACTGGATGACCTATAAGGGTCATAATCTTTTAGGAATGTATTAAAATTGTTAGAATAGATTAGTAAGATATGGATAATAAAGGATAAATTAAGTAGTTGTGCTGGATATGAAGCCTAATTTAGACATGATAATTTTCATGTCTTCGTCATTCCATCTGAACTTCATAGTGTTGTAATTCTTGTCTATGATCCTGCCAATTTCATTCAGTTACTTCTGTATTACTATTTCTGTATACATCTCGCAATTGCTATTATAAATTTAAATTTAGCAATAGTGTCAAGTTGGGTAACGGGTCAAAATAAGTTTTGGTCAAAAGGGTAATATTATAGTTTGGATCAAAATGGGCGTTTGGGTTGGGTTGTCCCGCAGCAAATTTTCTAACCATCTATAATTTAATCCGCAAATAATAAGTACGTTATCAGTAACCAGTTTAACTTTTCTGGCCTGTTCCTGTTAAGTGTTTTTTTACCTGTTTGAGATGAAACATGTCCCAAATTGACCCATCCATAAATAAATGGGTACAAAATGCCACATCATCATATAAACTCATGTGACACTGAAAATTCGGAATATGTTGTAGATTCATGCTGTCTTTACCTTTGCTGCTGATCCCGACTTCCTCGAGAATGATATCCGTGTGAAACCCGACCTTGATGCTCTCGGTGCACTTGGAGACGCAGGATGGTACTGCGTTCGAGCAATCTTATGGGCAAATGATTTTCAACTACCCAAATCCGTGACTGCTCTACCAGGAACCATTTTCAATAAAGCTGGAGTCATTATCTCCTGTGGGGCCGCCTTACAATGGGAAGACGGGAAAACTGCAACCTTTCATTGCTCGTTTCTTGCAAACTTAACAATGAGCATAACAGCTTCCGGAACAAAAGGTAGTTTGCATATAAATGACTTTGTTATCCCTTTTGAAGAGAAGCAAGGTACATTTTCGACTGCAACAGAATCTGGGTTCACTGATTTGGTAACCGGGTGGGTCCCTTTGCCTAGTCAGCATACAGTTATGACTGATGTTCCACAGGAAGCTCGTATGGTTACTGAATTCTCAAGGTTGGTTAAAAGTGTCAAGAATGATGGTTCAGTGGCTGAGAAAAAGTGGCCGACTCTGAGTCGAAAAACGCAGTTTGTGTTGGATGCTGTCAAGACCTCGGTTGACAAAGGCGGTGAGCCTGTAAATTTGGGTTGATTTTGCTTAAAGTAGTGTATAATCAACCTTAAGATTTCATGTTTGAATGTGATAATATGATCAAGTGAACTGTTCTGTTAATTTGCTTAAAGTTGTGTGGAATAATGCTGGAATAAAAATACCCTTTTATGCATATTGTATAAGTAAATGCAATGGTGGTCCATATTCTGTTAATTTGTTGAAGAGTTCTTAAAGAGTGTGTTCCGGACTGAACCAGCATATATTTTAAAACCGAACTGTATCAAGTCAAAGGTATTATGTTTTATTAGAGTTTGGTTATTTTTGGTATATTTTATGTCAATGCAATACGAGAAGCTAAGGACCAAAAATTGGCTCCGACTATTGTCGTTGAGTTAGAAAGTTCAGTGAACGCAACGTACGTAAAATGGGTATTGGGGCTACCCACTGGAGCCGCTTCATATTTCAATGGAGCACGACCGAACCCCTCACAGGGTCCAACATCGCCGGGCAAATCATCTCCATCACATATACCACAATGTCCGATCCGGAACTCACGCGGATTAAGCATTAACATTGTGGGTCATGCGCTTCATTGGTAGTAGTTACCTTTATGATAAATAATACCCATGGCAGGTTTCGAATCAATGATCTGAAGTCACGAGCTGCCCCTTACCGCTAGGCTATTTAGTCATTTGTAAAACAACCATGGTCGCAAATCTCGGTAAAGTATGTCACAATGCATCTGAATGAGTGGGAACCTGCCCACCTGGAAGGAAAGCAAAATGTACCGTTTTGCAATTAACGTAGTAGTGATAAATCAAACTGAACGAAAATAATAATGTTGGAAACTAGTGACATTTAAAGCGATTTTACATGCATAAACATGATAAAAAGTGCATCTAATTAAACATAATTATATAAAAGGGATCTAATTGAATCTAGTATAGTTATTGTCTTTATTATTGGATATAACGAAGTAATAGAATTATTATGCATATAATCTTCATCAACAACTTTACCAATCGTATAGTAGATAGCTAAAGTTCTCAGCGAACAACGTTTATTTAAAGATTAAAAAACCTATAAGCAATCTAATGTAGGAGACTCAAAATGAACTTGTTTTACAACTTATGTTGTTAGTGAAAATAAGAACAAGAGAAGGAAAATGACAATTTTTGTCTTCGATTAACAAATAGAGTAAAGAGTATTCACTTAGACTTGTTCTCGTAAATCATAAATGTTTGATTGCTTGTTAAAATCATTTACCAGTTACTGGCTTACTGCAAAGGGTTAGTGACTGACTAATATTTCAAGTTTTATGGTCTAATGATTAATACATTTTGGCATAAGGTTATACCGTCGTACAACCAACGACTATGTCAATTGTCCTTTATACAATCATCACAATCATTAAGTTACTTTTATAATTCCAAATCCAATTGATATCTGGTAAAATTCAATGAAGGTTAAATTAATCATACAACCTTAATGAATTAGAATATCGTGTGCCACAGGTACACACGTTAGAAAAATCCATTATAATAACTTGTAAATAATCGTTAACAACTAAACTAACTAAATTTATTATAAGAATTTGATTGATTGATCAATGAAATTTAGTAAATAAATCTATTATATATGTAATTCATGGTTGACTCAAATAGATTTATAAAATTTCGTATTTGGCTTTTTTTTTTTGTACAACGTATATCGTATTTGTTTGACATGGTTTATATACAGAGATTTGTTGCTCGACTTGTACGTTCGTTTTAACATATCTACGATTTTAAAATACTAAGTATTTTTTTAAAAGATAAATCCGATATGTAAGTTTATATACTACATATTATTATTGAATAAATAATGTGGTTAGATTAATCGTCATTATTGTGTTTATCATAATTAGTTAATGATTTTGCTCAGAAATTTTACGAAGATTTACAAAATAATATTAATCAAGAACTAGATCTAGTAATTGGTTGTATTAGAATTTACTAATTAATAATTCGTTTTATGTGTGTTAAATGTAAATTCAAGTAAAAGTGAATACTTTTTTATTGAATATCTGCAACTATATACATAGTAGGTTTTCATTTGTGAAGTAAACAATAATAAAAAATTATTATCATGATGAGATTTAACTACCATTCCTTTGATATTGGTACTCGGTTGAACTTACTATTATTTACCATTATCGACAGATACAATGCCATAATGGTCTAGTTTTAGTTATGTTAAGTATTATCATTTTTATTGATTTAAAATAAATTTTACACATCAATATTTTAGAATATGAACCGAAGAATATAAAAATCATAATGTTAGTCCCAAATTTACTTATAGATTAAGTGATCTTAGTTTCACATGTATAGCTTTAATTTGTAGAGGGTGGGTGAATAAAAATACTTGTTTAATTTCAGCTTTTCTAAATTTGTTTAACAATATATAATTCAAGACAATAAACGGAGTATAAGATAAGTAATCAATGCACTAAGGTAAGAATGCTATAGTAGTTGAAGAGTGTATATTATTGAATCAACAATTACAACTCTCACACTGATTGCGGAATAGATCTAGCCTAAGCTAAGATCTAATCAATGTATGCTAACTATTACAACTTGTTGAGACTCACTGATCCAACTAATCGCCGACTCGTGATCGTACTTAGACACACTTAATCACTGATAGTACATATGATTAATACGAAAATGGCAAGCTTCTAAGTACAATATGTCACTCTATATATAGGATGGATCATCCGTAAATGTCTCCTATAAATCTGGAATATAGAATGACACGTGTAGCTGCTTGATTGGCCCTAGACTAATAGAAAAACGGTTAAAGTAGATTTTGCGGTCCCCACTTTTGATCATGTGAATAATGTGACTTGAGATTCCTCCACTCACAGTATGACTTGATGTCATGCAATCCTGTACTTGTATAAGTCTTGAATGTTGCTGACGCTTTTTGATCAGGGACCAACAACCAGCGAGTACAAAGATAACAAGTTGGTTTATTCTTTAATCAATCGCTAGAGGAGAGATACTCTTCTTCACTCACTGCGAGCTAACATGCTCTTGTAGAGTGATTCTTCTTATCTTCTTACAACAACTGGTTTTTATTCAGGGACATCGACTGCTTTCCTGATAGAATGAGTGAGTTGAATCTCACGCTGTCATGAGAATGACCAACGATTACACAGAGTAGAGATTCAGTCACTCTGCTAAACAGTTTATTGTAAACTGTAGAGGAGTGATCTTCTTCTTCATTGACAAGGAGTTAGTCGTCATCATTTCTTTCGAGAGATAATTATATCAGTGATTTGATTGATAAGGGACCAATGACCCAACAATCTCCTTGTTAGGTCACTTTATATGTTTAACCAACTTAGTTATCAATTACAAACAGATGATTCAAGCGTTTAATACTAAATTGAATTAACAATTGAAAGTATAAAATTGAAGTGCGGGGAATTAAATCAATAAAACGTGGAATCAATAACTTCTTTTGTATTGATATTTCGCATAGGGTTTTCACAATGCAAGCATTAGCTTTTTCTAAACCCATGACTCCCTATTTATACACATATTACAGATAGGAAACAGAATCCTTCAGTATCTCTAATATATCGGTTGTAAAAAAACCCCGATAACTATGGAAACAAGATAAAACTCTAAAAAACAATATCTTCTAAGTCTTTGAGTTTATCATCGAATCTTTTAGATGCCAGCTGTTGATATGATCTTCTAAGTCTTCTAGATCTGAAACTCCAAGTCTGTAAATATTATAGTCTGAAATCCCATGAAGCTTGTCAAAGTCTGAACATGTGTCAGAGTCTGAAGTTTCAAACTCAGTCGCCATAGTCTGATGTTTTAGACTCAGTCGTGAAATCTCTCTTTTCAGACCGTAATTCTTTACTTAGCATATTTTACAAGACTTAGACATTTTGACTCATTAGATTCATAAAATAGGATTGATAAATTGTTTTTTGCATAACAATCTCCCCCTATCTGATGATGTCAAAACTTTTATAAAAATTACTAATGTATCAAAATTGAAATAAACTAGATTTTTATATATTTAACAAGTCATTACAAAGTTCTGATCTATTAAATTAAATCTCTAATTAAGAATGGCTTATGAACTTAAATTGTTAACATTCACCGTAATGAGTGTTAAAACATTACATTATCACATAATATTTTTAATTTTAATATTCATCATCATGAATGTTAATTAACATTCACCACGATGAATATTAACGATTTTGGATATAATATTCATCAATCGGTGTTATAACCTACAGAAATAATTTATCAAGGAAGTTTAACATTCATATCATCAATTCTGATTAACATTTTCTAAATTTCACTTCATTTTTTGTGAGATTTGTATGTAAAAGGTAATATGCTTCTTGATGAATAATAACGCTTCACCCTACCCCCCAAAAAATCACTTCCCACGTGATCATCTCACTATATATATATATATATATATATATATATATATATAGGATTTGGATCTAGGGGTGTTCAATATATGGTTTAAAACTGTTTAATCCGAATACCGAACCGAATTTGAATTAGGTTTTCGGTTTTTTATTTTTCGAATTCGGTTAACCCGAAAACCGAATTCAAAATCGAATTCGATTTAATAAATATATTATTATTTATATATTAATATGTGTGTGTGTGTGTGTGTGTGTGTGTGTGTGTGTGATTTTTCAAATTCGATTGAAGACTTGAAGAGTTTAACATTTTGAAAACTTAAATTATTTAGCTAACATGTGTTTGTGAAAAATAAATGTTTTGTTTGAACATTAAAATTCACATACATTGACAGTTCTATACTTTATAAACTCGAATTTGGCTAACACATAATAATTATTAATAGTTAGATTTATATAATTTGTATCATATAATCGTGCATATTTCTTAGTTTTATATGTTGAAAGGTGTTTTTGAAAAGATGTTAAGCTTTTCGGTTTTAACCGAATTTGAATTCGGTTTTCTGTTCGATTTTCAATTTGAATTCAGATTTCGGTTCAGTTTTTGGTTCAGTTTTCGGTTTCGCTAAGAAAAAAATTCAAAACCAAACAAACCGAACCGAATAAACTGAGGAAACAGTAAACCGAACCGATAAACACTCCTAGTTGGATCCATGAAGAAGCAAAACTAATGAGAGAAGGGAGAGAAGAGATCTAGACCTTTAATTAAATTGATCAATGGTTCGTAATTGGTGATGGCATGATTGTAATTTTTAGCAAAAATTATTGCCATGCGTCTAAAGCTATAGGGTAATCTAGACATTTTGTCCTATTTTCTTTTTTTAAACCGTGGATCGGAATGTCTGGGAGTTTTTTTTTTTTTTTCAAGAAAAATAGGAATATCTTTCTACAAAAATGGGTGTAGTTGACCATGTTTTTTTTGGCTTTATTTTAGATTCACATTTAGCCGAGGAAGATGAATATGAAACAAAAAAATAATGTATCCTACTTATAAAGTACTTATTGCAATTCATATTAAAATTGAATTAAACAAATTGATTGATATATGATTTAGGAATCAATGGCATAATTTTTGTGAATCGATATTGTCAAATTTCTGAAATGATGTTTTAAATTTTTCGATTCAATGGCTTAAATTTTGTGAAAAAATTCTGAATCGATGTTATAATTCTTTTGATTCAATGTTATGAATTTCTTGAATCAATGTAATAAATTTCAGAATCAAATTTATAAATTTTCGAATCGATGATATAAAATTCATGAATCATATTTATATTGAGAACTTCAGATCATGATTCATGAGATCGGAGATGACTGACGATATTGAAAAAAAGAATATTAAATTTCAGTTGTAGTAGAGAATTATTTGTTACATGGGTTGAAATAAAATAGCGTTTAATTTAGATCAAACATGTGATGCCATGTATGTAAGATTAGATCAACATGTAATACCATGTATGTAAGATAAGATCAACGTTTCATTTAGTGGGTGTTGATCGATTTTTATGGAAGATTAATTCTCCATAATGAATGGATTAATTAATTAAAAGTTAATTTCCTAGAATACCCTTCAACTACAAATTAAAATAATTGGTTCAGATTGTTTCTTCACTTTCTCTCAAAAAAATACTTCTTTTTTATCCCCTTTCTCTCTCTCTCTCTCTCTCTATATATATATATATATAGAGTTATGTTCAAACGAGAACTACAAAAAGGTACAAAACTGCAAGAACTTTTATATTATATTATTTTTATACATGTAAACACAACAAATTACATATAAATTTAATTTAATGTTCATATTATTAACAAACAAAAGTTAAAACCACAAAATGCACGTTAAATTATGAAACATATGAAATGTTCACATGTGCACGGATCATATGTGCACATGTGAGCGAAAAAATTTAAATTTGATTTTAAAACTTATTTTGAGGTTTTTTTCAAACTATTTTTCTTTGACCCTTAATCTCATCAATATTCACATGTAATTGAATCATTAAACATGTGAAAATCTTTAAAATATAAAAGTTCTCGCAGTTCTGTACATTTTTTGGTTCTCATTTAAACCTTTGGCTATATATATAGGTTTTAGTTCAACTAAAAAGATCACTAATCTAAAAAGGGGTAAAAAGTCATATAAGAGTGACATGTATCCCTTCCAAATAAACAAAATTATTTACAAATAAAAGGGCATTTGAGTCATATAAGCTTTGCATACATACAAATAACGGTTATCAATTGTTCAAATCGTGAGCTATTTGTGACTTCCAGCAAAGGAACATGAATTATGCTCATTGTATCTAATTACTATGTATCAGTTTACTACTATGTACTATATCTCAATGTATGTATCAATCTCGTTGTGTATCATCATGTATACAGAGAAAATCTATGTGCATCACTTTTTATATATCATTTTTATTTTAAACACCTTTTTACGATAAACAAACTATATATATATATATACTAAAGGAGTATAAATAATTGCACCACAATTTGCCACATAGACAAATATGCCACGTGACAATCTCTTAAAATTTACATATAATAAAAAATAAAATAACTTAATTATTAGTTTGATAACCATACAAACAACAAAAATAATTTTTTAATAATATATAGAAATACATATACGTACAATTTGAGGTATCATAATCATTTTACAACACATCATAAATTTCTTAATTCAATAAGATCTTTTAAAAAAATTGTTTTATATTTATTAAAATACAAACCACCATTTTTAATTTATAAGAAGTGGTGTTCTATATTTTATTTATGCCAATTACATATTTCGAATCGAATATAAATATAATAAATCGAAGGATTATCCTTAAATACTCCGTTATTAATATAGTTTATAAAAATTTAGTTTCTGACAGATTTTGTAGATGTATATAGTTTCGAACGATTAATCGAAGTGACGATTTATTATGATTTTAGCTATCAGGTGATATTTGTAAAAACATATTTTATTTTGCCGTGCATCGTACGGGTTTGTATCTAGTATGTGTGTGTGTGTGTCACATCTTCTGCAGTTGATATGTAAATGAGATAGGTTTTTTTTTAACAAAGTGATTGAAATATATTAATAAAGCCATATTAATCGACACTAACAAAAGCTGATATTTTTATACACCATATTAATCAAACCTAAATTAAATTTCATTATGGGCCTTTTTTATGAGACATGTTTATGTTCACTATCAAGATGTATATTTAAATTGAGTTATATGCTTTTTGTGATGTTTAAGTATTTGTCGAATGTAGAAAATGTAGATTTGATACATATCGTGATAGGTGACATAAAATGGTGATATTGGATATATACCTAATCCCTAAAGGGACAGGTAGACGGGAGACGAAATTGACTATCAAATAAAAAGTTGATAGAAAGATTAATTACTCTACTTTGTAAAAATGTTCTATTGAATGCTAGATTATTAATTTGTTCGATTGATATCAACAGTTCATTCAAAGTCTGTGACAAAATATATAAATCTTTATATCGAGATCCTTTGGAAAAAAAATGATGATAGGTTATATTGGTCATTTTGTGAGTGAAGTAAAGAAATTAAAATGCTCACATAGTAATTGTTTTGCTTACTGTTAATGTTTTGTAATGTATTAAAATTTATACTTTTTATTATTTTAGGTATTCATGTTCATACTTTACAAGTTCAATTATGTGTATTGAAAGTTTCTAAATTGTTTGATGTATGTATCAAAATCAAAGTTTCTAATATATGTATTAAAGTTTTGAAATATTACTAACGTGTGTATTGAAACTGACGCAAATACATACATTAGACATTTAGAAATTTTCATATGATAAAATAAAATGTAACTTTAATAATTTTTAAAACATTAACCCTTTTTGTTTATCATCATCATCACATGAAGTGAAAAACATCATCTATAAGAGTATTTTACTTTGCAACTTGAATGGAGGATTATAAACCTAATTTTTCACATATTTTTCAGTAGATGCATATGAACGTTATTATATTATATATATATTTTTTTAAGTTGCATAATTCTTAATCTTATCCTAGATACACGGTTCTTTCTTAATCACTGTTTTATTTAAATGTACAACTAATTAAACGTTAACACCAATAAAATACTTTAATGAAAGGATCATATATCATATTCATATCATATAAAATGATTAAAATAAAGGTTCGATTTTGTACATTAATAAAAAAATTTATAACTAAATAGACGTTTCATTTTTTCGATGAAACAAATTTGCTTTCGTTTCTCGTTATAAAAATATTTATAGTCATCAATGAATCCACGACACTAATATATAATTTTTACGTTGAATCCTACACACCCAAAGTTTTCCAAAGAACAAAAGACCTTATGTAAAATAGATACCTTATTGGAAGTTATTATGACGTTGTAAATCATAAATTGTTATAAGAAATAGAGTTAAGTTTAAATGAAAATGAAAATTTTGATGAAAACGAAGGAATCGATTTCATTCATTTGTTTTCATCAAAATTCACTTTACCTCACGTTTTTATAAAATAAAAATTTCAAGAATAGCTAATTGAAAATTATAAAATTGCACCATAAAAATTAAGATTTTTTTTCTCTTCGATTAGACATCTCACATGATATACTTTCGACGATTTAATTTTTGATGAGTATTACAAATTGTACAAGATACTATCACATGTGATACTGTGTAGTATCACGTGCGATACTCGTAGGTATCACGTGCGATACTCGTAGGCATTACGTGCGATACTCGTAGGCATCACGTGCGATACTCATTGGCATCACGTGCGATAATCGTTGGTTTCACATGTGATAGTCGTTGGTATCACATATAATGGTTGTTTACAAAACCCACCAAAAACGAAAAAAAAGTCGTCGAAAGTATACCTTGTAGGATGTCTAATCGAAAAGAAAAAACACTTATTTTTATGGTGCAATTTTTATAATTTTTCGACTTACCTTTTTGAGATAATTAATTTTTAAAAACATGTAGAAAAATTAGCTCTGTTACATGTAGCGCATTTTATTAGTTCATTCATTCTCACTAAATTTTGTTGTACTCATTTTAATTTTACTTATAAAAAATAATGATTTGGAACAAGAGGGACATAGTGCTTAGAGAGGGAAGCATGGACATACAATCTTAGCTATTGATTTTTTTAATCTACGTTTTAGATTTATTATATTATAAATACACTGCATTATAAACGTATACTCATCGTACTCATCACAACCACAGTGCATCTTACTCCTAAATTTGATAGCATCACGAATCTTTCAACTGTATTCAAAAATAATTTAGAAAGTAATAAAATAGATAGAGATGACGATTGAGGTTCAAATACAAAAGAAGGTTATCTTTCAACTATAGATTAGCGTTTGCATATGATCCAGCCCGATTTGTCTAACAGGTACTAGAACAAGTTCTCTATATCAATCGCTTCCAGTTTCCCATCCGCGAATCACCAATTCTTGTATAACTTCTTTCTATGTAATAATTGATCTACAATTCCCTTATATGTTTGCAATTCTAAATATATCTTATACTTCACCGTTATTAGCCATCTTCTTCAATCTTTCCTTTTCCAAAAAACAAAAAAAAAACAAAAAAAAATAATTATATCTTTACATCTTCGCCGTCTACTACCACTTTATGTGTTATTCATCCGCTATTTACTAATCGAGCTGAACCATATGCAAATCCTAATCTATAGTCTAAATGTCTAATATTACCTCGTAGTTTGAGCGGTAGATAACGAACGTTTAAACGGGAGCATAAATACATAAATACGTACAAATAAAAGTAAAAGTAAAGGTAAAGCATCAAAAATCATGACGGCTAGACGAAGGCGACATGAGCTTCGAAATCAGCAGCACAACTACGATAGGGCAATTGGCGATGAAGATGTACGGTAGCAAACAACTTTTCTTAAGCATCCATTAGCAAGCAGCTTTTTAGAAAATTTAGCGTGAGAATTATTGATTGTTTATTGAAAGAATAGTAGGAAGAGAAGAGGAGATAGATTTAAAAGGATAGAATAGAACGATAGGAAACGAGATATCTGATTTGAGAAGATTTAGAAGATAAATTAGACAAACATAAAGAAAGATATGAGATCTCAGATTATTTTGATAGTTAAATAAAAATAAATTTAAAGTAGAGGAAAAAAAAGATAGTAATAGTTGAAAGCATGAAAAAAAGTCTATAGGATGGAAAGTAGATTTTTTTTTTATTATTATTTTTTCTTAGGAGTTAATAACAAGAATGAGAGGTATTAAAAAAAAATAGAGAGCAATACACAGAAAAGAAGTCGAATATGGTGGCTATGATTACGTGTAACGAAAAGGAGAAACAAAGCAACCGATTAGTTGAAGCAAGGAGTGGAAAAGAATTTTACTTTCTCAAACAGCCGATAAGCTCTCAAGCTCAACGTTAAGAAGAAGGCATGAAATGGGTGAGTATTTTAGGCTGTTTCACTCACGAATGAAAGAGACACGTTTCTGTGATATAAACACCGTGAAACCAGTTCAATATGTCAGTCCGGTTCCCCGTTCAACCCGGTCTGGCCAGCTGACTCAGATGGCCCGCTGGCTAGTCAAACTTTGAAAAAACCAATTAATTTTGAGTCGAAATTTTTAAAAAAATCCGGTTCAACAGGTCAAACTGGACCAGTCAAACCGGTTCTTAAAACATTAATTTTACCTTTTCTTATTCATCCACATCCTCCCATTATCTTTTTCCACACATCCCTTCCACCTCATCCATTTACTAGCCACCAACAATCGCTACCACCTGGCACCACTGGCTGTTGCCGCCAGATTTTGGCCGCCACTGTCGGATTCTGGCTGCCGTCACCGGACTCCGACCAGGTGCATTACATGTTAACTTCAGGTGCATTACAATGCTAACTTTAGGTGCATCATAGTGTAAATTTTGGTGCATCACAATGTTAAAAATCTAACACATCATAGTTGAAAAAATAGTACGACAAAAATACAAACTAACACATATATACACTCATTTAAAGTTTTATGTCATAACAACTGTCAAGGTACATCGTCATTACAAAATCAATGCATCGTAATGTTAAGTCTGGTGCATCACATTGTTAAGCCTAGTGCATCATATTGTTAAAATCCAGTGCATCGTAGTTGAGAAATTAGTATGCCAAAAATACAAGAACCAACACATATATAAGCCGATTTTGAGAATTCATAATGGACGTCTTCCGACAAGAACTAATCTCGACATAAGAGGAGTGGAGACCAAGAAACCGAAACACATATCTTCATTCATTGTTTGATTGCCAAAGAGCTATGGATTTACATCTTCAAATGGTGGAATGTTCAAGTGTACTCAATAAATAGCATAAGAGATCTCCTAAATTTGGCGGATTCTGGAATCATCGTGGGAGAAATAAAAATTTTATTTGATGTGGTAGTAAAGACGGCGTTATGGTTCCTTTGGAGATATCGAAATGATATGGTTTTTAGCTCGAAGAAGCCTTCCAAGTACTCCCTAGAAGATGATGTTAGACTTTTTTCTTATTTTTGGATCTCTAGTAGAAATAAGAAATATGTAAACCTTAAGTGGATAGATTGAATTTGTCTACTAAATTCAATTTTATCCAATACATTGTAATTGTTTTTTCTTGCTCTAGTTTCTTGCTAGTAGCCTAATTCAAATTGTCGTTCAAAAAAAAAATATAAGCCGATTTTGAAGTTTTGTAGCATGAGAACTGTAATTCGTGCATCGTCTTTACACAATCAGTACATCACATGTAGTTTTGACAAACTAAATCTTTTGAGACATTTCATCAAACACCTTGTGTGCACTTTTAAAAATACACAAACAATATTGAGATTATCACTTGAACAAATCCGAAATGTTGAAGATTAAGATGAAATAATGAAACAACTCCAAAAATCGTTTTAGATTTACAAATATATAGCTAAAATATAATTAAATGAAAAAACGTTTAAAGGTAATAATAATAAAAAATCCGATTGGCTGGATTTTGGTGATTGACAGCGGTTGGAGCAGGAAATAGTGGTCAGTGGCAAGGCGGTGGTCGTCAATGACGGGCGATGGTGGTTGACCGGGGACATGCTAGCAAAATAGGGGAGGGGGAGACGAAGAAGGAAGGAGAATTGTATGAGATACAATGATGGGATGGAGGTAATGAGGTGTTAATTTATCATTGACTTCTTATCTTTCCACCTAATTTATCTTTTGCTCTAGAACCTTACCCTATTTTTTTCATTGAAAAGATTGCAACATACTTGATGATTCAATGAAGTTGAAGATATTATGAATTTACAACAATGTAGATTTGCGGACGGGGGAGCACGAAAAGATAAACTACAAAGAATTAGGTTTTAACACCATATTAGATAACTAGCCCTAAAACCCGTGTATATACACGGCCTGATGAATTTGTAATTATTTTTCAAAAATATTAAAAAATCCTTATAGCTATGTGATATATTAGAACGTTTTTATGAGTTAAGAGATATTCAATATTGTTTGAAATTAAAATATTTTTAGGTAGTCTATATTGAAATTCAGAGTGTAGATCGTAAATTTTTAACGGCGGTAAGTATTTTATATAAGTCAAAATACATTTAATTGTAAAGGTATCTAATTATACATAAGCAAATTAATAGTTTAATGTAATAATGGTAAATTGCAATTATAAACGATTACATTGAATACATATCATAATTTATACCCTTTGTAAGATCTCTTTATACACCACATTGTCGTCTTATATGTTTGGTGGTTATCTTTGTCACAAATAAATTATTTACCTCGTTTGAAATTATGTATTTAAACTTTCACTCTAAGAAAGAAACCTCATTTAAAAAAGAAAAAATTCCTTATGTATATTATGAACCTGAACCGATATGGTGTTATTTGATTGAGTTGCCAAATAATTAACATTTTCAAGAAACGAATTTAAGATTATATCGAGTTCAGTTCTATAATATAGTTAAGGAAAAAATGATTTAATGTTAAAATTACTTATTTTCCATTTTACCTAATTAAATATTTAAAAATTAATAAATTGTAACATCACAAAGGTGTTTAGTATATTATATTTAAGATAAGATAGAAAACTCATAGGTATAACATATTACAATGATAATAAGTAGTTATAGAGTACAAAGATGAATCAAAACTCAAACGAACCCTAATCCATCTGTATAATTGGGCTGGAACATACAAACCCAACCTACACATGTTCTAAAACTCTAATAATGATCTACACTAGTAACTACTATTTTGATTTTTGATGTACATGAAATTTCCTCTGCTGTTAGATACATATTAATTAAGCCCTTTATTACATGCTTATAACCAACAAAAAGACAAAAGCGACCTGAAAATTTTATCATACGTAAATCAGCCAAAATAGATTTTGGTGGGCAACAGAAAAGTAACTAGGAGCCACACGTCTCCTTTTGAAATATATTTATATATATATTCATCATTTTTATCAGCTCTACTTATCTACACAACAACTTTAAACTGTCTAAAAATGGCAGAAACACGGATCCGATTTGGAATTCTAGGCTGTGCCAACATAGCCCGGAAAGTATCAAGGTCTATTCTTCTTTCCCCAAACACCACCATTTCTGCAATTGGCAGCCGTTCTTTAGATAAGGCAACTGCTTTTGCATCCGAAAACCACTTCCCTGAATCAGCCAAGGTTTATGGCAGCTATGACGCCGTATTGGATGACCCTGATGTTGATGCAGTTTATGTTCCTTTACCGACGAGTCTTCATGTGCGTTGGGCTGTTCTTGCTGCTGAGAAGAAAAAGCATGTCTTGCTTGAGAAGCCCGTGGCGCTTAACGTAGGTGAACTTGATACGATATTGGAAGCGTGTGAATCGAGTGGCGTGCAGTTCATGGATGCTACTATGTGGATGCACCATCCACGGACGGCTAAGATGAAAGAGGTCATTTCAGATGAGAACAAATTTGGACAGCTTAAAACGGTATGATTTCGTCTTTTTCTTATATTCATGAGTTTTGATTTTAATCGGTATGTAATATTAAATAAAGAAAATTTACATGTTCTTACTACCAAACTTTCTTACATATATACATTTGTCTATCATAATTTTACTTTTTCTGACCTTAAATCGGTGAAGATCATGGAATTCTTAACCACGGACGCCATGGAATTTTTTCGGTATGATTGTATGAACAGTTCTCTTCTAGTAGTGAGTGGATTAAAAAAATTTCAGAGAAAAAAGGAAATGTTGAATGTATATAACCTTAACAAGCTGTTTTTATCTAGTGGTCATCATCCTGAATATAACACCTACTGTTTACAATAAGTTTACATCCTCAAAAAATTACAAGGTTTTGTTTCTAATAGAATACACATATATGGCATAAACTGTAGTATCTATTATTATGGGACACATGGTATTTGTTGGTCTCTTATTTAGTGTTGATTTGAATAGGTCCATAGCACATTCTCATACGTTGGAGAAGGCGATTTCCTAAAAAACGATATTCGTGTAAACCCTAATCTTGATTCCCTTGGAGCTCTTGGGGATACAGGCTGGTATAGTATACGAGCCATTCTATGGGTCTACGATTATGAGCTTCCAAAAACAGTTACTGCACATCGTTACCCTGAGTATAACGAATCAGGAGTAATCTTATCATGTGGCGCTTCTTTAAACTGGGAAAAAGAAGGGAAAGTCGCAACCTTTTATTGTTCGTTCCTTTCCAATTTATGTATGGACATAGTTGCACTTGGTACTAAAGGAAATTTACGTGTTCATGACTTTGTTATCCCGTTTAATGAAAAAGTGGGACTTTTTTATGCTGTTGCGAATTCTAGGTGGGCTGAACTGTCAATTGGGTGTGTGCCTGAACCAAGTGAGTTTAAGATCACAACTGGTTATCCTCAAGAAGCGTTAATGGTCCAGGAATTTGCTCGATTGGTTGAGGAAATTCGCGGTGGTCAGGGGAAGCCACAGACAAAGTGGCCGATTCTTAGTAGAAAGACTCAAGTGGTTGTTGATGCGGTTGTTGGTTCGATTAAGAATGGCTTTCAGCCCGTTGAAGTAGTTTACTAGAGTAATTGTACTGCTTCTGTCATTGTCTACATGCGTGTTTGCATCTGAGATAATAGGAACTATGTAAGAGACGCTTCACTTTGAAATAAAACCGTAATTACAAAGAAATTAAAAGAAATTGATTTTGGAAGTACTATTATAACTGTTAACACAGTCGATTAATAGGGACATAATTTTGTCTTAGCATGCAAGGTTAATTAGTACTCTGTAGTACCTCTGTTTTGTCACCTTTTAACCTTATTCACAAAGTATGGACACATGCTGTAATGTGATGCTAAATGTAGCATGCAGTTCAATTATCATGTATATGTTTGGAAGGCATACATAGTTATATACAATCAATTACAAATATAAATTGAACTACGAACAACAGTTACTTTATTCATGTTTTATACAATTATACACGTACATACATGTAATCAAAAGCGTTAAACAAATCTTTGACATTAGAAAAGAATATAAAGACAGAAAAATAAATAGTAGCAACTAAATAATATTTGTCAGACGAACGAATTTAACACTTGGGCATATCAGGTGGTGGAGGCAACATTCTTGCATTTGCAGTCTTCCCATTCTTCACAATGAATACCATTTCCATGCCCCAACTTACATGACGCTCGAAATGACAATGCATGAACCATACTCCTGAAAATGCAAGTAATATAATGAATAATTTAGTTGAAAATGGACAACTACAATTTATACTAATTTAGTTGAAGGAAATGGACTAGTTACCAGGATTATTTGCTCTGAATCTGATGGCAGTCCAACCATTTTGAGGAACTGCAATGGTTTCTTGAAGAGGAGGGTCAACAAGATTATAGTTCAAAGGATCACGTTGTCGATCAAAGTTACCAAATCCAGATCCAACAACGTAGAAACTATATCCATGCAAATGCATAGGATGATCTATTCCTGAAACAACGTTCGTTCCTTGAAAAACAAGCTCCACAGTATCATTATAATTCAATATTTTCACTTCTGTCCCATTCATCGGAGTCTGTACAGATGTATTCAAACTATTGGATGTGTAATTGAAGACGAAAGGTGGGTTATCAGGAAAATCATCACCATATATACCATTCATTCCACGGTAATAAGCTCCAAGAATCGACGTTTTTGGTGCATCAAATGTAATGTTGTTTATGCTTGCTGCAAATCTCCTACCTCGTGGGCCCCCACACGTAGTAGTATTGCTATCACAAGGTACTGTGTTAATTGAGAGTGTATAGAGTAACTTCCTCGTGATAGTCAGTGGAACGTCAATTGGATGATCTTTGCTAGCTAAACTTCTTAAGCTGTTTGTGAAGTTAGCAGATGCATTTCGGTCGCTAAAAGCAGGAAGAATAGGGAGAACAAGTGACGGGGAAGTGGTGTAGTTCCCATTGTACTGAATGATAGCTGTTGTGGTGGTGTTATCAAAAACAGCCCGAGGGTTGCTGGTAAAGAACTTTGCAGCCATATAGTAGTGATTTTGGGGCTGGTTTGCTTCTAACAAGACGTCCATGGTTTGTCCGGGTGATATAGTCACATAATTGGTTTTTAGTGGCTTGGTGTAAGCTCCATCGGTTCCTACAACTGTGAGCTGATGGTCGGCAATAGCGAAGAACATGATGTTGTTCATTGCCGCGTTGACCATTCTGAGCATGTAAGTCTTTCCTTGTTCCACATTTATTCTTGTTGTATCTGTACAAATTAAATCAAGTATTAGAAATAGGTAATCCTAGTTAGTTTCTTTTAATACATCTATATAATATAATATCGGAATTTTTCCACGACCCTAACACGATACTCCCTCCATTATAAATCAGTTTTATGAAACAACAATTTATATCATTTTTTATTGTCAAATGGGGTTTTTGCCGAAAAATAAATCAATAGTTCTCTTTTTCGCATTTTTGTGTATCAACTATTTTTTTTTTAAAAAAATGAACCACTAATTTAAAATCGAACATTTTCGGGTATATTGATTCATTTTTAAATTAGTGGTTCATTTTTAAAAAACGAAAATGTTCGATTTTAAATTAGTGGTTCATTTTTAAATAACGAAAATGTTCGATTTTAAATTAGTGGTTCATTTTTAAAAAACGAAATTAGTTGATACCCGAAAATGTAAAAACGGGAACTATTGATTCATTTTTCGGCAAAAAACCCTTGTCAAATGTCCATTTACTGCGATTTTTAGAGACAGTTTTAGTGAAAATGTGTAAGTTTTGGTAAAATGGAAAACTTGGTAGCTTACTTTTTGTAGTGAAGATTTTTTAAGATAAATTATAATAAAAATGTGGACTGTTGATTTCGAACGTAGGGATTAGATAGAAGAGAATTGAAGGAAGAACCTTGACGAGAGCAGTTGTAACGATCGCCCGGTTGACCGTTAATTGTTAAAGCATCAGAGATAGCCGGATCACCTCCTATGCGTAGAAAGTCTTCCATCACAGTTTGTATATCATTTTTCCACCAGTCACCTGCATTTTTGAATTATTAGTTTTATGTTTTAGATAACATACGAATTTAGAGAAATTTCTCTTTTTTGACAAGTAATTAATTTAGGAAAGATTAAAGACGAACCTAAGATGACGGGAACCTCAGCGTGAGGTTTAGGAAATGGAAATGTAGTTCCAATTTTGGGAGATACGACTAGTAAACCGTGTACAGTGGCTCGAGACCAGTCACTATGTGCATGCCACCACAATGTGCCTTCCTCATCAGACAGAATAATCTTCTGGCTAAAACTAGTACCAGGTTTAATTGGGCATTGTGTGATAAACTCTGGCCCATCAGACCATGGATACCTTGGTAACTTCACTCCATGCCTATTATTAAATACACCTTTTCATATTAGTTACATAAATCATTTAAAGAGACAACAGAAACCATGTATAAACTAACATAATTGTTTATACCAGTGAATTGTAATATTCTGGGAGGCTTTGTTGACAACATCAACGATAATAGTGTCTCCTTTACGAGCAGAAATAGTTGGACCTGGGTATTGTCCATTAACTGTCAAAATGTTCTTGCTGCTGCATAGCCTTGTGTAGTTAGTTTCTTGAACCTGCAAACCAAATAGTGTAGTACTTGATTAATAATTCCATTGCCAATTCTGGACAACAAATATCTCATTTTTACACATTTTTTTATACGAACTTCTAGATATGCATAAAAGTTTGTCACATTGTTCGAACTTATAAATGTGTACGGAATTACAAGACAAAACTTACCACAAACGTATATCGAACCAAAGCTGCTTGTGACTGCATGAAAGCAACAATCGTTAAGAGCCCTAGAAGAAACACATGATTGTTCATGGTAATCTTCATATGAATATAAGTTGTTTGAATATGCTTGATTAGTTATATTTGAGAATATATGTTCTTGCATGAATGGGTTGCATGTATTTATAGTAGCTGGTTAACTAATAAAGTGGTAGCTGGCTGGTCATATAAATCAACCTTGAAATTTCCAAGTGCATGTTTTTTTTATCTGAATTAGCCAACTCGTTTTCCTTATCGTGTTAATACCTAACATGCATGGACAATGATTTAGACCCAGTCCTTAGTTTTGACTTTTATAATATATAAATTTTGACTTTTATAATATATAAATTTTGACTTTTTGTCTATCCATCTGTAATAAACTGGTTGCTACGTACAGTTACTTTTGAATTTTCTTTTCCCCCTTATTCAGTCAACAGAGCATTCCTTCAATTCCAATTCCAATACCCAATATCTAATTATCTATTGGATAATGCTATTTACTTTGTATTCTCCTAGTGGTTTTAATTTTAGATGTCGAGTAATAGATTTATGAGGTTATGACAAACTATTAGTTAAGTTAAATGAACTTTAACTTAATTTGTATTCCTTAATTATAAGTTTACTTAATAACACACTCGTTATATATATATATATATATATATATATATATATATATATATATATATATATATATACACACTAGGTGGAAGACCCGTGCAATGCACGGTAATTTATTAGAATTATTTTAGATATATTCATATCGATTTTGGTTTTTCTGCATCATATTTTAATATTACGAGATTAAATGATAAATGTAGTACATATTTTATAAAATAATATTAATTAAATAATTTATAGGACTTTATTTTCGTATGTGACTCCTCTTTCCATATTATTATAATATATATAGCATTTATATTTATTAATTATTAATTATTATAAAATAATAAAATAATAATATAATATTAATTAAATAATTTGTTAACTGGAGTTAAGAAATTGACACGTGACATTCATGCTTACGTGGCAAATTCTGGAACTTTCTTTTATACTCCTTTAGTATATATATATATATATATATATATATATATATATATACTAAAGGAGTATAGAAAATTGCTCTAGAATTTGCCACGTAAGATTAAGTGCCATGTGACGATCTCTTATAACTTTCATTTAATAATATAATTTAGCTTTTAAAATAACTATTAAATTAAATATAATAATTAGAGTTGTAGATGAAATCAAATTACCTTGAATTATGTATTAGTTTATTTGTCAGAAAAGTGTATTAAATTAAATATAATAATTAAGAGTTGTAGATGAAATCAAATTACCTTGAATTATTTTTAAACTAGGAACGTTCTTTGTTTACAATAATAATTGGTACCCAAATATAATTATGGATGTTTTTATCATAATCACCTAATATAAACTATTGTGTGAGACATAATATAAATTTTCGTGCATCGCACGGGTTTGCATCTAGTAAGTGTATATATATATATATATATATATATATATATATATATATATATATATATATATATACTAAAGGAGTATAAAAAAAAGCTCCACAACTTGCCACTTGGCATAAAATCCTACATGACAATTTCTTATAATTTTTAAATTAATAAATTAATTATATTTTAAATAGTTTAGGATAATCATAATTTATTATCACAATTGTCAAATTATTATTAAATAAGGATATGTTTATAATAATTAATTTATCAATAATTATCTATTAATTATTATCTAAGATATATTTTAATAGTTATATTGGTGAATTTTCTTGATTATTTATGTTTGTATTATGTATTTATATTATTCAATTGATAATACACTTTGATATCTAAATTTATTTACTTTTCTAAAAAAGTTCGACGTAGATAATCTTCTTTTGATGTACCATAAAATTAATATTGTAAATTTGAAATTTCCGTACATCGTACGGGTTTGCATCTACTATATATATATATATATATATATATATATATATATATATATATATATATATATATATATATATATATATACCTCTAACAAACAGATCATTATATATACTATCTAGAAGCTACAAACGTTTGATAATGAGTCACTTAGCTACTCGGCCCCAGCCGAAAGACTATTTGTTTCATTATTCATTCTTCTTTTGGAACGACAATCCTACAAAATAGATTTAATTAATATAAAAAGTTTTAAAGGTCTATTTGTCATGAAACTTTTAGCAGCTTAAGTTTTTATTTCTTTTTCAAAAGCTCCCATCGATAGAAAAGCTTTGTTTTGGTAGTTACAAGCTTTAAACTGTTATCTTAAATTAAAAGCTCGAAATCAAAAGCTAACTTGAGAACCGTTAAAAAAAAAAAAACTTTTTGTTCAGAAAATTACTATAATGCCCCAAATAAATACTCGTATGTCCTTTGTTTCTTCTTTCCCCCTCATCCTGCCATCTATCCATAATTTCATATACATACATACATATCTTTCTTTTTCCTTTTATCAAAATTTAATTTATTATTAATATTAGTATTAATATTTATTATTGTTATTTTACTTTAATATTTCGATCATACAAGGTCAGATGTTATTTTTCTTTTATTATAATTATATATATATATATATATATATATATATATATATATATATATATATATAAAGGGTAATGTGATTTCTA
Source organism: Gnaphalium uliginosum (assembly GCA_963930675.1). Taxonomy (NCBI): domain Eukaryota; kingdom Viridiplantae; phylum Streptophyta; class Magnoliopsida; order Asterales; family Asteraceae; genus Gnaphalium; species Gnaphalium uliginosum. Next base: position 28,590,419 of record OZ005681.1, on the reverse strand, counting down.
TATATTATATGCTTTTTGATCTTCTATTTTTCTAAAAAAAAATTGTATACGAAAAAAGTGACTATTATCGTTTTTGGTAAAGTTATTTATTTTTTATATCATTTTACATTTCTAAACTACACCTACAACTAATTTATCAAAATGTTGTATATAAAAAACCTACAACTTACAGCTCAATCTCAATCGTACAACTACAGCTACAGCCCACCGCAATTTTGCCAAACATACCTCTACTTACACTACTAAATAGGTTTAATATAAAAGGATCTCAATCCAGCTTACCTAGATTATACTAAATCTCTAAACAATAGGCTACCTAGCTACCATGTTGTGAATAACTTTATATTGATAAATAACCCTTTTTACATAAAACAAATTTGGTTATGCTTAAATTAATTTATCCCAAAGAAAATAAAAGTCAAAAGAATTAGTTGAAAATGCATATATTCCCAAGTTTGGGTTTGGTACGTGGTCTTGATTATTATTATGTGTGATTTATTCTTTGTCCGGTTAATCGATAAAAATGAGGTTCTTTGTGTAATAGGTATATAAAGTATCTCATTGTCAAATCCCATTTATAGTTTTGTACCTGCATATATATATATATATAGGGTGAGTATCAAAAGGAAAGTAAAAAAATGGGGGAATGACGGAAGTTATTTCTAGCCATTCATTCTGGTCAACTTAAAAGTCAACGGGGTGGCAAAATTATAAATAACTCAAAAAAAATTCAGAATATTAATATTCATTTGGAAAGAATGTTAATCAAAACTACAACTTAATATTTTTAAACATTCTTTTACGATGAATGTTAACTCATATACATTATTATACACTGATGAATATTAAGTTATCTTGTTCAACAATGTATAAAAATACATATAAGTTAATATTAATCATAAATTATTATTTATGAATATTAATTATAATTTTGATCAACATTCATTCCAAATGAATGTTAATGTTCTAAATTTTTTTTTTGTAAAATTCGATAGTTAATGATGACTATAATTAAATTAATTACTTGTTTATAAGTTTTGTATGTTGAAATTCGTTTAATTTTATTGTATTCATTGATGAATCAAAATTTTCACAAAAACCCAAAAGTTATACCCAAAATTCTTAATATTTGATGAATATGAATTATGACGAATTGAAGATACGTATGAATGTCTTTGATGAATTTGAAATTTATAATGTTTTGATTGATTTACATGCTTTAATTTTGAATTTTAAGCAAAAATTGATGAAATGGGTATTGTATATGAGTTGTGTATATATATATATATATATATATATATATATATATATATATATATATATATATATATATAGGGGAAGGATTGATATCGCTCATTTTGTATATATTTATTTCGCTCGATATCATTGTTTATTGTACTTGTTTATAATCAATTTCGTGAACTTTTGATACTTATTAGGTTGGAAATTGATTTCAGGTACAAGTATCGGGAGATTGCCGAAAAGAGATTGAATTTTGAAAACATGGAGAAAAACTTAGGATTCTTTGAAAAAATAGGAAAATACGCGATCGCGTAAGGTCACCAGGATCGCGTACTACTGAAAAGTACGCGATCGCGTAGGAGTTAGAAGTTCGCGTACCTATAACTAAAAATGTCACAGAAGGTCTCTAGGTTTAGATACGCGGTCTCGTGAAGATTACCAGTTCGCGTATACTGTACTGAAATCGAAACAGAAGGGTCCTAGAACAAAATACACGATTGAAACAGAAGAGTCCTAGAACAAAATACACGATCGCGTATTGGTTACCAGGATTGCATAAGAAACGTTATTACGCGATCGCGTGGACTTTAGAAGATCGCGTAAGTACAATTAAATCTTATACAGAAGGCTCGAGACTTGATGTAGTGGATCGCGTGAAGTTTAGCGGATCGCGTGTAAATGACTGTTACGCGATCGCGTATCCCATAGTGGATCGCGTAAGTTGTCGGATTTTTATATTAGGTTAATGGAACTTTTTGGATTCCAGAACTGGAGGTTACAAATTTATTCCACATTTTTTGAGTATTTCATCAATTTTGGAGTTCTTAGATTCGTGTTTAATCATTCGGCTCAAGTAATCATCGATTAATCATTGTTATCATCTCGTGAACCTTTTTATTTTAATATAATCATGTTTCCTTTGATTTTAATTATTAATTTTGATTATTCTTGTTTGATTATGAGTAGCTAACTTCTCATACACTAGCTTGGATGAATTAGCCAGTGATTAGGGGTGTGATCCTTAGAGTTATATGCAAATTAATTTACGTTTAATCGGAACCCTTGTGTAATTGAGTTTTAAACCATTGTTAAAGCTTATTGGTGATTTAATTCGTAACTATAGCGAACGTTTGTTACAAAGTTATTTCATTTATCAATTATATGTCTATGTATGATTGACCTTTGATTGCGGACGTAAATTTGGTATAAGTTAGACAACTAAACTCAATTGTGCAAGTTAGTAATATTGGCGGACGTCGTTTGCTAGATTATATTGTAAGTTTACGAGTCAAGATTATGGTTTAGGTAATAGCGAACGTTAAGCCTAGTCTAATTGAGATGAACAAGTTTTGCTAAATAACTAGTTTTAATTACACACCCTGAAGTCACTAGTGAAATAATCCAAGTAAGTGTCATTTTTATTATCTGAAAGTAAATTCAATCAAATTTGACTCTTCCTGAGTCCACTCATTTTATTAATTTCGTTAGTTTTAAGCAACGTGACAATTCGGTCACAAAACCCCCACATTTACTTATTTGTTTAGATTAATTTACACTCGAACACAATTCTTGAATTCACATTCCTCGTGGAACGAACTTGAACTTACTGTAGCTATTCTATATATGATAGGGTATACTTACCTCGTTGTGTATTGTTTAGTTACCGTATTTTTAAGTTTATTTTTATAACTAGATTTTACACATCAAGGATCAAGAGGGAAGCTCTAAATTTGAGGGAAGGAGGGAAGCAAACCTCGACCACACAATTCCTTTTATCTTCTCCAACTCATACACAACACCCATTTCATCAATTTTTGTTTAAAATTTAAAATTAAAGCATGTAAATCTATCAAAACATTATAAATTTCAAATTCATCAAAGGCATTCATACATATCTTCAATTCGTCATAATTCATATTCATCAAATATTAAGAATTTTGGGTATAACTTTTGGGTTTTTGTGAAAATTTTAATTCACCAATGAATACAATAAAATTAAACGAATTTCAACATACAAAACTTATAAACAAGTAATTAATTTAATTATAGTCTTCATTAACCATCGAATTTTATATAAAAAAAAATTAAAAAATTAACATTCATTTGAAATGAATGTTGATCAAAATTACAATTAATATTCATAAACAAATAATATATGATTAATATTAACTTATATGTATTTTTATACATTGTTGAACGAGATAAGTTAACATTCATCAGTGTATGTTGGGATATGTTTTGTGACAACAGATCTAGCTTGTAATAGGACTTTTGATAATTCTAATCAAGTTTGTGCAATTGGTTTTGAATGGTAATGAAAAACATTGTTTGGTAAACATTTTAGAGTTAAATATTAAAATGCTGAAAAATGTTGACCATGTTTGACTGCGAACCGAGTCAGTTCGCAGGACAAGATTGGACTACGAACCGAGTCAGTTCGCTGGGCCAAACTAGGTTGCGAACTGAGTCAGTTCACAGAGCACAGAATCCGCGAACCGAGACGGTTATATATGAAAGTTAGGTTTAGAAACCAAAAGATTTTTGCCATTCAACCTATACGAATTTCTTGTGTTTCCTGAGATATTCAAAGTATTCTAAAGGCTAGGTATTGATCGTTTAACATTCGTTATAATCGATACAAAGCATATTAGATAATTGATTTGCTAAACTATTGCGAAATAATACGTTATAGATCCTATACTGCGTATTGAGGGATTCTGCACCTTAATACTTACAGATAACCTCGTTATCGATCCTATACGAAGGGACTTACAATTGGTATCAGAGCTTACGGCTAGAATACTGAGACGAAATCTTCTGTATTACCAATCTAAGAACTCAGTATCATCCTGATCAGTTACAGAGTTGAGTTTTATCTCAGAACTCAGTATCATCCTGATCAGTTACAGAATCCTGTGCTATATCATGGAAAATCAATTCTCTCGAATGCATCATCCAGTTCGACCACTGCTTTACTAGTTGGTGATACTGGAGAAACTGGTGAATTGATATCTGAGGATTTGTGCTTTATCGATTCATCTGGAAGTGAAACAAGAGGGAAATCTACTGAGAATTCACCTCAAGAGCATCGTAAGATGCCTATGAGTGTGAAATATGTTGAACAACAATTGTCTGTTCTTGCCTCTTTTGTTGCTTCCTGTGAGAATTATATTCAGGGGAAGATCAATGATCCAACTGTTTTTGATGAAGACTATGATCAGATTGACCCTGATGACCTTGAAGAAATGGATCTCCAGTGGAAACTAGCTATGGTGTCAAAGAGAGTTAAGATTTTCTTGAAGCGTACTGGTAGAAAGGTGGTAGGTAATCGACCAGGATTTGACAAATCAAAGGTTAAGTGTTTTGGGATATGTTTTGTGACAACAGATCTAGCTTGTAATAGGGCTTTTGATAATTGTAATCAAGTTTGTGCAATTGGTTTTGAATGGTAATGAAAAACATTGTTTGGTAAACATTTTAGAGTTAAATATTAAAATGCTGAAAAATATTGACCATGTTTGCTGCGAACCGAGTCAGTTCGCAGGACAAGATTGGACTGCGAACCGAGTCTGTTCGTTAGGCCAAACTGGGCTGCGAACTGAGTCAGTTCGCAGAGCCCAGAACCCGCGAACCGAGACGGTTATATATGAAAGTTAGGTTTAGAAACCAAACGATTTTTGCCATTCAACCTATACGAATTTCTTGTGTTTCCAGAGATATTCAAAGTATTCTAAAGGCTAGGTATTGATCGTTTAACATTCGTTATAATCGATACAAAGCATATTAGATAATTGATTCGCTAAACTATTGCGAAATAATACGTTATAGATCCTATACTGCGTATTGAGGGATTCTGCACCTTAATACTTACAGATAACCTCGTTATCGATCCTAGACGAAGGGACTTACAATTGGTATCAGAGCTTACGTCTAGATACGCGTAGGTTCGAGGTTATTCAGGTTAATAACGTGTAATTTATGGTTGTGTTTAGTGCATTTAGTACTTATTTACGACCAAAATCATTCTCTGGACATTCTTAGGTTTGTTTACAGTCGAAATCTTATGTTTTAATCGTAAAAACACCTAAAATTTTTGTTTTTGGAATTTTCAGCCGTTTCACGATTTGAGATTAGGGTTTCAGCTGTTACTGCGAACCGAGATCACTTGCGAACTGAAAGTTGCGAACCGAACTGAGTCCTGCGAACTGATTTCTGCGAACTGAACTGAGTCCTGCGAACTGAGTTGAGTTTCTGCGAACTGAGTTTCTGCGAGTTGAGTTTCTGTGAACTGAGTTTCTGCGAACTGAGATTCTGCGAACTGAGTTCCTGCGAGTTGAGTTTCTGCGAACTGAGTTTCTGTGAACTAAGATTCTGCGAACTGAGTTCCTGCGAGTTGAGTTTCTGCAAACTGAGTTTCTGAGAACTGAGATTCTGCGAACTGAGTTCCTGCGAACTGAAACTTCTGAATTTTGTGACTTTTTAATTTCTAAGACACAGAAGGTTGTTCATAAGGATCCGTCATCTGATGTCAGTAAGAACACACCATTCCCTAAAGTATGTTTTATCTCGAGTGGAATGATGGTTGATGCTGATATAAATGATGAAATTATTAAGGAACAAGAGAATACACCTTTAGTGTCTAAAACCCAGACTGAAAATGAAAAGGCAAAAGTGGTTAAGTCACGTAAGCAGATGTCTTGCTTCAAATGTCACCAAAAGGGGCATGTGGCTTCTTGTTGTCCTAACAAGAAGTTGGAAGCATCATATAAGCTCGTGAATAACAATGAGACACCGAAAATCTCTAGTTCAAATGTAGACAGGTTAGGTACCAAACCGGGATTAGATAGTAATCCTGTAAACATTCTGAAAAGAGATGTTACTCATAGTGTCTCTCCACCTAAATCTAAACGGCCTTATACTCTAAATGACAATACTTTCAATAAGCCTAGAGATAAGACACCGTCGAGATTTAGGACTCCAAGTAGAAACCATAGTCAGTTTGAAAGTGGTTCTACTTCTCGTACACATGGAGTTAATTATGTGCCTAGGAGGTTTTCTACTTACTCTCCTCATAGGCATAAGACTTCAGATCATCAACAACCTCAAACTCCTTTGAAAGTTACCAAGACTATTGACGACAATAGTTATGGTTACTTCAAAGAGGTTCAGATTGTTGATGATAAGGGACAAACCAAGACCGTAATGGCTTGGGTCCCTCTTGAGAACTAATAGTGTACAACTTGTCATGTGCAGGAGCTGACTGTGAATAAGGATAGTTGGTGGTATGTAGACAGTGGATGCTCTAGGCACATGACAGGAGAAAGAAGTCTACTGAAGGACTTCAAAGGTGGAATGAAACAGCGTGTTAACTTCGCTGGTGAGAAAGGAGGAGTAATAACTGGGAAAGGAAAAGTTTTAAATGGAACTTTGACGCTAGAGGATGTGAATTACGTTAAAGAACTAACTCACAACCTAGTGAGTGTTTCCTAAGTCTGTGATAAAGGTCATTCTGTACATTTCAATGAGACAGTAGCCTTAGTTCTCAAGCCGAGTTTCTTCATCCCAGAGAAATGGATATTGATGAGGGCTCCAAGGAAGAAGGACGTCTATGCCATCAACATGGGTGTTCCTAATACTTCAATGGAATCGACATGTCTTTTATCAAAGGCTTCTGAAGCAGACGTACTCTTATGGCATAGAAGAATGACTCACCTGAACTTTCGAAAAATGAACTATATAATCAAGAATGGTTTAGTTCTGGGTGTACCACAAAAACGTTTCGAGTCTGAAGACAAGTGTGTTCCTTGCATGAAAGGAAAGCAGCGTAAAAAACCACACAGGTCTAAGATTGAAAACTCAATCTCCTCGCTATTTGAATTGCTGCATATGGATCTTTTTGGCCCAATAAGCAAAAGAAGCATAGGTGGCAAATGGTACTGTTTAGTTGTCACAGATGATTACTCTAGATTCTCTTGGGTATTCTTTTTGGGATCTAAGGATGAATCTCCTGGTATTCTTATGGAGTTCTTATATCTAATAGAGAATGTCTATAGAACACGAGTTAAGATCATTCGTAGTGACAATGGAACAGAGTTCAAGAATTCAATGTTCAATGTCTATTGCTTAAGCAAAGGGATACAACATCAATTCAGTGCACCTTATGAACCTCAACAGAACGGTGTTGCTGAAAGGAAAAACAGAACGTTGATTGAAGGGGCTAGAACAATGCTTGCAGATTCAAGGCTTCCGGTCATTTTTTGGGCAGAAGCGGTGAATACAGCATGTCATGTTCTAAATAGAGTTGTTATGGTTAAAAAGCAGAACAAGACTTGTTATGAGCTTTTGAACAATAAGAAACCTAACTTAAAAGGGTTTGAACCCTTTGGAATTTCATGCACTTTGCTGAAGACTAGCAATCAACCGAAATTTGGTGAGAAGGCTGACGAAGGATACTTCCTAGGTTATGTGCCTAATTCACCAAACAAACGTGTCTTCAATAAAGCTACGGGACGTGTGGAAATAGTTTATAACATTGAAGTTACGAGCTACACACATGACTTACATAAGGGATTAGATTGGCAATTCGATTATTCGGATCTCTTTAAGTCTTTTAAAGTCCCTATCAGTGACTATGTCAGTGATTCAGAGATACCCGATCATTTATTGTTTGGAGATGAGGATATTGGCCATGCTCTAACATCGAATGTTCCAACTTCTGGAATCAAGACTTTTGTTGATCCTGATGAAGCATCAACAAGTAGGTCACAACAACCTTCAATGGATATACCTCAAGAGAAAGAAGATCCTGAAATCGTTTATCAAAGGAATGTGGATGATATTCTTACTCCTTTGAGACAATTAAGGATATCTACTTCTAATGATGTTATACCGCCATTGGAGGAAATTGGTACTAACTTAGGAGATGATATACCAGTTGAACCGATAACGACAATGAAATCAAATAGGAATCATCTGATTGAGAATATCATCGGTGATCTAAATACTCCTGTTCAAACGAGGAATCAATCTAAAGCTAGTACATCTAATTATACAAGCTTGTATGCTGAAATGAAAGAGACAGTGGTTACAAATCTATTTCTGTATTCATACTTTATCTCACAAGTTGAGCCTAAAAATGTGCAAATGGCTCTAAAGGAAAGCGCGTGGGTCGAAGCAATGCAAGAAGAACTGTCTCAGTTCTCCAAGCTACAAGTATGGAAATTGGTTGATTTACGTACTGGTGAATATCCAATAGGAACTAGATGGGTATTTAAGTGCAAGAGAGACGATCGGGGAATCGTTACTCGCAATAAAGCCAGTTTAGTTGTTCAAGGTTTCAATCAAGAAGAAGGGATTAACTACACTGAAGTGTTTGCACCAGTGGCTAGACTTGAAGCAATTAAGATATTCTTAGCATTTGCATCTTTTAAGGGAATAAAAGTTTATCAACTTGATGTTAAGAGTGCCTTTTTGTATGGCAAAGTCAAAGAAGTGGTGTATGTCTCACAACCACCAGGGTTTACTAATCCTGATATCCAGATAGAGTATATCGTTTAGATAAGGCTCTATATGGGTTACATCAAGCACCAAGGGCATGGTATGAGACACTATCAACGCATCTTCTTGAGAATGGTTTTACAAGAGGAGCAATTGATAGTACACTTTTTGTGAAATGGAAGAAGCATGACTTTCTACTTGTTCAAGTGTATGTTGATCTTTGGGTCCTCTGACGAAAAGATGTGTCAAGAATTTGAGCAAGTTATGAAAGGCAAGTTTGAGATGTCTGCTATGAGAGAGTTGAACTTTTTCTTAGGGTTACAAGTTGACCAAAAGAAAGATGGATTCTTTATTCATCAATCTAAATATACATACGAGTTATTAGAACGTTTCAAGATGGATGAATCTCGTATCTACAAAACTCCTATTCCAGAAAATCACGGAATCGGTCCCGATACATCGAGTGATCAGGATGTAGATCCTACTCTATATAGGGCTATGATTGGATCACTAATGTATTTAACTGCATCTAAGCCTGACATTATGTTTGCTGTTTGTATTTGCGCAAGATATCAGGCTAATCCGAAAGAGTCACATATGCAAGCTGTAATACGAATCTTTCGTTACCTCAAAGGGAAGCCAAAGCTGGGACTCTGGTATCCGATTGAAGGAGACTTAGATTTCGTTGCTTATACTGATTCGGATTATGGGGGATGCAATCAAAATAGAAATTCTACTACCGGAGGATGTCAATTCTTAGGAGGTAGACTCGTGTCTTGGCAATGCAAGAAGCAAAGCTCAGTAGCCATTTCCACATGTGAAGCTGAGTATGTTACAGCTGGCAGTTGTTGTTCTCAAGTGTTATGGGTTCAGCAACAACTAAGAGATTACGGGTCGAATATTACTCATACTCCTATGATGATCGATAATGAATCGACGATCTCTATAACCAACAATCCGGTAAAACACAGCAAGACGAAGCATATTGATATTCGTCATCATTTTATAAGAGATTGTAGTGAGAAGAAGCTTATTAGGTTAGTCAAAGTTGCCTCTTTTGACAACTTGGCAGACTTATACACTAAAACTTTCGACAGGGCGCGTTTTGAGACTTTGGTTCAACTTAACGGAATGTGTAATCCAGAATAACTAGTGTTCCAAAGGAGTATGTAATAATTAGTAGTAAGTTTTATTTTTCTGTGTTAGTTTAAAAAAATAAAATAAAAGGGAAGACGTATGGCATTCATTTGCTTGTTACCTGAGGGGAATCGCCTCCTATAAAATACAAAAACAATATAAACCATAAAAAGTTTAAGTTTTTGTCTGCTGGGAAATAATAGTACATTAGGAGAATAAGCTTAACAATAATAATTATAAGTCTTAAGTTAGATGTGTTAGTAGATTCCTGTAAGTCACATTAATGTTACATCTTTACAACCAGGACTTTACTTATATTTATTTTATTATACACCTTTCTCCACACGTTATAATTTGCTTCGAATAAATTAAGTCTAAGCAGCCTCATTATCTGATGTACTGCTAGGCAAATTATGCTATGATTTCTGAGCATTTAATAAGCAATAATTCTCATGTGTGTTATCTAGTGTGATCTGCTATATGATGTATGGCATAAGTCTTAATTATTGAATGATAGTATAACCATACACTTTTATCAAGAATCTATGAATATCCGAATAGACAAATAGTTAGAAATATGGCTATTAGCAAAACTACTGGTGACTTTGTTGTACTAAGTACAGACCTGAAGCCTTTAGTTTTGCCAATGGTCTCAAACTTGTTTTGCTCATACTAAGGGATCTTCTGTTGTACTAAGTACAGATCCAGAACCACTAGTATCTTCAAAATATGTTTGATGTTTGTCAAACCTTAAAATAACTCAAGGGTATGTTATATGTTACGAAAAGTACATCATTTAGTAACCTCTACCTTGAATGAAAAAAGATACAGTGTTATGTGTTTTTACTTGATTTCTCAGTATATCGTATATTGGAACACACTGGGTGATATGCATACTAACAATAATGGTTTGCTTAGAAATCAGGGTATAATTTGTTTATGTGAATCATAATATCGGTAATCGTCTTGAACTATCTATGAAAATTGAACGTTCACTTTGGTGAATAATTAGTTCTCCATTTATATAAAAGTATGTTACAAAAAATGTGTTATATCATGTGGATAAAGGTAACCAAGTTATAATCTCATAAATATAAGTTGATAAATGGTTAAGTTGTAATTTTTCTGGTAATTATTTGAATTTCATGAGGTATGTATACTAACAATCCTCTTAGACTTCTTAATAAATAATAAGGTATAGCATATTCTCTCTAATATGATCCCTAAGCAGATAAATTCTTAACGCCAAAAATATGTACTGTTTATCTTATTTGTTTCAGTAATAAAATGGTACTTGTTACCACTATTTAGTTTGATTATTCGTTTGTGATATTTACGTTAGAATTTTAATTAAGTTTTATTCTTCTAGTTGGTTATCCTTTGGAATTAAGTTAAAATTTCATATTTATCGTTCCGTGTTGATTAAATGTGACAAAAACGCAATGGAAAGTCCCAAATTTTGACTTGTAAAAATTTTAATAACTTCTATTTATATTTAGAACTAAATTCATACTTTTGGTCAAAATTGCGAAGTTGACCAGTCAAATTTACGAATCGAGTTTGGAGAATAAAAGGGCCAAGTCAACGAGTCAAACTCTCACTTTCCAAATACCCCTGCGAACCGAGTTTCTTCCCCTACGACACGAGTTTTTGGCGAACCGAACCGAGCACATTAAATCCTTGATTTTCGAAATTCGAGAACGAGGAACCGGATTTCGCTCTGTAGATCATTTACACCTTTCGATTCCGCATCTTTTGAATTAAGATTCACTCGATTTCACCGTATAATTTGCGTTTAATCGACGTTTTATGTTTCGAAAGTTTCGGTTTAGAGTTTCACGGATTTCTTCCAAATTAGTGAAAACTAAAACCTAACACTCGTAGCATATGTTAATCGGCCTATACTGAATGTGTTTGTCTCATTTAATTTCACTTAAACATGTTAGATCATTAATCTCAATTTTCAAGTTTGATACAGACGCTTTTGCGAACTGAGATTCAATCTGAGTTCGCAGCCCGTTATTGCGAAGTGAGAAAATTGACTTTGGTTGACCGTAGCGAACTGAAGCAATTAGTTGACTTTGGTTGACCTTAGCGAACCAAAGCAAACTTATTCGTTGACTTCTGTTGACCGTTGCGAACTTGACTCAGGTTGACCTTAGCGAACTTAATTGTTGACTATTGTTGACCTGCGAAGCGAACTTAATCGTTGACTTCGGGTTGACCTTAGCGAACTAAATTTGTTGACTTTGGTTGACCTGCGAAGCGAACTGAATATGTTGACTTCCGTTGACTAGCGAAGCGAACTTAATAGTTTGACTTTCGTTGACCTATGCGATCCGAAGCCAATTAGTTGACTTGTGTTGACTTTGCGAAGCGAACTTAAATTGTTGGCTTCTGTTGACTTTGCGAATGAATTAATATCTAGAATTTTTAACTTGATTTGCGAACTGAACGTTTGACTTAGTCAATATTCAGTTTACAAATTTAACATTTCAGACTTGTATTCGATTTGAGAACTTTATGTTTACAAATAAATTACAAGTTGCGACTTTTAACTATTAGTTATACGTTTAGACTTAAGAACTTATCTTTATAAGTTAAATACGTATAAATCTACAAATTTAACATGTTAGACTTGTTTTCTATTTGAGATATTTATGTTTACAAATAAACTACAAGTTGCGACTGTTAATTATCTGTTATATGTTTCGACTTACGGAATTACGTTTATAAGTTAAATACATATAATATACGACTTCTGTTCCTTCATATCGAAAGACTTCCGACTCTTATGTAGTCGTGCGGCGTGTTCCGATTTTCCATCAGCGGTATGATTTTTCAGATTATCTCCTATGACTTACGAACTGTATATAATTTAGAGAATATAATTGAAAATTAAGTCTCGTATACTTAATCGTTTAATTAAGTTCAGTAAATTAAGTTATTAATTAATAGTAAACTTGGATGTTTGGTGATCATTTTTGTTCACAATACATAAAGGTTTAAAATTAATTAATGTTCGATAAGTTTTTCTATTATATGAGCTTATTGCCGTTTGTGTAATTCTTATGCTTATAGATATGGCTGCTCGATCTTTTGCTCCTGGTCACAATATCTTGGTGAACTTGGATGTCAATGAGCGCGGTGCTGCTCGTTTTACTGAGATTTTGACGTATTTAGCACGTTCGAGGATTCGATATGCTATTACGGAGTCTCCGCTATTGTCCCGTGATCTACTGGATCAATTTTGGGAAAATATCGAGTATGATGCTGCAGCTAACCCTCCAGTTATTCGTACAAGGGTTAATGATCATTCCGTTGTCTTCTCTGCTAATGATCTGCGACAGATTTTGCATCTGGGTACAGTCGAGCAAGAAGCTGGTCACTCTGTGTACTCCTCTGGTTTCATTGAGGGTGCACTTGGTAGAATGGGTTACTCTGGAACCAAGAGAGGCCGCCAATTTGTGAAGGCATTTGTGCTTGGCCAGTGGAGATTCCTGTTCCACATTATTGTTACTATCTTCGGTAACAAGAAGGGCGGTTACGACGAATTGAGCCCTGAGCTTTTATCTGGTCTATTGTCCCTGGTTTATAATAAACCATACAGTTTCTCTTCATATATCTTCAGCTCCTTCATTGGTCAGATCACTGGAGCAGCTAGATCAAAATTTATGCTCTATCCGCGCTTCTGCATGCTTATCATTCTTAACAGCATTCCTGGTTTGACGAATATTCAGCCAGATTTGCTTGTCGACCGGATTGGACTTCGAGGTTACAATGCATGCTTTCTTCATTCCTCTCGACGTCCAGATCAGGTTAAGCCTGAAGCATGTGATCTGTTCGGTCATCTTCTTGATGACACCTATGTCGCTCCACCAAATAACGATTGGTTGGATGCCGGAAATCAACCACAAGTTCAACCTCAGCCATCAGTTGTGGCTCAAAATCCTGAGCCGCAAGAGCTTATTGAAGATGTTCTACATCAGGCTGCTCAACCTGACATTGCTGCTCAGGTTCTACATGAGGTTCTTATACAAAATGATGATGCTACTGATCCACTCTAAAATGAGATAGATCAATTTCAAGTATTTTTGGTCTCATTTTTATTCAATTTGCGTGTATTTTATATAATTACTTATTATCTATTATCATTCATCATGACTAGGCTCCTGAAGCTGTCGACCCAGAGGTCGTTAGACCAGAGGGTGAATGGGATCAGGCGAGTTTAGATGTTGGGCCCTCTAGTGCCTTAGGCAAGGATGGAGCCACTGCATCTGACTCAGATGATGAAGACACAGATGATGATTTTCCTCCTCCCTCTCCTTCGGGTATTCCTGCTGGAATGATCAAGAAGGGTTCCAAACTAATCATGGATCCTGCTTTAATAGGCAAGCGTAAAGCTGATGATAAAGATTCTGATTACTGTTTGATCGATGAGGAGACAGACGAAGAAGAGGTTCAACCTCTTGTAACTCGACGCAGAAAGCTAATTCGTTCTGCTACTTCCCAACTGACGATTGGCGACTTGTCTCGACCAGGTAAATTTCTATAATTATGATATTTACTGTGGAGCGAATCCTGTATGAGTAACTGAGATAGATATTTCTGTGACAGTCGCTCAGGATAGCCACCCGACTCCGGCTATGCCTACGATGCAATGTCCGACTGCTCCGATATCTGAAGCCTCAGAGAAGGTTAGAGATATGAGTACTAATACTAAATCGGAGATTGAGACAGATCATTCTGTGACTATTACTGATTTAAGATATCTAACAGGAGCCTGTTGTTGATGTTCCTGTCATGGTTTAAACCATAAAAGCTATTCGTATTATCGCTAGTTTAATTTTGAAAGACGTTGCCACCCAGATAGAACAAAGAGGTGTTCGATCTGACACTGCACCTACCTCACCGCCTGCTACTACCATTAGAGCTTCTGAGCGGATCTCCAATTTGGAACTTCGAGTTCGGATATTGGAAACTCAGAACGCTACACTTGCAAAGGAGCTTGCAACTCAAGGTGAAGCCTATACTCATCTATTGAAGTCTCACATGTTTTCGATCAGAGAGTCTGAAGATCAGCAGAGACATCTTGATCGATTGCAAGGTCTTGTCACCAATTTGTTGAAGGACAAGCCGTCTCAGGGGGAGATATTGTTATATCATGAGACTTGCAAAGAAGATGAACTACGAAAGAAGAGACGTGATGATACAGATGATGATCCCATGACACAAAAAGATAGAGAGCCGACTGGTCCCACAACGACTGGTGAGCGAGCTATAATTCAGGGGGAGTCTGCTGGTGCAAGTGGAAGTGGTGCTGGTAATAAAGATGGTGGTGCTAGTAATGTTGGTGAGAAAATGACCAAGTGATAATTTTAGATGTGTATTCTTAGATTGGTTGTAATAATATTTAGAATCAATGAAAGATTTACATTAAAAATTATTTGTTTTGTGTTACTATTATTGTTTACATACATGATTAAAATGATAAAGAAATTCTTAGATCGATTATCTATTTCGATAAAAGAATTTATATTATTCACATTTGATTCATGACATGTTTATCACTTGTAGATATGAATGATGCAAGTGATTCTGATACTGAAATCGAAGAAGAAGTTGATTATGATCTAGAGGAGGGAGAGTTTGTACCTCCTGAAGATTGGACTTTTATTCCTAATGTTGGGTTAGACGAAAGTGTAGATCTCGATGCTAATATCGATGAACACATCGTGAGCCCATCAGAGACAAAAGTTATTATTCAGGATGAAGATGGAGAAAGAGTTATTGATTTAGATGAAAATCTAGATGAGTCAACTGATTCTGAAGATGATCTTCCTGATAAACTTAAAGATAATCCGATGTTTAGACCTTTGAAGAAAAAGAAGAAGGAAAAGATTAGGATTAGTGAAGTTGACATCACAGGAAAGCGTATATCGAAAAGAGGTATTATTGGATGGTACTACGACGCTAATTTGAAGCTTTTTGCTATAAAGAGATTTGACGGAGTTCAATACTTTGAGAAAAAGCTTGCAGTCTTCAGTTCTTTGCCTAGGTTTGAAATTCGAGACTTGGCTAGATTAGAATTGAATAACCCCAGTAATGATCCTTTTGGTAGATATGTTGAAAAGATTATCAAGACTGAGGGTTGGTCAATGAAATTTGAAAGAATTAAGCCAAGAGTTGGAAAGACTATCAAACTTGACGAAAGAAGCGAAAGAACTGGAAGGCGTCGAAGGAAGAAAATATATCCAGTTGTGAAATGCAGACAACAGATTCCATTAAAGACTATGCCTCAAGATATCTTAGGTAAGTTGAAGAGATGGTCTGTGGATTCTGTGACTGGTGAAGCTCTTATGTTTGAACACGATGATGAAGTTGAAGATGAAGAGAAAGAAATCTTAAAGATTTATGATCGTCGACATCTAATGAACCTATCAAAGGCTGACCTATTAATGCTACACAAGAATAGGATCACTGCAATTGAAGGATGGGAAGATGTTGCTCGAGATTATCAGTCTATGGTTAAGACATGCATTAAGCTGAAGATATATGCGGGTAGTAAAATCTATAATTGATTACCAAAGACAACTTGAAGACAAAGACGCTAGAGCTATTGTCAAGGGGGAGTCTGTTAGGACATGTTTTGTGACAACAGATCTAGCTTGTAATAGGACTTTTGATAATTGTAATCAAGTTTGTGCAATTGGTTTTGAATGGTAATGAAAAACATTGTTTGGTAAACATTTTAGAGTTAAATATTAAAATGCTGAAAAATGTTGACCATGTTTGACTGCGAACCGAGTCAGTTCGCAGGACAAGATTGGACTGCGAACCGAGTCAGTTCGTTGGGCCAAACTGGGCTGCAAACTGAGTCAGTTCGCAGAGCCCAGAACCCGCGAACCGAGACGGTTATATATGAAAGTTAGGTTTAGAAACCAAACGATTTTTGCCATTCAACCTATACGAATTTCTTGTGTTTCCAGAGATATTCAAACTATTCTAAAGGCTAGGTATTGATCGTTTAACATTCGTTATAATCGATACAAAGCATATTAGATAATTGATTCGCTAAACTATTGCGAAATAATACGTTATAGATCATATACTGCGTATTGAGGGATTCCACACCTTAATACTTACAGATAACCTCGTTATCGATCCTATACGAAGGGACTTACAGTGTATAATAATGTATATGAGTTAACATTCATCGTAAAAGAATGTTTAAAAATATTAAGTTGTAATTTTGATTAACATTCTTTCCAAATGAATATTAATATTCTGAAATTTTTTTGAGTTATTTACAATTTTGCCACTCCGTTGACTTTTGAGTTGACAAGAATGAATGGCTAGGAATAGCTTCCCTCATTCTCCATTTTTTTACTTCCCTTTTGATCCCCACCATATATATATATATATATATATATATATATATATATATATATATATATATTTAAAATATTTATGAATAAGACTCAATTTCTGAATTAAAATTGTGTAATTTTCATATTGTATTAACTTAATCTATTTTATATATTTTTCCACTTCTAACCCTTGTATTCCAAATATCTGACTCTAGACGACAAGGGGTCGTTATCCATTCATCAGCAAATCATAAACATAAGTAATATACAACTTTAGTTGAGTTGCGAATTCAATAAAGTATCGTATTCTATTGCATGGTGCGACAAGGGGTCGTTATCCATTCATCAGCAAATCATAAACATAAGTAATATACAACTTTAGTTGAGTTGCGAATTCAATAAAGTATCGTATTCTATTGCATGGTGCGGGTATTGTGATAGTTTATATTTTAAATATACCGAAGAAAAAGATATGATGTCATCATCTATAAAATTTATTCTATTAGCCAAGTAAATTCTAATATTTTTATTTTTTATAACTATCTATAACCTATATAATTAATACAACGATTAAACTGAAGACAACTACACAGTGCACTTGTAATAACAATTTTCCATTTTTGATTATGAAATCAGAAGGTGCTGCCTTTGGTACTACTCTTATTTTACACTTTGACACCTGGAAGCGGTTGAGAGCAATCGAAAAGAGCTACGTTCAACTGGGCCCCTGACAGGATAGGTGAGGAATCACTCACACAGATTCTTCTGTTGACGTTTTTAAAACTCAATCATAAATGTTGACACTAATATGTTTTCAAAACTTATATTATGGTGCCATGGTTAAATCTTACTAAAATTATCTAAACACAACAATTACAGTAAACATAACACTACACAATAATGTTACGGATTTAGAGTTTTTGGATTTCGGGTTTTTTGATTATTGGATACTTCGAGGTACGGTTATATTGATTCGATAATTAATGTTGACGTTATTCAGATTGCATTATCTCAATGTGAAAATCAATTTAGTAAACAAGTTGTACTACCAAGTTGTTTGAGTTGTATCGTATTTTTTTTTCTTTTAGAAAGGCAATCCTACAACTAGTCTACCCCACATAATATATGTACATCGCACATATATATACATACCTCTCACGAGACTTGAATCCACGTAATATAGGTTCGTATTATTATGGAGTTTCTTTTTTATGTCATTAAAATCCTTATTTCTCGATCAGTAAGCGTGATTGTGGGGTTTTTAATGTTATTCCACTGCTTTTTGTAAGATTTATGGTGATGCCATGCCATTAAGAACTTTTGAGATGGGGAAAAGAATTCTCGCTACAACACCGGGAACATTGATGGACATGATTTAATAGCAAGACTTTCATTTAAAAGGATCAACTCGAGATGACAATCATTGTCAATTATAGGATTGTATTTATAACGAAAATTTTCACTTGTGAACAGCTGTATGTTGAACAAAAATTGGATTGAAATGACAACGATGACCCCTAGACAAATAAGAAATAAATTTGTAGTGTATAAAAAGGTCTTACACAAAATATAAATGTTGCTTTGTATTACAACTATCGTTTATGAATGCTAGCTTATTTAATTTATTTATACCTTTGATTTGTTATACATAATTAGATTCCTTTATAATTCAAAGATTAGATTTGTCTTAAATATTTATGAGTTACCAAATTACTCTGTGCATATTCATATTTGTATACAAAAAGTAACATTAATATGACATATAACTAAATGCTTTTTATACTTAATTTTTATTTTCAAACTTAATTGCATATCTTTTACCTCATATAAAATGTTAGAATTATATACATTATTTTTATATTTATAAAAATTAAATACAAATTCAACGGCCTGTATGTATATACGGATTTGAAATCCAGTTAATAAATATTGAATTCAGTTGAGAAAATTTAAAAGGCCTTTATCAACTTCATTCAGTGTTGTTGGGATCGACCCCGATCTCATACCGCTTGTTGGAATCGATCCCCACCACAATAAATCACATAACTTTATATAAGTCAATAATAAAGGGCACAAAATAGAAAAAACACGACACGCACAATTTTTGCATGGAAAACCTCTCAAGGGAAAGTAAAAATCACAGGACCCGTAGGTCACTTTACATCCACTATATGAAAGATATTACAAAATATGAGACGCTCAACTCTCGATATTTTAAATATCCTCACACCACTCTCAACGGTTGATTATAACAACGAAATTAGTGCTATCGTTAATAAATCACCGAGACCACCACACGGGACGAAGGGAGACTCTCATACACTCTGTCTTTTGCTCAACCTCCTCACCTCAACCCTAACTCAACTCCTTTATTTATAGGCAACACAAATCTTGTCCACCAAGTTCTCTAATTTTCTCCCTAAGTTAACTTGATCACAAGAATCCTCGAAATTTGAAAACTACCAAATTAATTAAACACTAATTTAGGAAACCGAATCAAAATCCTAACAAATCCTCTCTTGATTCGAATTCCCTAAATCTTCATCAATGGCATGGATCTCTTCTTCAACGATAATGAGTGTGATTTTTATCTTGAACTGCCGCTTTCTCTTTACCGGGACACGCCGCCCAACAACCTCATTGTTATGAAGACTTTTGACACAAGTAATCTTCGCGATCAACATACTTCACCAAGTCTCATCATCTTTGAACTTAACATCATCCGTATCCCTTTAGCATCACCAATACTGAACAAGCGAGTCATCGGTCCGGGGAAAGAAAAGGACTGCCTTTGAAAAAAGAAAAAAGGAACTCGCTTAACTCGCTAGGCCTTCGGAACAAAGGCGATTCTGTTCATGCTTAAGACGATTTGGTGTAGACGTGGTTCGGTTATTCCCATTTGTCTCTATCTATTGGTGGGGAGGTATATGAAGGAACGAATCAGTGGATTGAAGAATTCAAGCTCGAAGACAAAGAGAAGCGGGCTTTTCCAAAGAATTACTGCAGCTTTCCCACTCCCTTTGATTATCATATACAAAAAACTTCCACTTTCCTACCTAATCTCTCTTTATTCTGGCACATAAATGAAGGGATCGAAGAGATTATGGCAGATCATGTTCACCAAGAAATGACCCGAAATAGGATCTTGGTCTATTTGAGATTGTTCCTTTTAATCGTAATCAAAGATGTTTTCTTGTCTCTCGTTTCTTTTCTGAACAAATCGAAGAACCTAATGGATCGAACTCATCCTTGGCTGCTACGAAAGAAATAGGCCTTGCGTTGCGGAAGGAACGTTCTGCTCTGAGTTGAAGGCAAGAGCTCCTTCCTCCTAATCTTTTAGATGTTGTTGACAGAGAGGGTTGTTTCAATATCCTACTACGAATGAATTGCCTTATGAATGGAAAAGGGGTGCTTCGGATCGGGAGTAACCACTAAGGCTAGGGAGAAAATCGGGGGGAAGGAGAAAAGTCAAGATCAATGCCTACATTAAATCAATTAATTCGTCATGGTAGAGAAGAAAAACGGCGCACGGACCGTACTCGAGCTTCGGATCAATGTCCCCAGAAGCAAGGAGTACGCCCGCGTGTACCAACGAGAACACCGAAAAAACCTAATTCAGCTCCACGTAAGATAGCCAAAGTACGGTTGAGCAATCGACATGATATATTTGCTCACATTCCCGGCGAGGGTCATAATTCGCAGGAACATTCTATAGTCTTAATAAGAGGAGGTAGAGTGAAAGATTCGCCAGGTGGGATTTAAACTCTTTTATGCTAGTGGAATTGGGAAGCATGATAAGTCCGTACTCCACATTCTAGCTTCATCCTTGGTTTTCAAAGAAAGGAAACTTCAAAGACTGACAGAAGAGAAAGGTAAGATAATTCTTTCTGGCCACTATAGTAGTCCGTCCGGCTGCTCTTGCTGAAATCATTACTCTTCATTCTCCCGTGCTCTAGCAATTGCGCTCCCTAGACCACTACACTACATAGAAGCGATATGAGGCAAAAAATAATTGATTTTAGTAGTAATCTTGAATTAACTAAGCGTAAGAGATTTCCCCTGTAGAGTAGTCTCCGTATCAGTCCATGGGCTAAGGTGCAATTGCCTTCTTAGAGCCAGTAACTTCGTACTGAAAATTGGAGAAAAAAGAGTTACAGAGGCATCTTCCATTCATATCGATTTTGGTTTTTCTGCACCATATTTTGATCTCCCTTTTCTTCGATCCGGAATTCCCAACAAATCCCTGGTCGGCCTTCTAGAAGCTTCGCCAGAAGCGACTAGTCGCTTCCCGAATGCCCCTTTCCTTCGCTACTAGGAGAGTCGCTAGCTTGCTTGCATTCTAGAAACGGCAGCTTCCGCGCCCTTCCTGCCTACTGAAATAGATGTGAATGATCGTGACAGCTCTTAAAATCCTATTCAGTCTGATTAGATATGTCACTGAAAGAAAGTGATTCTGTTCCCTCTCTTTTTTTTTTTTTAGGATTCCGAGGATGGGCCGGCCAATTACCTTCTGATTTAAGCCCTAAGTGTAGAGTCCAGCGGAACGATTCCGAATCAACAGACCCCATTACCGAGATATGGCAACTCTTTTTGAAAGTCCCCGGTAGTCAGTCCATTTCCATCAGCCGGCCGGTGGGAGCGAGAAGTTTGGGATATGTTTGGTGTTTCTTCCATCAATCATCCAGATCTACGCCGTATATCAACAGATTATGGTTTCGAGGGTCATCCATTACGAAAAGACCTTCCTCTGAGTGGAAAACTGGAGCATTTTCTGCATCGGTGGATGAAGAATCGCGAACATAAGAATTTCTGGTTGACCATGTTCCCAGAAAAAAGATACTTTCAAGAAACGACGAACACGACTGAAGTGGCTATCTTTCATACCTGCATCCCTTGCCCCGGACAAGCCCACCTAGCGAAGATATGGCAAACAAATAAAGTAGCCCTATGTTCGGATCTGACAATACCATACCATAATCAAAAGGTACAACGGCCCGAGCGACCAGACTTATTTGTCCCCGTCTGTCTTGTGTTCAACGAAGGAAAGCGCCCTTCCTTCTTCAGCTTGAAAGACATCTCAGGACCTTGTAGACGGAGGAGATATAGAAAGTGTGTCGTGCTTGATTCATAAGATTATATAGTAGAACCAGTATATTATTTCACTTAGCCTGCCTCTCCCATGACTTTCCGGACCAACCAACCCGGATCTGTCCTCGCAAGTATCTCTGCATTTTGGAAGCGGAGCATGCAGAAAAATCGAGCAATGGATCTTAGAAGAATTCCACTTTTTTCGGCACGACTCTTTCTATTTCTGCGCTGACATTTGAGTTGTCTCTCTTCTTTCTTTCAATCGACACACTCGACGCAGATAAATCCGGTGGCCCCCGCTTCTGTCTCTATCAGGCGGCGACAGCCCCCACCTCCATAGCCACAGCATGGAGGAGCAGCTCCTTAATCCGCACTACAACCAATCAAAATGTTCTCCAGATCGATATATGATGCTAAACGGAGACCGAGATAGAGAGAGAGGGCTGCCCCTTTGTTGGCTCTTCGAGACAAACTCATATGAATGGTGCTAATTCCCATGTTCCTTCTAGGCTCGTTTGGTTTCGAGAGCCTCCCCCTCCCCGTCCCTTACTCGTCTTTTGCGTCATCCTGGAATTTTTTTCCGTATGCCGGGGAAAATGCCTCACCTTTCTACATGAATTATTAGAAGAATTTCGTCTCTATAAAACAGAAGGAAAAGCCCGGGTGGAAGCACAAACTAAAGGAGAGAGGAAAAGTCGAAAGGGGGGTAGAAGTCTAGTGTCACCACTATTTCTTACATCATTTCTCTTATAGTTTTTGATAATTAAAAATAGATTTGTTTGATAATCTTACTCTCCATTCGGTTTTGGATAGTTTTACATGATTAAACAACGTTGAGTACAAATAAACTTTCTAAATTAATCCCTATTTGTTTTGAAAGGTAACATATTATATAAATAGGTAAACCTTACAAGATGCAAGAAATTACAACGACACCAACATAACCGAAACTATTTCTAACGATACAATACTAACAACCGAGTGACCGACACTTAAACTTACAACCAGATTGTGACCTTGTGTTTATCCAACTATATTGGGAGTTTTTGGTATGTTTTAATGTCATGTAAATTACTTGGCCTACCCATTGGGATGACAAATAAAATGTCGTATAATATAACAACTTCTATTATAAAAAATTTAAACTTAACAAGTAATTTCGCTCGGATCCCTAATTCATATGAAAATCCAACCATACCACAGTCCATTCCTTTAATTAGTTGGGTGGGCCAAGTAAAATGATTTTAATGGATCAAATATGTCAAACATGCAGGTTTTAATGGATCACTTTTGTCAAACTTAGGCTTTTGTAAATATTTTGGGTGGGCCATGGCCCACTCCGTATATATCTTCGCCACATTATAGATGTGATAATAATAACCAAAATATGTTATTACCTTATTTTTAGTTTTAGGCTTTTAGCTATCAAACTACAGAGTAGATATTACGACCGTCTATGTGATTGTCCAAAATTGTACTAGTGATTCTTTTCATAAAATGGTTTCAATCGATTGCTTGCCATTTTTTATTGATTACGTCCTTTTGACTAAAAGTTTATCGGTTAAATGCAATCACATTCTAGGTATGCGTCTAAACGGGCTTTTGCGTTCGGGTCTAAACAAACGCTTCTTAAGACTAGACTTTCATCCATAATATGTGTACTTAAAACCTCTCTCACAACTGAAGTTCCACACATAGCGCGCAAGTGGTGCCCTCCACTTTTTCTTTTCTCTCACCTCTTAATACTTTTTATCTCTCTTTTCTAATTTTAACATGAATGTGTAAACCTATGTGATGCAATACTTTTTATCTCTCTTTTTTAATTTTAACATGAATGTGTAAACCTATGTGATGCAGGTGTGCTAGCTGATTCAATTGATGAGAACATTAAATCTATGATACCCGAATCTAGCCTAGCTATGACCATGCTACAAACTTTTTTCCACTTTAAAAGTGTGTTTGGAGTGATTTCCTAATCAGTATTTGTGGTGGCTTTGCCTTTATCAAATATTATGAACCAATTCATCCACTATTATTCACCTTATGAGGTACACATCCTTACTAATTTTATATGATTCCATAGGTAAATACGAGATTAGAGAATCAAGAATCATGCAAAACGGATAAAGAACGGAGAAGATACGAAATCTAAAGACCAACCAATCACATTCCAGATATGTATGATCTAGAGACATCCAAAATACCTCAAATTGATATCATTAGAATCGTAACGGAATTATGAGATTGTGGGCACAAGAATCAAGTCAAACAGACAAGTAAGATACGACCAAAACAAGTAACGAACGAAGCACCAAACAACGGAGGAAAACCAATCGGCCGCTATAAGAGCCATATACGGCACCATATGTGGCCGTATACGGCACCCATAAATCGTATATGGGGCTCTATAGGGCCGTATACGGCCCCTGCAGGGCCAAAATCCAGCCCCTGCAGGGCCATCTTATTTCTGTGAGCTGATTTCGCTTGTACGTCGTGCTTTGGAGCTTGTACATGCTCCTCATTCATTTCCAATGCACCTCATTCCACATATCTCTCATCTCTCTCTTCACTCTCACTCACACACTCCTTCTCTATCTAGAAATTAATTAGTAAGTTAGTATTTAATTAGTTCTTGGTTAATATTTAACCAAGATTAGTGGAGGGGCTTTTATTGTAATATCGTTAAAGATACTTAGAGGGGCTTATTTGTAATATTGTTAAAGAAATTTTGGAGCAGCATATATTCAATCTATGCGTCAGCTATGGTTATATTTATCCTTATCTTTTATAATGATGCATGATGTTGTTATTATGCTAGAGCAATAATTTATTGCCATGCTTAATGATTTGTTAGTTTATGTGCTTGTTGTGATGTAGTTAGCTTGTTAATATTTGGGGTGATGTTACTTTAATACACAGTTGAAAAATCGGCGTGCTGTTTAACTTTACATTTATTATTTTAAACTAAACTTTCGTTTTTTCTCCAATATATGTGGTTAAAACCTTTATGACAAGCAGTCGCGAACCTTGATCAAATAGTAATTACCTATCCATGTTTTCATAAAAACGTGGTCTGGTTTTGTAAGTGTGGAAATACTGTCTAAATATATCGTATAGTACACCGTGAATCAATCGGGGATTTATTGAGATTTATAAATATAAAGTGAACGGGTGTTTTAATTGTCATAGATGGTCGAGCTTTGATACTAACTTAGATTAGATAAGTCCAGAGTGAGCAGAAAGTCCATGATACCGGAAAGGCTATAAAAATGACTGAGTACTTGGTATAGCGTTGGAGCCACCCTCGGGTGCAGTACAAACACGTGGAAACCACAGAAAAGCTGAAGGTTGAAGACTATATCACAGCCTGGTTATTCAATAGCTCTGGAGTTAACCATTACCATTAATGCAAAGTTAACAGCCACCAAAACCCCGTTTAAATCTTAAATGCCTTACCTAGCTTAGATGTCTCCGTAGTGTTAAGAACGGTCGGAATCTTAGTGGGTCTGCTACTCTTTAATGCACCCAAGAATTCTCAAAACATTCCAAGAAGAGTCACTACACCATTACTGGGAGTGTTGAGAGTTAAGCATCCTCCTTCAATCAGACTCACGATAGCCTAGTACTCAGTGATATAATGTTTGGTTATCCGAACAGTAGGGTACTAGTGTTTACACTATGAACACCCGAGTTAAGTAGGATACAAATACTTAGAGATGTTTTCATTCTTAAACCCTAAAAACAACACCCCGCGTAAAAGCTAATCAAGTCACAACAAGCACTCCTCTCCTCTACATACTGATTTAAATCTATTTCTTTAATTACTGTTTATTTACTTAGCTTTAATTTTGGACCTAAGAATAAAAACCCCCCACTCAAACCATTTTATAACCCATCACTAAATCGAATCGCTCTTCCCGACACCACTGCTTCACAATACGAATAAATTCAAAGAACGACCCTAGGTCTTACTACTGCTACTGCTTTATTAAAACTTAGGTCCCCATCATTAAAAATATAAAACCCCGACGTTGCCCGACCGACGATCGTGCAGTCTCCTGACGACAAGACCGCATCAAACGAATCCGACGGTTGGTCAAGTTTTTGGCTCCGCTGCAGGGGAGTTTAATCGTATGACCTAGAGACGTCCCGACGAACCCTTGTTTTTAGTGACACCTTTAGGATTTATATCTCTTCTTATAACTATCTACAATTCTTTCCCTAAACACTCCTCGATGAACGAGGTTTTGGTGGCTGTTAACCTTGCATTAATGGTAATGGTTAAGTCCAGAGTTATTGAATAACCAGGCTGTGATACAGTCTTCAACCTTCGACTTTTTTGTGGCTTCCACATACTTGTACTGCACATGAGGATGGTTCCAACGCTATACCAAGTATTCAGCCATTTTTATGGTCTTTCCGGCTCAATCATCTATGACAATTAAACCACCAGTTCACTTTATATTTATAAATCCTAATAAATCCCCGATTAACTCAGGGTGTACTATATGATAGACTTAGACAGTATTTCCACAGTTACAAAATCATACCATGTTTTTATGAAAACATAGATAGGTAGATCAAGGTTCGCGACTCTTGTCATAAAGGTTTTAACCACGTTTATTGGAGGAAAGACGATAGTTTACCTAAATATCTAACTACTTAACTCTAGAGAGAGAAAGTAGAGAGTGTGTGTGTGTGAGAGAGAGAAAGATGTGAGGGAATGAAGATTGAGTGAGTTCAGATGATGGAATGATGAATGGGGAGACTCTCTATTTACAGACAAAATCTCAAAGCCCATCTACAATCCCTAAAGCTAAGATACAAGCACAAATCAGTACCAAAATGCATGTTATCTGAAAAAAGGCACCAAGGAGACAGGTATACGGCACCTATAGGGCCGTATACGTCCTCTCAGGTACCGTATATGTATCCTGAGGGCCGTGTACGACATCTAGGGTGCCATTTGGTTTCTCCCCGTTGTCCGGTTCTTCGTTCGTTGCTTGTTTCGGTCGTATCTTCCTTGTTACTTATCCGTTTGACTTGATTCTTTCGCCCACAATCTCTGTGACAACCGACACTTAGGCGTATTAATTACCTTAAGCTTGATTATCATTAGTTGTATTTAATTTGATATAGGACTAAATACAATGAAATTTTGGTATATTTATATATACACGTACGTAATTAATTGAAATTACGCGAAACGATCGGATGAAATCCGACACTATAAATACGGACGTTGGTTAAAAACATTTTCTTAAATAACGTAACTATATTAAATAACTGTTATTTAACTTATATTATTACGATAATATAACAAACGTTATACGTTTCGTATAAAACTAACTGTACGCGACAAAAACGCGTGAATCACGCCCGACAACCGAACGAAACACGATTTATATTTCGTTCACTTAAAATGAAGTATTTTAAATAAAACTTCAACAAAAAATTACGCGAATAAATAGTTAACAAAAAATTGAAATAATAAATGTTTAACGTTTAAACGAACGACGAAACGAACGGATAAACGAGCACCGCGTGTAACGTAAACTTAGGGAACAAGATTTAAACCATCCATACCCATGTGGGGCCCCCAAGAATGCAGCCATCCCCCCTCCTTACACCCCATATCTCTCCCCATCCCTTAAACCCCTTACCTCCTTACTCACTTTCACACACAAACACATTCCCACTTTCACACTCCATTTTTCCCTCTCCCTCTCCTCTCTCTCTGAGATTTCCAGCCCTCAAGCAACCCCCAATCATCACCACAAACCACCACAATCACCACCATAAACCACCATAGCACCATCTCTTCGGTTTGTAAGAAAACGCAAGGAAATGAGCTTCCAACTTCCATTTCTTCGTGTTTTTATCATCTTCTTTGTAAGAAACTTCAATCTCCCTTTTATCTTACTTGGAACATGTTTATTTTCATGTTGTAATGTCCATTTAACAAGATCATGTCCAAAAACAAAGTCGAAAAACGTTTTTACAAACACAAAATGTTAACAGTTTTCTGAGCGGAAACTTAGCTCGACTTCAAGGAGGAGTTTCATACTCAAAACTTAATGAAAAAGGACGATTCAAAAGACAAAAATTAATTTTAACGTGTTAGCTTTCAGATCCAAGTGGTTTCATAATTTTTCGACACCGTTTGATACCCGAAAACAATTTTACAAAAACACGTCGCTAATCTGTCTCGGATGACAGATTTTTATGCCAACTTCTCGGGTCCATAACTCGAGCTACACAACTCCAAACGACATGAGGTTTTTGCCAAAATCTCACAAATCTTGTTAGCTTTAAAAGTAGTATAATTACACTCTCTGAAGTTTTGTAGATTTTTCTCAGTAATTAGATCTTTGAACTTGTGTCTAGATTGGTCAAGATTTGATCTCAGAGGACAAATGGAATTATTAAAAATACTTAGACTTATCCAAAAATTCTAGAAAAATTACTGAAAGTAGCGAAGACATAGGGGAACAACTGGTATTTTTGTTAGATTTTATCTCGACACTTTGACTAGTCAAAAGGAGCCACGAAAAACGTATAATTTTGAAGAAACAAACCCTCGTGGACTGTTTTGACACATAATTGAAAACGACACTTTTGGGTTAACCATAAAACGTAACTCTAATTTTTATAATTCCTAAAAACATATTTAAGACTTCCCTAAAAGTTTCGGGTCAAACCGAGCAAGTTTGACCAAGTTCCCGAACACGAAAAACAGAGCAGGCCCTCTGTGTCGCAGATGGCCCAAAACCATTGCGACACAAGCCCTATGTCGCACTTCTGATTTTCGAAATACTCCTGTGACACAAGCCCCTGTGTCGCAATTTTTTTTAAACCAGCAGTACTAACGTGTGTCGCAACCTGCGACACAAGCCTAGTATTGCTAGACAAGCAGTATTAACTTGTGTCGCCATAATTACAACGTACAGTATTAACCTGCGACACTAATCCCTGTGTCGCACACTTATTTAACATCACGATCTGCGACACCAATTCTTGTGTTGCACAATTATCTAAATTTCACTCTTTGCGACACTACATCTGTGTCGCAGCACTTCTGAGCGACACAACCCTTGTGTCGCGTAAATCACAGCTGATTGAAAACATATTTTTACTAAGGAACGTTTTCGCGAAACCACAATTATAACACATACGACACTACTCGTACACGTAATACATATACTCTTATAAGTATACAATGAAACAAACATAATAATAATGTCTTCGGGAACTATTATTACAAAACGTCACCAACGGGCCGTACATGTTTTCTAAACACAAAAGATAAACAAACTTTGGACATAACTAGTTGAGTGGACAACTAGCATGAATGATCTTTTGAGACATCTGCTTACTTATAACCTTATGCGTTTAGGGCGCTAGAAGGTTACATTCGAACACACGTTTATTGATATAAACGCTTGCTTACAAGACTCAGGTGAGTCTCATAGCCCCACTTTTACTTTTACTGTTTTACTTACTTTGGGGTGAGAATACACTGCTCTGTTTTTATGAACACAAGTACTATGAATACTTATACGGATTGCATGGGTAACTTAACCAAACTACGATGGTCTCCAACAAATATCATAGTCCGTTAATACTAAGCGCGAACATTATGGATAGATCTATCGGGAACATGACAGTCCGCCGTCTGGGGTTAGTCGCTCTAACTACTATACGAACGCATAATAATTCGTAATCCGAGTGTACTGGTTTATACACTTAACTGGAGACACCAACTATGGTTAAGCTTCGAACTATGAGCCCATGGCAATAGTATACTTTACTTTACTTTGGCATTCGTGCAACTCTGAAAACTCTGAAATCTTGTGGTTCATACTATGATTTTAACTACGTAAACCTATAAGCTCACCAACATTATTGTTGACCTTTTAGCGTGTATTTCTCAGTTTCACCAACGCAGTAGGATTGCTTGAGGAAACAATAGTTCGAGTCGCATGTTTTACAACAACTTTTGATTGGGGATTTCCTTGCATTACTATATTTTGTATAAATTAGTTATGTATTAGAATATCTCAGACTAGATGCAAACTCCAAGGATTTGTATTATTCTGTAAACATTTTATCAAAGCAATGTATTTTCAAAACGACTCATATAGAGGTCGTTCGTTGTAACTTTGTGTGATGATTTTTGATTAGTCGTACCCCGTCCCGACTTCCGCTGCATTGTAAATTTGGGGGTGCGACAATCTCGTAGTTCCGTTACGCTTCTAGTGATACCAATTTGAGGTATTTTGTATGTCTTTAGTTCATACGTGTTCGGAATGTGATCGGTTGGCCTCTAGATGCCGTATTTTCTTCGTTCCTTATACGTTTCGCGTGATTCTTGATTCTACGATCTCGTAATTACCTATGGAATCATATGATGATAGTTAGGAGATGTATTTCATAAGCTAGATAAGAATGGAAGAATCTGATGAAATTTATTTGCTTCGTTTTGCATGTAATTTGGACGTTTTTAGTTATTTTTGTTGCAACGTCTATATTTGAACCACTTTAGTGATTTTTAGTAAATAAACATTGATTTTAAGATATTTTCACCAATTATTAGCTCAAATAGTGAGGAATAACGTAAAAACATGACATTTTACGTTATATCAAGTATCCCACTACTTTAAAGAAGTTAAGACCACTAATTTTACGTTATTAGCTCAAATGGAAGAAGTATCCCACTAATTTTTGATCGGTAAAGGCAAGACAGCTTTAAAGAAGTTAAGACCAACAAGCTCTGAGCATGATTAGTGAATAACTCTTACAAGCTCAACCAGCTTTGGTGGTTCATGTTCACCCAACTTTGAAATTTCATGTTCAACCAGCTTAGAGAATTCTAGTTCACCCTGCTTAAAGAATTATAGGTCATCCAACTCAGAACGTTGTTTTTCTTTAATAAAGATAGATTGTTTGAGGTGATTTAAACTACTTATGCTTTCAATAACCAGAAAAAGTCACATTCTTAACATGTGTGTGTGTGATTATTCTAGAAGAAGAAGGTTGCTCAAGGAGGATTATCTATTCTCATTGGCTTTCAATAACCCGACCAAATTACTTGCTTAACATGTGTGTGTAGTTGTTCTATTAGAAGAAGGTTGCTCAAGGAGGATTCTCGATTCTCATTTCTTGCATTTTATCATGGGTGGAGTAAATAGAATGCTGCATGAAAATGACACTTTTAGTATACTTTGTGACAGATTTTGTTTTTTCTCATTATTTGGCTATTTTGTCGGCGCTTGACCCATTTCGTTTGTTTGTTATTTTGTCATGTTTTGTCTAGAAGTAGATGTTAAGCTTTCCTCTATAAATAGAGAGCTCTTGTAATGAAAAAACCCAAACTTGATTATTGAATGATATTGAATAAAGCATCTCTATTTCTTTTAAAAATCTATGTTTACCTTTATAGATTTTTGATCTTGGTGGTTAGGAGTGATTTCTGTATCAGTATTTGTGGTGGCTTTGCCTTTATCAAATATTGTGATGAAATCTTAAATGTTGATTTTCTTAACTATAATTGTGGTTGAAACTTTAGCAACTGTAGTGGTGGATTTGAGTGTTTGCTTTATCTCTAATTGTGGTGACTTTGCTTTTATCTATTAAAGTGTTTCCTTTATCTACGCTATTTCACTAAGAAATACGCATCACCATGTTAGATATGGCATTGCATTACACCTTGAAGCGTGTAATTTATTGAAGATGCTCTTAAGTATTAAGTATGATGTTCTTGTTTCCGTTGACTTCAAAAGGGAGAGATTTGTCCTTGGTTCCTAAAGTTGGTCCGAAGTTCTTTTTTGAAAATCATATCGCAGCTGATGTGTATTTCAGTATTCAGAAGCCAAGTTAAAATTCTAGAGAGTTATAATGGAATGCTAAAGCTAGTATCAACCATGTTGCGGAAGATTTTATAGAACATGGATGATGATAAATTTATCGATGATTTTGATAAATCCACTGTAACTGTGCGTTTCCAATTTGTATAGTACAAGCTTTGAACGTACAAATTTAATAGATTTATTAAAACTTTGATGAATATATCACCCGTAGAATATAGATGTTGCTAATATTCAGATTATTCAAAGTGCTCAGTCCACGTTAAAGAGTTGTAAGACCACTCCCAACCATCATTTATTCACTTCTTTCATTAGTTTTGCCAGCTCAGAGTATCACACCCCGCTAAAGAGGGAACACGGGATGTAACAGTGCATGGATTCATAATCGAAAGATACAAAAGTACACCGTTCCAACATAAGTCTACTACTAAAGCGTTACAAGTATTACATACGTTTACAGCGCAATAGTACAGAACTAGACAAGCGATTAGATCCATATTGAACAAAAGTACATGACACAAAAAGCAGCATAAATCAATATGTTAAGTAAGCCGCAAGCCAAGTCACTAACCAAAAAAGCATGTAAAATAAACGGGTCAACTATAAAATATAGTTGGTGAGTTCACAAGTTTTGCTCGTGAAAAACCTTTTAAAGTTCCCCACAGATTGCTCAAAAGACCCACGTTAATACGTGGTTATTTGTTTGTACCCAAAGTCTCAAAATAGTAAGACATACGTATGTCAAAACGGTTTATTTGAAACGAGGCTCAATCGTGAAAAAGTTTGGATTCATTTAAGAATCGTCAATGTCTCAAACCGTATGATAATTGTATCAATTATCCAACGTTAATCATGTCAAATGTCATGCCAATGCACGAGTCCACAAAAATAATATTTGTCTCCAAAGTCATGCCAACCGCACGAGTCCACAAAAAGTCATTATAAATCTTGAATATTATGCTTGAGTTCACAACCAACCCTTCGACCCGTCTAACGCCCTTGAATGATGCTCTATTGTCTGGCATGGAATGATGGAATGCACTCACGTGGCCGCGTGAGTGGGAGGATGGTCGTGACCTCCAAATAGTACTATTCATTATGCATCATGTGGCTCATAAATGAGTCAAGTACGTCTAGATAGTAAACAATCACGACAACATTTGCAAACACGTACAACATTTGTAAGTAAGAACACATGCTTTTCACCCTAAAAGTATTTAAAATCAGTAAAAAGAGGGGCCGTGAAAACTCACTATTGAGCGTAAGCGCAAAATGATGGATGTAACTCGCGTGCTTGTCGGGTGTGACTCCTATCCAAGTCCTATGAACATGAGGTTTTTAGTTAGATTCTCAGCTAATTTGGTTTGTTAGGATTGCTTAGCTAGTTATTTAGATAACGAAGTGCCAATATAGTTTGTTTTTGCTTTGAAGTTTTGTTAACGTCTAATAATCGCGTTTGAATGCAATAATGAATACACAAGCACATAACATCCAAAAATCGTCAAACTTTGCAAACAAGTCATATTATGATTCACAAATTTTCTGTGAAAATTTGGGAATTTTTGGATTTGTAGATTATTTATAATTAATTTATGTCTTATTAGTGAAGGAAAATAGTAAAATATAGTAAACAATTCTGAAAAATTTTGAAATTTTTACAGAGTTACTTTTTAATGATTACCTAGCTTATGTCAAATTTTCATAGTTATTGGAGCTCTGAAACTTTAGTTCCCAATAATTCATCGTTAATAATACACAAGATTTTTGAGGGGGGGGATGTGTTTTAATTTTTTTTTTTTTTTTTTTGTTAAATTATTATGTATAATGTATAGTTTAATGTTATGTATTAATTTGGTATAAGTTTTGATATATTGTAAGGTTTATTTTGTGATGTTTAGTGGATAATTGTTGAGTAATAAAATTTATTTTCTAAGTTTTTGAATTAAATTAATAGACATTTAATTTGTCTAAGTTTGATGTTCACGAATTATTTATTCAATTAAATTTACGTTGCCGAGTCATGGGAATTTCGGTTTTGCGATTCGATAAGGATTCTGTGAAGACATAAAGAGATAGATTTTTCTTTGTTTTATTTGGCACTTAGTAACCTAATTTAGTATGTCTAAAGGAACTTAAAGTTCACTAAGCAATCTCTAAAACGTTCTACGACTTCGATACGCCTAAGGAGTCATAACCTAGAATTTTCACTAGAATTTAAGGAATGCTGTAAATGTAATTTAAGATTCGAGTGCGGTAATGACCTGAGATTTTTGACGGATGTTACACAGAGCCACGTCAACAAACCCAAAACTGATGAAAGACTAATTAAACACTGCCAACAATCCTTTCATCAGTTTGATTTTTGGGTCTTACTCACTATTAATTTAAGTTTTAAAACACAAATTAAATTAAAACTCTTTCATTAAAATTAAAAAACGTTACATTACATAAAACAAATACATTACAATAAATAAATAAAAACATTACAATAATTAAAAAATACATCACGATAATTAAAATAACATTACGATAATTCTAAAATACGAATCTAGTCACTGTCGAAGGATTCACTTTGTCGCGTGGAATTAGGTAGGGTGAAGATTGGAAAAAGTGAGTAAAAAAATTAACTTTTTTGAAAAAAATGGGTATATATTCGTTATAAAACGGATATATTTTTAATTTTTTTTTTCATTTCCAACGGCTAGATTTGAAAAAAAAATAAAAAATAACAAGTGGGCCCCACACTCCCTCCCTCCTTTCGTGGCCAAACCGACGAGTTGAAACCGACAAAAGGACCAACGAAGCCGTGTCAACAGTATCGATTCGCCGGCCTTCGTCAGTTTTCAACTGAAGAAAAGGCGTTGTCATCAGTCTAAAGATGCCTTGATTTCATGGTTAGCGTTGCATTTTTCGTTTTCTGAAGTTGATTCTCAAGACTCAAAAGCCCAAGTTATCATTAGTTGAGCCCAGGTTCTTCCAAGCTGGCCTGCTTTCTTGTTGGGGCAATACATATGCAGTGATATACTGATTTTTCCGGCCTAACTATTGGAAATGTTTCTAAAACGTGATGGATTTAATTGACGTTGGGTTAAAGTTGACGATGATACGTCTCGTCTTTCTCGGATTTTAGAAATACGACTTATATAATCACATGTGATTTATGATAAAAAGAAAATAACATTGGTATACGATTATTTATCAAAAATAAATGGTAACTCATAATGATTACAATTTAAATAAGATTTTAAAAATGCCAAAATGTATATTAGTACTCCGAATTTGGTCAACCGGGTTTTATAATACCCTAAACTATTTTAAGGAGAGCATAGTACTCTATACATGACAAAAGAGTCAATTTAGTACCCTGACTCAGTCACATGAGAAGCACATGACTAATGTAGTTATTTTTTAACTATTTTTTTAACAGAACTCAATTTTATATTACACGAAAATCTTCCTAATTGAAGAGCCTTCTTCTTCCTTTTTTTATATAAAGACACTTCCAATATTATCAAGAACAATCAACTAAGCAGTATTATCAAGAACAATCAACTCAACTATACTAATATAATTATATTTCCCATAAAAATAAAATGTATGCACCATTATTTCATATTTAACAAAATTTGCAAAGAGTGTCTTCAATGGAAATTTAAAGTTTCTAAATAAAATAATAGATTGAGGGTTTTCATTCTTCACATCATTGTCCACCCTCCTTCGCCATTGAATTTGACAAGACTCACCATTATAATATTTTGATTTTAAAAATGCTACTCAATTTTTAGGTTAATGAGTTTTGAAAAGCAATCTCGTATGAAATAATAATTATACAGTGGTGATCAAG
Source organism: Gnaphalium uliginosum (assembly GCA_963930675.1). Lineage (NCBI taxonomy): Eukaryota > Viridiplantae > Streptophyta > Magnoliopsida > Asterales > Asteraceae > Gnaphalium > Gnaphalium uliginosum. The sequence goes on along the minus strand of OZ005681.1, from coordinate 28,554,375 downwards.
TTCCCTCAAGCGTAAATGTTTTTTAATGTTGGAGTAATTGGTACAGAGTATATTTTATGTGTATATTGTTGATTGTTTTGATAATAGTTGAATAAGTTGCAGATCTTTATTTTAAAAGGATGAAGAAAACTTTTCATTAAGAAGATTTTCATGTAATATAAAATTGAGTTCCGTTAAAAAAATAATTAAAAACTAACTACACTAGTCATGTGCTTCTTATGTGACTAAGTCAGGGTACTAAATTGACCATTTTGTCAAGTATAGGGTACCATGATGTCTTTTAAATAGTGTAGGGTACTATAAAACCCGATTGGCCAAGTTCGGGGTACTAATCTACATTTTGACTTTTTAAAAATTGTATTTGTTTACAATTAAAATCACATGTGATTACTGATTTGAACTTTAATCACATATGATTTTCAAATGAAATATGTGATAAAAACTGATAATTCACAGTAATTTCACCATTATATTTATTTATAATCGTTGAGGTTGTCGCATTTAAGTTAAGTTATCTATTTTAAGTAATGAAACACATTTTCATATACAACTTTTGATATTGTGTTTCTATAGGCCTGTATATAACAAAATTTGAAACGATGAATTAATAAAAATGTGCAATTTGTCTCTGCGAGTCTCTTTCCGTCTCTTTCCCTTTTGCGTATGGCGTTGTCCCTGTGACAGCATTTTGAAACTTAATTTGAAAGCATATTTACCCGGGCGTTTTTCCTTTATGTGAATCAGTCTCGCGGTATGCAAAAAAATTTCATCATGGAAAGTAATTTGCTCACCACTTTCTTTTATCAATTCACAATTAAATCTAAGTGTTTTATAATATTATATTATACAATATTGTAAAGAAAATTTAGTGATGTACGGATAAATTCAAAAAGTTAAGTTGTATACGAATAGGCCCTTCAATTGTTCCTGTGCCCTAAATCTATGCATCCACAATGTGTATTCTTTTTATGAGTTTTTAACCAACTCATTGCGTTTGAAAAACATAATTTCCAAATCATTGTGGCTTAAAACAAATTTACTAGTCAATTGTGGTTTTTCTATTTCTTACGGAACACCCACCATACGTACATCTTTGCTGCTTTTACTTTTACTATCTTTACTCGTTAATTCTACAAGACACAAAACAAATATATATTTTATATAAAATATAAAAAAGTATAAAATTAAATTAAATACATTTATTAAATTAATCAATAAATAAATAGTAAATAATATATATATTTATAATTAGGATCGGTGAATGTATTTTGATTTGTCGTAATATTTTTCCTTATTCCTGTGAAGTGGGTCGATACCACAATAGAAAGTTACAAACTCACGAAGAAGTTGAGATAATATTATATAATTTGGTTGACCATACACATGAAGCTAGTTTTTCTTCTTCTTCTTAATTAATGTATTAAAATAACGAAGTAGGATATAATTTTTTATGTATCGCCTATCAATATTAGGTATAAATTTTTTTACTTTTTAAATGTCATTCATAGTGCACATGTAAAACTTAGTTAAACAATTCTTTTATACTTTTTAAAAATAAAAATAAAGATAAGTCGATCATGGTAATTGTTTGTACGGTTATCGTCCGAATAGTGCGTAAGTGATCCGAATCCCGCTTAGTCCGTATTTCTGAGCAACCTGCAACACATATGACGAGACTCGGTTAAGTGGAGCACGGAGATGATCTCCGCGAACCATCTCCGGCGTAAAAATCAGTAACCATGATATACTGCTTTACGTGTGAAGTAAAATAAAAGTGAAAAACTTGAGGGGATAAGGTAACAAGATGCAATGCTGCTTGGCGCTAGTGTGCATTCGAAATGTGTAAAGAAAAAAAAAAGAAATTTGAAAAAGTATCATTAATTGGCAAATAACTCTAGACCCCGAAATTTTAGTAATTAAAATTTTAAAACACAATGGATCAGTTAAAAATTCTTCTTTTTATTAATTCCACATTCTAACAATGAAAGTTGCGAATTTCAATATATATGATTCCCCGTTCCCACTTGGATAAATAAAACTCTCGAAATTTGTGTTTTGCCTATTATGTTTTGTTCAAGAGGAAATAAAGTTTGCAAATCCATATGCTATTGGTTTCGATCTCGAAGTGGATGTAGTGAGTGTTACTTAATATACAACCATTCGTGCTATTTTTCGAATTAAGTGAAAAACTTTTATTTTGCTAGTATCAAAATATAGTTGCTTAACCGAGTAAATTACATATCGGGGTATAGTCAAGTCGAGTTGAAATTCGTAGTCAAGTCGAGTTGAAATTCGTACTCCTCCAGAAATTTTATAGAATTTGAATTCGAACTCGACTAGTTTGATATTTTAAAAGTTCGAGTTCGGTTTATTGCATAACTTTATTTATTTTATTTCTTATGTATACAATATTTGTTTTATTTAAATGTAATTCGTAAGTGTATAAAATTTGCTATTGTTATTTTAAATAAGTATTATATGTATAATAAATTGTATGATTTAATTGTATACTATATATTATATTGTTATATAAAATTTTATTAATGTATATAAATGATATGTTAGTTTGACTCGCAAGCCTATTCGAGCTCAATATAAAAATATCGAGTTTGAAATCATTTATTAAACGAGCTTCAAAATATGTTTAAACTTGAACTCGTTTAGGTTTGACTTGAATCGAACTTTTAACAAGTTGAACTCAAATATCCTGAAAGTAGTTTGGCTCCTTTACACCCTTAATTACATAAATAGGACATGTGATTTGTTCGTAAATTCGTAGAGAATAGAGATCATCCCCTTCTTAAAAATTTTTTGACGCAGGACGCGAACGCGAATTTTAAAAACACTAATCCCAAGGTGATAAACGAGGCGCACTTAAAGGGAATAAAAGTCTAACACGAATATTAAATTCGAAACTCAAAGAGAAAATATTATTAAACGTTATAAATAATAAAAGACAAGCTTACTATTTATAAGGTTAACTTCCTTGAAAAGGAAGAAACCTTATTATTCCTAAATACCTAGAATCCTAACTTGATTAGGAAACAAAATCCTAATAAATCACTAAAATTTGGATTCGCGCAGTACCGAATAAATTATGGTTTAATCAGTACTGAGAAAATCTTTAATCGGTGCTGAGAAAGCCTAATGTAAATTTTCAGCCACAACACCGAATATATCAGTTCTTAATCGGTGTTGCTCTTCCCCTGCATCGCACGCGTTTTGCTCGCGTTTCTTCACATGTTTCTCACGCTCTCATTGATCCAAAAAGTTATCCGCGAACTCGTTTGTTACGTCCTCATCATTCCCCTTCAATTGAAAAGAACTCACCTCCGAGTTCTCATGGACAATTGTTGTGCCAGTAGGGTTGAACTTAGACTCTTGTGTATATTTTATCTTGACCCGTTTTCTACATTCCTAACAATTCACAAAGGAATCTAACTGTTGATTTATTTGCCCCTTAACATTTTCCCTCTCTTGAGAAGAACTCGTCCTCGAGTTCTCCGGACAGACTCTAGTTGTTGTTGAGTTGTCGGGAACTTTGGGAATCAATAACTCGTAAATCGTAACCCTTATTTCCTCATTATTTGCCAAATTTAAATTTTGGGTTACTGATTAGAGTAACCACGCCTAAATCACGATTGACAACACAAACCTTTGTTCCTTTAGTATCTTCTTCGGACTTTGGAGCTTGATGACTCTTTATAAAATCATAATCACTCATCTCACCCGAAACGATTGTTGAATCATCCTTATTAGTTACATTAACATGTCGATCATGTTGTTCACAAACTTGAGAAATCTCCTGTTTCAAATGCTAGTCTTTTTCAAAATGAAGAAGCTTATGATTGGAGCGAAGACGCAGATGAGGACCAGAACACAGCTCTTATGGCTGAAATCACCAGTGTGCATGAGGTACCCATTAAAGAACCATTTTCTTGTATATCTTGCATTAAGTTAACTGGTAAACTTAACTGATATGCTGAGGATAATCAACGTCTGAATACCGATTTAGAAAAACTTGTTCAGGCTAATAAGATTTTGAAAGATAATGAAAAAGTGTTTGATAAGAAACTGGATGCTGCGTTTTCTGACCGAAAAGAATTAAAAGTTAAGATTTTCAGTCAGCAAGATGAAATTAATAGTTATCTAAAATTAATTGCTGATCTAAGAAAGGCACTTGCTGACTCTCAGTCAGAAGTAATTAATCTTAAAAGAAAACTTTCAAATTTCTCTACGTCCTCAGTTGTCTTTGATGAAATTCTTCAAGGGCAAAGGTATGATACGAAGAGCAAGGCCGGTCTTGGATATCACCAAGTACCACCTCCTATGAACTATCTACCTATGCCTTCAAGGGATGAAGCCAAAGAATTTGTGCCTTCTCTTTTAAAGGAAGTCACGAAATCTATTAATAAGCCAGTTGATGATTCTAAGCAAATTGTCGAGCCTTAATCTGTACAAACTACTGCTAATGAATCTGTGAGACCTGCTGAAAATAAGCCTGTGCATGTTAAGAAACCTGACTTTGTTAAGATCAAGATTACATCTCCAGTTACGGAAAGTAGGTAGTTGAAGTTGAGGATTTAACCGATGAAGTTAATGTGAGGATTAAAAAGGAAAATGTTAAGCCTGAAAATCATATAATAACCACTGAATTAAATGATATGGCTTTTCAAAGAAAAGGCAAAGCTAAGGTTGAGACTCAAAAGAAGATTTTAAAAATTGATAAAAATGACAAATCAAATGAAAAATCTTCTAACCCTGTTGATGTTTTTGATAAACCATCAACATCCTCACAAGCATCTAACTTATCATGTACACACAAATGTGCATGTTCTGTTAATGCTTCATTTAAACAACCTCCGGTGTTTTATCCTCAACCTCAATCATTTGTTGAAAGACGATCTTGTTTCTATTGTAGGAAACAAGGTCATCTAATTAATGATTGTCCGTTGCTTTCTAGACAACGATTTGGGAGATCTATGCCACGAAGTTCTTTATATAGAAACTCTTTTAATAAATCTCAATCGAGGCATAGCTCATCATCTCCTTTACCGGTCAAGAAAGTCAATAAGATTGTGCCTAGTAAACATCCAATCAAACAGCACTCATTTTCAGAGCATTAAAGTACAAAGTTAGCTTTTAAATCTAAAACGAAAGACCAAGTACGATCAAAGTACTCAACTTCGTCTATCACCCTTAGATTTTGTTATGACCATCTATAGAAATCATATTAAAATAAAAAGATATACTCGTTGATTCTCGTTGTATTAAATACTGTTATAGTGATAAGAATGATCGGACGTTGATTAGGTGTGCTGCTATATTCATACACCCAGGATTTCTCCCAGAAAAGGGTCGCTTGTCCTATGGAATGGACAAGTGTTGCGAGTTGAGCATTACCATTCCGATTAGAATCATCATTACCTAATTCCTGGTGACATGCTAACTATTTAGTAGGGAATCTAGTACCCGCTGATAACGCGTAATAAGTCACGTTTTTACCCACGTTATCTGTTCCATTATAATTAAATAATTAAAATTTTACTTCAAATATTACATTTATTTGTGTTATTTTGTTAATTAGGAAATTACGAAGAAAATGCAAAAAGAATCAACAAAAATGGAGTTATAACGAAGATTTTAGAGCAAAACGAAGAAATGAATTACGAACTCGTACACAAAAGGCCAACGACACGTAAAATTGACCAAGACTAACCAAATATATTATCTTCGATCCTTAAACTTCATTGGATTACGAAGACGATGCCGCAAAAATCAACTAAAACGGACGAGTAACGAAGAAGTTATAGTGAAAACTGTTTGTGCATAAATGTGTGTCAGTCAGTTGGTCAACGTTTGTGCCTGTCAAAGTTAATTAGTCTAAGTATGTGAAGTGTTGAGCTTGTATGTTCGAGTCTGTAATCGAAATGTAAATATAGAATATACAAAATATATTGTTCAGGCGACACAAAGCCTGTGTCGCTATGGCCTGTGTCACAATGGGCTGGGCCTGCGACATAGGGCTTGTGTCACAGGGTCCAGTAGGGTTAGTATATATATCGAGTTAGGGTTTCGTTTTTGTGGTTAATCGTGTTGGTGAGCTGGGCAGACGAGTGGTAGCGAGCAGAGGAGAGGTGTGAGAGTTTGTATAGCTTCTATTACCAGTGATTAATATACATGAAAGCTTATAGAGATTGTTTGTGTTTGTGTGAATCGATTAAACGTTCAATACTCGTTTGTTTGTATTCCGCGCTTACATTCGAGGTCACTGATCTGATTTAGGTCCTATATTGGGAACCAATAAGTGGTATCAGAGCCGTGAATCTGTTATTCAACGGTTTCGGATCGTGTTACGAACGTTTTTTCGGTTTGTTTACGAAGGTTTTAAGGCATTAATTCTTGTTTCCGGGTTTGATTGTTTGAAGATTGAGTTTTCTGGGGTTTTCTAGAAGTTTCATTCGACTTGGGTGTTGGTTCCCTATACCGGACCTAAATCAAATCAATCAATTCAATTGAAAGCGCGGAATACAATCAATTAAATTTTGCACGATAACACTCACACAAATCTAGTCGATTAGCTTTATATATCAAATAATCAAAGAATCAACTGATTACAAAGAATACCTCTCAATAAGCTCTAAGTCTCTCTAGGTTCGTCCACCTTCAATCTGAACCCGAGAGTCTCTATTTATAACCAAAACCTAAACAGCCTGCGACACAAGTCCTGTGTCACAAAGGCCGACATAACCGACACAAACTCTGTGTCGCCTAAACAGTGAAATCAATTTCAATTTCAAAACAAATTACGTTTATATCACTAATCAAACATTACAAATGACTCAGACCTAGACCAACTGACAGACATACAAAACATGCATCAACAGACTCCCCCATGTCTTCAGCTTGGTCTTTAAAATTTCTTCATTCAGCTCTGGTCATCTAACACTTCCAATTAGCTGGGAAGTTTCCTCCAGCGTGTACTCCTTGAGCTAAACAGATATTGACCACCTTCTGAAATCTCATAGCCTCAATCTTGAATTCTTGATGATAATCAATCTTCTTGGCATGAAGAGCTTCAAGATCTTTCTTTGTCAGGTTAATTAAACTCAAAGGATCATACACTCTAATCTTGGTAGTCTTGGCTTTCCATAGATCTTCAGGCTCACTATCCGGAATATAAACAATTTCAGATTCGCCTATGTAACCATCATAAGTCCAAAGTTGTAGCCTTCTCAAAAAGTCGACCGGAAGTTTTTCCAGAGGAATATACTTTAACGTCTTTCGAGATTTGTATACAACTTTGATCCAGAGCTTGTTGGTAAGTGGATGTATCTTGTTCCTATATATGTACCTCATCCCAAGATTCGGTCTCAAAAGATAATAAATTTCGTTGTTGACCTCTTTCCTTAGTATTCTCTGTAATTGATTCGCCAACTTGCTGTTCGTGGGATTTATGATGTTCAATGGAGCCAAGTGCAGTATTTCACAGTATGGTAGGGTGCTCAACACCTTGAAATTCGTAGTGAAATACTGCATCCCATCTTTTCTTTTTATCACTATCACTTTATTTACTTCGTCATACTTCCAGCTAATGATTTGACCATTGTAGCGCTTGCTGCTGATTTTGTAAAACTTGCAAGTCTTAGACATATTTGATTCAGCAGCAGTGGAAGTAGACGGTCCAGCAGTATCTGGAGCAGGAGTGGACTCTTTAGATGGTTCAGACTCAACAACCTTTTCAGTGTCAGATACTTCCATCTTCTCTCCCAACTTCTCTTCATCAGCATTTACGTAGTCATCATTAACATTTTCCTCTTCGACATCAACTTCTTGATCATCAGTCACAAACTCTTCATCAACAGTTTCTGTATTTAGCTCATTTTCATTTAATAGACTTTGTACATACTTAAGATTGGCTTCGGAGTAATCTACGTTCAGTGCAATTGGTTGTCCTAGAATTTCAGCAGAAGACGCAAAATAATCTAAAGCAATATTTTCATTAATATCCTCATTATTTATATTCTCTGGATTTACATTCACCTCTTCAGTTGAACCAGGGGCCCTAGATGTTGTTTCTAATTGACCTAACTCCCCCGGAACAACAGCAAGGACCTCTAACTCTAGTACGCTGCTCTCTAACTGAGGAACCCTAGCCGCCGTCTGCTCTAACTCCGTTATCCTAGAGGCCTGAACTTGGATGACAGCAGCCTGATTGGCAAGCATGGCGCGCATCCTAGTCATATCCTCCAAGATTTGTTGCAGCACAGCCGGTTGAGGTGAAGGATTAATAGGAGCAGAAACCGGGGCAACCCGAGAGCGAGGATGAGGACGGGGCTCATAAGTATCATCGTCGGAATGTTGCACGTCCCGGGGCCTTTTTCCCCGGTTAGACGGCACATGCACCCATGCTTGTCTAATCCGGCGTTGAACGCGCTCATACCGGTGAGTATTATGAACTCGGAGGCTTTCGATAGTTGCCGGAGAAGGTACATCGCCATCCGAGTCCGTTGGCGTGTCATTCGGATCCACAGAGGGATCGGAATCCGTAGCCGAAGATTCGTGGACCACGGGGACAGGTTCTTCCTGTTGAACAAGAATGTTCACAAAATCGTCAGTATTTATAAGCGGCTGCGGAGGAGCAACCGGATCATCAAAATCATTATTTGTCGGAGGGACATATCCCTCATTAGTAATATGGCCTAACAACGGAACCTCTGGAGGAGCTGCAACTCCTTTGCCATAGGAGCTGCAGATGAAAAAAATCCTCAGGTTCATTGGCGTTTAGCGGAAAGTAGCGTCTGGGTTAGTTGGAAGATCCAACAGTTGATAATTCAAAAGAAGCTGGATGAAACGCGGGTACATGACCCATTTGTCGTTCTCAGCGTTGGCATTATCAACCATTTCTAGGAACAGATATCCGGAAAAATTATAGGGCTTGTTGTAGACAAGGGCCAACATAGCAGATATCGTTCTCCCCATCAAACCCCGCCTTCCTGGCCGATAAACACACGATTATAACGTACATAAAAAATCGCCAGACTCTTGTGAGGTGCCCCTTGCGGTACTGATCCGAGGGTACACCCGGGTAACCCATTCGTGTCATGCCTCCCGTGATAAATACATTTGAAAATTGGGTGGGCATGTCCGGATGATCATTAAAACGGAGAACTTCGCGAAGTAGCTGCTCAGTAATAATAATTTCCCGACCAAAGACGCTAGAGATAATCCGTGTATGCTCTAGTTCGGTATTGACTACCGCATTCCTCCAAAAAGGGCCCACGTGATCTCTGTAAATAGTTGGGGCTGCGGTGATAGCATAGGAGATCCGAGAACGCCTAAGGAAATGGATCATTTGGCGAAAAGGGACGGCCGAATCCCTATCGTCTTCTAGAAAGGCGACAGTGTTGTGACGGGGTTCGAGCAATCTCAAGAAAGCATCTTGTCCTGCCATTTCTAAAAATACACAAGAAAAAGCACTACAGAAGCGTTAAAAATAATTATTCAAGTTAACCAATCTGTAGAGGCGACACAAGGCTTGTGTCGCACACTAGGTGCGACATAGACCTTTGTGTTGCAAAGTATGAAGTTAATTGAACTCAGTTAAGCGACATAAGCTCTTGTGTCGCAACTCAAAGGTGCGACAGAAAAGGGTTGTGTCGCATTTGTCAATTATTTTGAAATTAATTAACTTAAGCGACATAAGGACTTGTGTCGCAGAGGAGTAGCGACACAAACCTTAGTGTCGCAAACAAACACTTGCAGAAAAATGGATTTGGACAAGTCTGCGACACAACGACTTGTGTCGCATAGAAGAGCGACACAAACATTAGTGTCGCAACCAAAAGCTGACATTAAAGTGATTTGAACATACCTGCGACACAAAGACTTGTGTCGCAGGTAGTGTCGCAGCGACGAGCACCAAACCTGCCCAGATCCCAATGGTAAAAAATTTGGTGTTTTTCGCAATCAATGCTACTACAAGGTGCGTAGCAACATCAGGAACAAGAAAGTATCATTTTTATCTGGTAAAACCCATCCAAACACACCAATTTAACTTATACCCGAAAACCCTAAAACCCTAAAACCCATAACATATAAATCGCAATTAAACAAAAATTACTCGGTGACAAAGGAAAAAAAATTATACCACGAGATCAAGAAAAGAAAGGAGAATAAGAGTGTGTGGATGATTGGAATAGAAAGCTCGGAAAAGTAAGATCAAATCGAAAAAGCACACGGTTGCTTGTGTTGCAATATCGAGTGCTTGTGTCGCAGTGATTTAAGTGTGATGTCGCAGGTAATTAAGAACTGTAAACGAGTTAAGGTCGCATGAGTTTGGCTTTTATACCCGAACCCTAAATAGCGACAATTAAACTAGAGGGTACAGGTCTGTACTGTCGTACAACAGAGTACCATAGTTAAACACAAACCAGTACTAGGCAATCTTTGTATAACTTTTCTTGTACATTTGTACATTATATTTTAGAATTAAGAATGCCACGGGTACGTAATAGCTGTCCATAACTTAACATAGACTACGTACCTAAGTTCTTTTCAAGAATATATTAGATGAAACCAGGTCTGTATTGACATACAACAGAGGAGACAACTAATATATTCCCCAAGATAACACCATACAAAGACCCTAAATTTTATATCTTAACATGTTTATCATCCAAATATTAAGACTAAGTGTCAAAATAGTTCGGACATTGATGCCCTTATTTCAAACTAATGTCATACATATTAATATATCTTTATATAAAATAATATGCACATTTGAAAGTTAAGCTTCTTAGTAACTTTAGCACAAATGTCTACCAATACATCATTTGATGAAGGTAAAATTTATAACAGGTATGTCAAGTATGCTAGATAAATCTACTGACATATCAAACATAAACCTTAAAATTTTCATTTTGTGCATGTCTCCTGATGTACTATCATTTCCCAAATTGTTTACAGACACAATTCAACGTCTATTTTAGCAATGTTGCAACTATTGCGTTTCTTTAATACTAACAAGTATAAAGAGTGGCAATTGCGTTTTTTTTTAATTAAACAGAAACACTCCAAGTCATAAATTAATTTTTAACAAAGAACCGCATCTCTATCATAGAGTCAAGTTCATCAAATCGAGATTGTGAAAAAGCCTTTGTAAAAATATCAGCGTTTTGTTTAGTAGTATCGATTTGGACAAAGTCTATCAAGTGTTTCTCATAGCAATCCCGTATGAAATGAAACCGAATTCCAATATGTTTAGTTTTCGAGTGTTGTACGAGATTGCGTATGATAGAGATGTCAGCAGTATTATCAATATGGATAGGAGTTAAAGTTAAGAGTAACCCGTAACCACACATTTGATGCTGAATCCAGAGAACCTGAGAATAGCAGCTTGCAGCAGCAATGTATTCAGCCTCAGCAGATAAAGTAGAGACCGTAGTTTGCTTTTTTACACTGCCACGAGACCAAACGGCTACCAAAGAACTGACATCCTCCAGTCGTAGACTTTTTGTCCACATTGCAACCACCGTGGTCTGAATCGGAGTAGGCAGTTTACTCCGAAATTTAGACAAAAATGGAATTGTAATGCTGGGATCTTGGGTGGAGCGAAGTTATCCTCATTAAAATACCAGAGACCCAGTAATGGTCTAAATTTTAGATAACTGAAGATTCGCTTAATCACCTTCATATGAGAAACCTTCGGATTTGCTTGAAATCTTGAGCAGATTGACACAGCAAACATTATGTCGGGTCTAGATGCTGTGAGATACATCAGTGATCCTATCATTGACCGATAGTCTCACTGATTTACGTCTTCTTCTTCTTCATCCAAACCAAGTTTGTGATTCATGTCAATGGGAGTCCCAAAGGTTTTACAATCGAGCAACTGATATTTTGTCAAGATGTCATTGACATACTTGAATTGATGAATATAAATACCTTTATCAGATTGCTCAACTTGTACACCTAAGAAGAATGTAAGTTCTCCCATGGCACTCATCTCAAACTTGTCCTTCATGATTTTCTCGAAGTCCTTACACAGCTCATCATTGGTAGATCCAAAGATAATGTCATCCACATATACCTGCACAAGTAACAAATCGTTTCCAACCTTTTTAATGAAAAGTGTGCTGTCAATATGCCCTTGTGTGAATCCATTGGCCAGCAGATGTTTTGACAGCGTCTCGTACCACGCCCTTGGAGCTTGACGAAGTCCATACGGTGCTTTGTCTAATTTGTAGACATAATCCGAATGCACCGAGTCTTCAAAACCAAGAGGTTGCTTGACATACACTTCTTCACTGACCTTCCCATAAAGAAACACATTTTTTACATCTAATTGATACACTCTGAATTTCTTGTATAAGGCGTAGGCAAGAAATATTCTGATCGATTCTAGCCTCGCAACCGGAGCAAACACCTCATCATAATCAAGACCTTCTATTTGAGAAAAACTTTGTACCACTAACCTAGCCTTGTTTCTAATCAAAATACCACGATCGTCTTTCTTTACTCGAAACACCCAGCGCGTACCTATAGGATGTTGTCCCTTCGGGAGCGGAACCAAATTCCACACTTGTAGCTTTTGAAATTGATGAAGTTCATCCTGCATAGCCTCGACCCAATGAGAGTCGACTAATGCTTCCTTCACATTTTTAGGTTCAATTTGAGATAGAAAGCATGATTCCATCTCAGCTACAAGACAAGAAGTAGAGTCGGATGTAGAAGCTTTAGCTTGATGTCTTGTTAATACACCTTTAGACAAATCACCAATGATATTTTCAGTCGGGTGAGATGTGTGTACTCTTTGTTGTGGAATCTGTGGTGGCGCACACACAGAATCCAAGTTGGTTAAATCTCCCCCATCTTCATTAATTTCAGGCAATTGGATTGCTTCATCAAATTTATCCTCAGTTTCATCATTGGATAAACCAGGCATCTCAGTATTAGCTTGTGAAATAGATGCACTAGGAGCTGTTCCCGAAGTGGAAGGAGTATCTTTGTTTGAAGGTGGTCTGACTTTAGGAGAAGGAGTAGATACATCTTGAAACATATCAATTCCATGCAGTAGGGTCAGCACCTGGTCATCATTCTCATCCATAGAAAGATTAAATGATTCAAACAATGCATCATATTGAAACAATGAGTCAGGTCCCGTGATTTGAGGAGATTCAGTATATCTTAAACATTGAACTTCATAGTGCTCCTCAATCCTCTTCGTAGATTTATTATAAACTCTCTTATTAGGAGAGTTAACAAAATAACCCAAAAAGAAGCCATCACTAGATTTTTCACCGAACTTGGCTACTCTTTCCCGTGTGTTCATGATGATACAGGGACACCCAAAAGGTTCACGAAACTGCAAGTTGGGTTTACGGTTGTTAAATAACTCATAACATGTCTTATTTCTTTTCTTCACCGTGAAAACCCTGTTTAAAACATAACAAGCTGTATTAACCGCCTCTGCCCAAAAAGTAATAGGCAATTTGGAGTCCGAGAGCATGGTTCGTGCAGCCTCTATGAGAGTCCTATTCTTCCTTTCAGCGACTCCATTTTGTTGTGGAGTTCTTGCGCCACTGAATTGATGATGTATTCCTTTCTTCAAACAATACATTTCTAACGTTTTGTTCTAGAACTCAGTTCCGTTGTCACTCCGCAGTTTCTTTATTTTCAGATTGCACATATTTTCCAGTTTGTCAACAGATAAGTTAAAATATTCGGCACCTCATCTTTAGAAGAAATGAAGTAAACCCAAGAAAATCGTGAATAGTCGTCAGTCACTACCAAGCAGTAATAACTCCCGCCTAAACTCCGTTTGCTCACTGGTCCAAAGAGATCCATATGCAATATCTCAAGAGGTGTTTCATTTGAATTCACTAGCTTAGACTTATGGAATTTCTTGTGTTGTTTCCCTTTGAAGCAGGAAACACAATTATCGTTTAGACCGAAAGATTGCTTTGGTACGCCTAATACAAGATCATGTTTCACAAGATAGTTCATCTTGCGGAAATGAAGATGTCCCATTCGTTTGTGCCACATCAGTGAATCTTTCTCAGCAGCTTTGTACAATAAACATGTGTGCTCTGTGGATGAAACAGTACGCATATCAAGAACGTACGTGTCCTTTGACCTTGGTGCTCTCATCAGCACCCATTCCTTGGGAAAGACAAATCCCGGCTTAAGAATCAAGCACTCCACATCAGTAAATGCCGTTGTATACTTCTTGTCACAAACTCGAGAGACACTAAGTAAGTTATGATTCAATTGATCGACGAAATTTACTTTTTCAAAACTCACTTTCCCATTGGTGAATGTCCCTTGAGATGTTATTTCACCTCCTTTATCACCCGCAAACGCAACATACCCTCCATTATATGGCTTCACATCAGAAAGTAGGGCTAAGTTGCCAGTCATGTGCCGTGAGCAGCCGCTATCAACATACCATTTACTACTTTGAACTTCCTCGGACTGCTGCAGGCACAATATACAAGAAGGGATTAATTAGAAGTGGAGACCCAAGCCTTGACAGACTTGGGTCTTCCAAAGTCATCTACAATAACAACATCAGTCAAAATTTTATCTTTTAACAAATCAGTTGTGTTTCCTGATGTGTTATTGTAGGATGACAGGTCATCAGTTGACCTTTTACTCTGCCAATAATTACTTGTGTTCACGAAAAACAGTTAAGCATTTGTATCTCACCCCAAAGTATAAAAACAGTAAAACAGTAAAACTGGGGCTGTAAGACTCACCTGAGTCTTGAAAGCGAGCGTTTAAATTAATAAACGTATATCCAAAATGTAACCTTCTAGCGCCCTAAACGCACAAGGTCATGTATGAGTGAATGTCTCAAAAGATCATTCATGCTAGTTGTCCACTCAACTAGTTATATCCAAGTAGTTTATCGTGTGTTTAATTAAAAGCGTGTGCGGCCCGTTGGTGACGTTTTGTAATGATAATTCCCGAAGACATTATTATTATGTTTTGTTTCGAACTAAAATATTTGGGGTTCGTTTTCGGTTTTAAAACTAAATTTTGAATATGTCGGTTTACGTTTAACGTACAAACCGTATTCGTTGACTTTGGTCAAACAAACTCGGTTTGACCCGAAACTTTTACACAACTCTTAAATATGTTTAAATGTCACAAAAAGTCAGTTTTTCCATTTTTTGTAAGTCCACATGTATTGGTTTTTATTTTTATACCAAAACAGTCCACATTTATATTTCCAGAAAATGTAAATTTTTGTTGACTCGATTTGAAAAATCATAAATTCGAAATAAAATACAAGAAAAATCATAGATGTTCCTCTATGTCTTGACTACTTCTAATAATTTTTCTAGAATTTTTAGGTAAATCTAAGTATTTTTAAATATTACGTTTGTCCTCTGAGGTCTAAAATTGACCAATCTGGACACATGCAACAAGGTCTAATTTCTGGGCAAAATCTATACCTTTTCAGAGAAAGTTTGATTTAAACTGACATTTTCACAAAATATACCAAAGAATCCCTAAGTTTTTGACTATGTAAGTTGCTTATCACATTTCATAGGTTCAAACTTAGATCATGCTTATAAAATATTCTAAGGTGTTAAACAATGTACTAAAATAGTTATTCTATTGTTTAAGTACTTCACGATGTCATTCATAAAATAGTTATTCTATAGTTAAGATGTAATCCACATATAGTGTTTCAATAATAACTCACGATGTACTTTACGATGATTGCATGGTGTTGTAATTAAACTATAAACTTAACAAAGATAATTAATTACTTTATATTGAGGTTCGCGAAGTCTTAATATTAAAGTTGTAATCACGTTCGTTGGTGGAAAAGTGATATTTTATGAAGTTTTTAATGATGGATAGAAATCATAATTAAACTGTTGGTGCATAATGTGTGTCAGTCATTTGGTCAAACTTTTATAATTGTCAAAGTCAATTAGTCTAAGTATCTGAAGTGTTGAGTTTGTATGTTCGAGTCTGTAATCGAAATGTAAATATAGAATATACAAAATATATTGTTCAGGCGACACAGAGCCCGTGTCGCTATAGCGACACAAAGGCTGTGTCACAATGGGCTGGGCCTGCGTCATAGGGTTTGTGTCGCAGGGTCCAGTAGGGTTAGTATATATATCGAGTTAGGGTTTCGGTTTTGTAGTTGTTGGTCGTGTTGGAGCTGGTCAAACGAGTCAGAGAGAGAGGCAGAGAGTGAAAGTGATTGTAAACGTTTATACTTCAATTGTTAATACAAAAAAAACGTAATAGAGAATTGTGTGAATCGATTAAACGTTCAATACTCGTTTGTTTGTATTCCGCGCTTACATTCGAGGTCAACGATCTGATTTAGGTCCGGTATAGGGAACCTACAAGTGGTATCAGAGCCGTGAATCAGTTATTCAACGGTTTCGGATCATGTTACGAACGTTTTTCAGTTTGTTTACGAAGGTTTTAAGTGATTAATTCTTGTTTCTGGGTTTGATTGCTTGACGATTGAGTTTTCTGGGGTTTTCTGGAAGTTTCATTCGACTTGGGGTTTCAAAATTCGTTAGGGTTTCAAAAATTTTCGTTTTTCGGGTTTTTGGAGGTTACAGCCGCGATCTAGCGACACTAACCTTAGTGTCGCCTATAGGGTTTTTGCGACACTACACTGCGACACAAGCTGCGACATAACCTTTGTGTCGCGTGTAGGGTTTCTGCGACATAGCATTGTGTCGTATTTAGGGTTTTCGCGACATAAGCTTGCGACACCAGATCGGATTTTGCGACACTAGCTTGCGACACAAGAGTGCGACACTACATTGCAACAATTTTCCTGCGACACTAACTTAATGTCGCTAAAGACTCAAAAAAAAAACTTAATTTTGGTTTTGAAAAAATTTCGTTTTACTCGGACAGTTTTTGATATTTTCGAACCAAATTTTGGAGGGAAAAATTAAAAAAAAAAGGGATAAAATTGAAAACTCACCATTCAACATCTGGGTGTTTGTGATTTGGTAAATTTCTATTTAAACATGTCTCTTTATAAAGCTTACAATAGTGTAGTTGGTAGTGAGAGTAAATTTCTATTCATCGTTTTCAATGATCCTGATATGCAAATATATTTAGAGAAAAGATTTGAACGTCCTCTTAGAACTGGTGTTTTTTCCGGAGAAGCTCCAGTTAAGCCTATCAAATCCATGACTCCTGAAGAACGCAAGGCTTATGATACTGAAAGGAAAACACATGATGCGATCACCATGGCACTATCACAACCACTCATGAGGCAACTTAGACATCATGAGCTTGCATATGATTTATGGCAAGCCATTGAAACGCGTTGCAGGGGAAGTGAAAAATATAAACAAAGTAAGCTGGAGTTTGTGAAGAAACAGTATGAGTTGGGCGATAATAAAGCTCAAATGGCTCACATAACGAGTAAACCTGAAGTACCTATTGAAGAGTCATTATCATGTGTGTCATGTATCAAATTAACCAATAAAGTTAACAGATACAGTGAGGATAACGAACGTCTGAATTCTGATTTAGAAAAACTTACTCAGGCAAATAAAATTTTAAAAGAAAATGAAACAGCTTTAGATAAAAAGTTAGATGCTGCTTTTACTGCTAGTAAAGAACTAAAGGAAAAGATCTTTAGTCAGCAAGATGCTATTGATAGTTACATAAAAATGATTGATTTACTAAGAAAGGATCTTGCTGAAAAACAGTCACAAGTAGATGACTTAAATCGAAAGCTTTCAAATTTTTCAACATCCTCACTGGTCTTTGACGAGATCCTCCAATCGCAAAGGTCAGATACAAAGAGTAAGGCTAGTCTTGGTTACCACTATGTACCACCTCCTTCTGACTATCTGCCAATGCCTTCAAAGGATGCAGTCAAAGACTTTGTACCTATCTTTTCAAAGGTAGATACAAAATCTGTTGTTGAGTCAGTGTTTGATACAGGACCAACTATTAAAAAGCCTGAGTTTGTTAAGGCTAAATTTATATCTCCATTGTGTGTTGAGGAGATTGTTGAAATGGAGGACTTAACAGAAGAGTCTGAAGTCAAAGTTGAAAAGGTTAATGTTAATCCCAAAAATTATATACTTACTAATGAAATTGAACAAGTTTTAAATAATAAGGGCAAAAATAAGGTTGTAAATGAATCTGAATCTGTTAAAATCTCAAAGAAGGATTCAAAAGGAAAATCTTCACGTAACTCACAATCCTCTGTGAGTAATCTGAAGAAAGAGAAAATAATTAATAAATCTGTTAAAGAACAACCTTCAACATCTACCTGTTCAACTTTAGAGGCTTATACATCAACATGTACGCATAAGTGTTCATGTTCTGTAAATGCCTCAACCTCTAAGTCTCCCTCAGTAAATCCTCCATCAACACAATTTGAGGGTAAACTGGAAAAGGCCGTAAGTGGAACGGCGGTCATGTTTTCGGTGTGGTCAACAGGGCCACATCATTAGGGATTGTCTGTTATTATCCCTAGATAGGTTTGGCAGAGGGATGCCAAGAACTTCATTATTTAGAAATTCCTTTCAAACATCGTTTTCAAGGCGTGGTTTATTTTCGCCTGTATCTAGTTGTGCATCCAACTCTCCAAAACCTATGGTTAGAGTAAACAAAGGTGTGCCCAGTAGACCTCAAGTCCAAAAGCACAACATTGTTGAAAACAAAACATCTGAACCTAACCAGGTTTGAAAACCTAAATCCATAAACGACACATCAATGAAATCAAATGAGTTTTTAAAATATCTTAAACTCATTGATGTGATAGTTATGGATGAAAGTTGTCGCACCTCCAAATTTACTGTTCAGCGGAAGTCGGGTCGGGGCGCGACTAATCAAGTAATCATTGCACAAAGGTAAAGCAAACGACTCTATATGAGACGTTTTGAAAATAGTACAAAAGTAGTTACATTGATATAATTAAAGGTTTACATTAGTCTCGAGTTTCGTGGGATGAAATCCTGAAGATTCTAATACATAACAATTATTACAAAAATAATGTAAAAAATCTTCATATACGTATAATGCATGCGACTCGAGCTAGCAAGCAATCCTGTGGGCAACCCTACTGTTGCTGAGTACCTGAGAATACAACGCTAAAAGGTCAACCAAAAGGTTGGTGAATCTCACAGGTTTAATAGTAAATACATAGTTATGATACACAAGATTTATCAGTGATTTGCAACCAAGCAAATGAAATAAACAAATTAATGTTTCCGATTGGCATGAGCCCACGGTTCGAAGCCTAACCCGTTTTGTGCCTCCCGGAGGTGTCTAATCCGAAACACCTTTATGACAAATAATAAAGCGCCCGTTTGACGTGGTTATAGCAAGTAACCCGGACGGGGGTGTCATTCCCAAAATAGATCTATTCTCTAGTACTCGCACTATCGCAATTAACGAACCATGTATGATGAGGACTTTTAGTGGATTAAAAACAACTCATATAGAACTTCCCGATGGACACAGAAACCCCATTTGGACAAATCACCATTGGTAATTTTAGAAAATTTACCAATTTTCTTGAAACTAAATTGTTTAAGCTCCATTTATCAAAAAGCAAAGAACATACCGTATTATCGATTAAGCACTTTGATTGAAATAACTTGTTTCTTTGTGAATGATCCTCCATCTTCTTTCTATTTTCCCATCTTTCAACATGTATTCTATTGATGAACGAGGTTTGGTTGCGCACACGAACACCAATAATATCGTCGTTGTTCGAACGATACTGGTTGTTGTCGTTGTTGCCGCCCTCGTGATTTTCATGGTTAGGAGCACCACCTACAATCACGACACGTAGTTCCTGAAAGGCAGTGGATAAACTACTAACAGAGTTCGTGAGTTCAGTTATCTCACGATCCATCTCTTCAGCAGACCCCACCCCACCAGCGGCGGTGTTCTTCGGATGAACACCATCATTTCCATCGATCGCCATCAGGATACTAGAAAGCTCTGATACCAAATGACGCAGGACGCGGAAGCGAATTTTGAAAATCCTAATTCAAGGGTGATAAACGAGGCGCCCCTCAAGTGAATAAAACCCTAACACGAATATTACATTCGAAACTCAAAGAGAAAACATTATTAAACATTATGAATAATGAAATACAAGCTTACTATTTATAAGGTTAACTTCTTTGAAGAGGAAGAAACCTTTTTATTCCTAAATACCTAGAATCCTAACTTGATTAGGAAACAAAATCCTAATCTTTATTCAAAATTTAAAACTAGTTAAATAAATTAAAACTCCTAAAATTTACTAAAATTCATATTTGCGCAGCACCGAATGAACTATGATTTAATCGGTGCTGAGAAAGCCTGATCTAAATTTTCTAGCACAGCACCAAATAGATCATTTTCATAAACCCTCCCTACTACTGTACGAGCACTGTTTATTAGCAAAACAAAGTCTCTCGTCCAAGTAAAATTAACTAAAAATATCCCGAATTGTCTCGTTGATGTACACAAAAATCAATGAGCAATTAAAAATTGTAAAATATATAATATTAATTTAAGTATGATTAAGGATTAGAAGAGAAAACCTTAATCGAGGGGAATGAAGTGCAGACCGAATTCACCCCATTTTAGAAACACATTTATAGGTGTAAAATACATCAA
This sequence comes from Gnaphalium uliginosum, assembly GCA_963930675.1. Taxonomy (NCBI): domain Eukaryota; kingdom Viridiplantae; phylum Streptophyta; class Magnoliopsida; order Asterales; family Asteraceae; genus Gnaphalium; species Gnaphalium uliginosum. The sequence continues at coordinate 28,533,741 of OZ005681.1, read as the reverse complement.
AATTTATAGATGTAAAATGCAGTGAATCTGGGAGATAATTTTGTTCTACAATGCAGTGAATTCAGCATGTCACTCATTCTCCTCATTTGAGGTCTTCCCCTTATAATCTTTCTGTTTAATTATATAAGAGTATTTTTTTTATCATATCAATTGGACGAGAGATAATATTGGATATGCACACAGAAACTACACTAAAGAACGGTTATATGATAGCTTGTGTAGATCGTATGTATATAAGATAGCTTGTATAGACCCGTGTTTATGTTTTGTCATTTAAGATCATTATATTATAACTATATATTGACGTTTAATGATAGTTCATATAGTAATTCATTGAGATATAATAGTTTCATGTATAATGTTACATCTAAACCCTCCATTTTTATTTTGACAGTTCATACAACTTTACCATGATTTTCCGGTTTAGAACCAAACCGAACCACTAACCGTGAACAACTAATTAAAACTAAGAACCGAGAACCAAATCGCCATATGAATACTTGATCCGGTCCGGTTCAATTTCAGTACCGTTTGTCAGTTCTCACGATGTGTACCGTTTCTTGCACACCCCTAGCTTCAAGGAGGTATACTCTCAAACTTGAATAAAGCACAAGGATTATTTTTGTAATTTTGTCTTTCAAATATATATTGAATAATGTGACAAAATATAAAAGAGCAAATGATACCTTTTACGAAATATGTCAATGTTAGTGAATTGGTTACTTTAGAATTCAGTAAAAAAGGCATTGGAAATGAAGCCATAATACCTTTCGACTTATATATATAGAGTTACAACGAGAACACCTTAAAAATAAAAACAGCTAAGAACACCTCAATTGCACACATATATAAATTAAAATCATTAGATTCAAACTCATACATCTCAAATAATCAAAGAAAAATTGATGCACATTTCTAAAAATGCAGAAAAATCAAAAAAATGATTGATGCACGATTATCTCTATAGATGTGCATCTATTGTTTTTTTTATTTTTGTGCATTTTTAGAAATGTGCATCAATTTTTAGTTGCTTATTTAAGATATGTGAGTTTAAATCTAATGATTTTAATTTATATATGTGTACATTTGAGATATTCTTAACTGTTCTTATTTTTAAGGTATATATATATAGTGAGAGGTTCAAATGAGAATCAACTAAAAGTTGAGAACTTTTGAGAATCACTAGATTACGTATTTATTCACATGTGATTAATTTCATTCATACGTGAACATTCATGTAGGTTCGATTGAGAAAGAAAAAGAAGCTAAAAATTGTATTTGTAGATATAATTTTACGATTTTTTTGACTTTTTTCTTTAGCAATTAAACGTACATCAATGTTCACATATGAATGTAGTTAATCACATATGAACAAATTCGAAAATTAGCCGTTCTCACAAGTTTTTCTTAACTTTAAGTTGATTCTCATTTGAACCTACGAGTCAAATCACAAGTTAAAGTTGATAACGAGTAAAGCTATTATTGCTTCATTTCCAATGCCTTTTCTACTGAATTGTAAAGTAACCAAATTATGAATCAATGTAAGAAATTTTATGAATCGCTGTAATAAATTTGTGATTCAGTATTGTAACATTTTTGAATCACTGTGATAAATTAGTGAATCAATATTATAAAACTTATGAATCAAAACTTATATAGTTTGTGAATCAATTTCGGTTGATCCATTATTACTTATTACGAATAATCAACCTTTTTGAAATCGTTTCTTCAAAATAATTCAAGTTGAATAGCATCGTTATGTTTCGTACATAATCCTGCAAATAAGTGACTCAATTTTCAGCACCGAAAAAGTACAATCAGTTTTCAATCCGCAATGGACAATTGGATATATGGATCATACAATTCCGTTCAAAAAATCTATGCATATTGAACACAAAAATAAAAAAAATATCGTTGTTGAATGAGTCATCAAATTATTTTGTTCAAACAGTCAATGATTTTACAAACTAAAGAAGGATGTCCGACTATATCATCTTCATTTGTGTGACTTGCATTAATTTTTTTTTTTTAAATTAATAATGCTACATCTCTTTATGATAAGAATTCTAGCCGAATTGAAGAATCTTTTTGATATACAAAAATAGAATTCATGCAATACAAAGATGAATGCATTATTTCGATTAAATCAAAAAGAAAACTTGTAGTTGATTGAGAAAGATGGTGGTTGAGATTTTAGAAGAGTTAATATAGAATGACTCCTCTGATTTCACGTACTAATATTGATTCCTCATTTACCACGTAATATAAATATTAATTAATTGAAAACCAAATTGTCAATTCTACCCGGTCAAATGAGTGTATGATCGTGATTGTGTCTCCCGCTTCTCCCATAAAATTACCTTCTATTTTATCTCTGTACTAAATTTTCTTCTTTTTTATCATTTTACTATATATATATATATATATATATATATATATATATATATATATATATATATGAGTAAAGTTTCAATGAGAACACCTTAAAAATAAGAACGGCTAAAAATGCTTCATAATCACACAACTAATCAACATAATCATTAGAATCACACTCATACATTTCAAATATGTTCATGTAATACTGATGTCGAAGATAGATATACTTTTGGATGATACAGGTCAACGTGAAGCTACAATTCAGCTTAAGGAAATAGAGTTGTCGAAATCTTGAAAATTTGGTTTCAACCGGAAGGAACCTTTGTAAGTTCTAGAAATAGGAGAATATACCCAATAGAAGGTCAAAGCACCTTTACTCACGAAGAGTCCAGTGACATGCACATGCTCTATTGGGACCACGAGTGTGAATGAAGTTCACCAATTAGAATGAGAACACCTGCAATTATGTGTATGTTGTGTAGAGATTAAGAAGCAAATATATTTTAGTCATTTAACATTTTTCTACGTAAATTGTATTTCTAGACTTTTAATGACGTCAACTATAAAAGTTTCCAGAATCTTATTAATTGCATGACGTCAACTAAAAATTTCAATAATCAAGTGATGTCCCCCATAATTTTACAAAATGAAACATAAAAATATGTAACTATGACATACAACGTACGATTCTTTCATTGTCCAATATCACCTTATTTCTCTAAATTCTCTTTATCGGACTTTTTAATATTTCATATTCCATTTTTACGAAATTTATCATTTAATCAACTGTGAATGCAAAGTGGAAGATGTATCGACATCTTGTGTTCTCTTTATCGGACTTTTTGGTTTGTCCGACCAGTTTTTGTTAGATTTATGAAGCTGACAACGTACGGATGTTTTCACTATAAAATCCTTTATTTTAATCATATTCGTTCTAAGGTTGACAACGTACGTATTGAAGAAGTAGTGTTTGTCATTCAGATTTTGGGCTTTTCTTTCTCTTATAGAGTATTCATTATCCAGATCTAGACTAGATTTAGATATGGGGTTATATTCGGTAGTTCGATACGTGTAAGCCGTAGGGTGGTTTTTCTATAAACCAATATATGTATTTGTTCTTTTAATATAATCTCTATCGTAATACGTACTACCTAATTAACCGTTATAAAATAATTACGTGGCCTTCAAATCTAGGTTTTGATTGGATCCATAATTTATTAATAGATATCTTTATCAAAAAGTTTGCACACGAAACAAAAGCACATAGATGTTGCCACTTTTTAGATAACCTAGCTAGGAATCGATTGGTTGCTTCCTATCTCACAACATGTTACCTATTTAAACACCCACATAATACATCAAACCTAATCTCACACACATTTCTCATTCTCAAATGGCAACAACCTTAAGCTCATTATTTCATGAAGACATGTTCACTTGGTCTGTCATTATTAACACTACCATTCTTAACTTTAACATAAACATCACATTTGCATTGTTATATGTTGTAATAGGATTTGCAACTCTAGTTGTTGTGACATGGACTCTATCGTCTCATGGAGGTCCGACATGGAAAAACGGCCGCAATTTTATGGGCCAGGTTTCCATTCCAACCCCTTTTTCACTTCCAATTTTTGGAAGCTTGATAAGTTTGACCCATGGCTTACCTCATCGAACCCTTGCATCCTTGGCTAGTACTAGCCAAGCAGCCACCCAACTCATGGCTATCAGCTTAGGGTCAAGCCCAACTGTAATTGCCTCGGACCCACAAACGGCTCGTGAAATTTTAACCTCCCAACACTTTGCAAACCGTCCTATCAAACAGTCGGCTAGACTACTCATGTTTAATCGAGCTATTGGGTTTGCACCAAATGGAGCCTATTGGAGACTCTTAAGAAAAATTTCTTCATCTCATCTCTTTTCTCCGAAGCACCTTTCTTTACACGAACCGGCGCGTTGGCTAGAATGCCAATCAATGTTAAATACTATTAGAAAAGAACAATCCTTGCATGGCTTTGTGGTACTAAGAAAGCACTTGCAAGATGCTTCTTTGAACAATATAATAGAAATTGTTTTTGGTAAAAGATACAATAAAGTTGGCAATGTTAATGAAATTATGGATCTTCAAGAAATGGTGAGAGAAGGGTTTGAGCTCTTAGGGGCATTCAATTGGTCTGATCACTTACCGTGGTTGAACTACTTTTATGACCCTTTTCGTATCAAGGAAAGATGTATGACTCTTGTCCCTCGAGTCACGAACTTTGTTAAAAAGATTATTGATGAGCACAAACTCAGAGGCTCGGGGAATACGAATGAGGATTCGGACTTCGTTGATGTTTTGCTCTCTTTAGATAGCAAAGAGAAGCCTAATGAGGATGATATGGTGGCCATTCTTTGGGTTAGTAACTTCCTTCCATCTTATATATGTTGAGTGTGCGTTTATATTGATATATAATGATGTGCGCTACTAGCTGCAAGTATTTTGTGTGAAGTCGCAAGTGTGTAGCTATGATAGATTCAAATTGCATATCTAATTCCTAGAAATTATACTTGTAAAGTAAAATCTTCCATTTTGATTCGGTTACTTTTTGGTGCATATTACATATATTTTGATTCGGTTACTTTTTTTTTTTTTTTTTTTGCTCTTAGTTAATTAAGACAATAATCTAGTTCTGTTATACTAGCTTTTACATCGGAAAGTACAATGACACGAAAAAGTATTCTAGGTCCCATCAAAACGTGTGCTTCCATCCTTAAAGTAACAATATAATACAAGTATCAATCGAAATGTCCTACAACAGAAACATATTATATTTTGCAAACGTGGACCTTAGTACTTGTCGAGTGAATAAAAACACAATTTCAAGATCCGTCTTACCGACCAAATATTGAGAAACATGAAGATCTTGCGTGGGTAACAATCAACTTATTTATTATATTATATATTATTATTATTATATATCGTTGTCATTTTCATTCAATGTTGTCCTATCAAAATAATTCACGTACTTGAGTATAGTAGCATACTATTTAAAATGATGTGTTTATGACAATTTATAGGAAATGGTATTTAGAGGCACGGATACGGTTGCTCTTCTAACCGAATGGGTCATGGCTGAATTAGTGATACACCAAGACATTCAATCCAAGCTCCGATTCGAACTTGACACAATCATGGGCACTGAGGGCGTCAATGATGCTACGATAACCAAACTTCCCTACCTTCAAGCCATTATTAAAGAGACCCTGCGCGTTCACCCACCTGGCCCACTCCTTTCATGGGCTCGTCTTTCTACATCGGACGTCCATCTCACCAATGGCATGGTTATTCCAAGCAACACTTCTGCTATGGTGAACATGTGGGCCATCACACATAATTCGAACGTTTGGGAACGTCCTTATATGTTTGAGCCAGAAAGGTTCTTGCCATGTGCCGGTGGTTCAAATGTGGACATAAGGGGTAGTGACCTTAGGCTTGCTCCATTTGGAGCCGGCCGAAGAGTTTGTCCTGGTATGAACCTTGGTATGGTTACGGTTAGCCGGTGGGTGGCTACGTTGGTGCACAACTTTGAATGGGTTCAAGACATGGCTCATCCGGTTGACCTAAGTGAGGTCTTGAAGCTCTCTTGCGAAATGAAGGAACCTCTATGCGCAAAACTTTTTTTAAGAAATGAAGTGCATGCAGTGATGTAAGCATTTGTTAGTCGATTATTGTCTCCTAAGATACTCTCTTTTCAACCTTTAGGGGTAAATTAAGATGATATTAAATAAGGAATTGAGAGGGAAAGTACGTGATTTATCGTATTGTAAAGTGTTGACGTTACTTTTTTATTAATATTGTATGTAACCCAATAATGCATCAATCTATCTATTATCTATTTTTTAGCGGCAAACTTTTTTTTGGCACTCAAGCAAGTAATTAGAGGCGTAAAAAGACCAAAGGGTGGTTCTATCGAGTTTAGAATTGCTCAAATCCAAAGAACAGAGTACAAGTTGATCTCATAATACACCTGCTCCTCCTTTTTGTTTTGATGTTGTACTAACCATGGAGCCCGTTTACTTCATTCAGCTATTGGGCTTTAAGCCCATTTTTAGTTTTCATTTGCCAGGCCCAGTTAATTGTAAATATACCATTTGAGATGAAATTCGTCCTAGAATACTAAAATCTGTTTTTTATCAACAAAATCAAGATTATGTCATATTTAACCAAATATTTAACATCATATTTAATGTTATAATTGATTCAAAGCAAGATTATGTCAAAATGTTATAAAAACTCAATAGGTTTAACATCATATAAAAATATATATTTTTTAAATTTGCTTTTAAGTATATTGCACCAGTCTTGGATTCAAATAAAAAGGTTAATTTTCGTATGAACAAATAAGAATGACTTCAAAATCACTTTTTAAATATCTAAAAAACGTTATTTTATTAATATTTTATTAAAATTTTATTCGTAGCTCATTACTTAAATAACTTTTAGAAGCTATTTTTCAAATAAAAAAATTGCAAAGTTTTTTTGTTTCTTTAATTTTTTTTTTTTATTTTTTTATTCATAATAATCAATCTTATAACTTGATAATCACATGAATAATATGTGATTATCAAGTCATATTGTATTAGAGAATAATCACATGTGATTGTCATGTTATATTTTGTGATTATCTAAAATAATCATGACAGTACGTAAAAAAAAAGTTAGAAAAAAAGTTACTATTTTTTTATTAGTTATAATTTATAAAGACCGGTTTTATAAAGTTACTATTTTTTTAGTACCTATGTGCGGGAGTTTGGGAATTTTGAGAGAGTGGTAGAGATAGATGATCAGTTTCTTTGAGCATGGGGAATAGAGGTTGAACTCTTGGAGGGATTTCATTTCCCCAAATTTTTTGTTCTCCCGCTAAAAACAAGACTAGTTCTATCTAGGCATGAACGAAACCCGGTTTTCTGGAAAATCGGTTCAAGTTGAAAAACCGGACCAGTTTTTTTTCGAAAGTCAAAAACCGTTTTTTACAAAAATCGGGTTGGAACCGAACCGGTTTGAGGGGAGAAAAACCCTAACCGGTTTGGACCGGGTTGGAACCGGTTCGGGTTCAAAAACCGGTTTCAAACCGGTTTTCCTATATAATTCGGGTTTTTTTCGAGCGTTGAGCGTTTTATGGTAAATCGACGTATTCTTCAAATTTTTTCCGATAGAATGTTAGTACATTAGGTATGGAAACATAACCTAACAATAACTTAAAACAAAGTCTTCTAAATCTTCATAAAAATATTATTGAAACCAATAATTCTATATAATTCAATCTTATTCGAGCGTTAAGCGTTTTAGGGAAAACCAACGTATTCTTCAAAAATTTTCCGATAGAATGCTAGTACATTATGAATGGAAACATAACCTAACAATAAATTAAAACAAACTCTTCTAAATCTTCATAAAAATATTATTGAAACCAATAATTATATATAATTCAATCTTATTCGAGCGTTAAGCGTTTTAGGGAAAACCAACGTATTCTTCAAAAAATTTCCGATAGAATGCTAGTACATTATGAATGGAAACATAACCTAACAATAACTTAAAACAAAATCTTCTAAATCTTCATAAAAATATTATTGAAACCAATAATTCTTCATAAGTCTTCATAATCTTCAAAAATCTTCAACTTTTATTAATCTTCAATTCTTCTAACATCTTCAATTTGGGTAGTCTTCAAAAGTCGAAATCTTCTTCGGGGGAAGCCTCTCGCGAAGCTTGATCGAGAGCAATTTCTTCATCGGAAAGTAATATTGCCATACCCGCTTCCACCTCGATATCGTGTATATCTCCTTCGTTTTCCAATTCACCTTCAAGACTTGAAACGTTTTGTATACGTTCCGCGACGTCTAAGTGATCCTTCAAGCATATACACATCTCTAATGAGGCCGGTGTGAGTCTTGTTCTTCGTATGGATAGTACCCTGCCACTAAGAGAAAAAGCGGATTCCGAAGCTACCGTAGAAGCTTGGACGGTTAGTAATCTCGGGCCATGATGGTTAGAATGGGAAATTGAGATTCCCTCCCTTTCCACCAAGCCAAAATATCAAAATGTGCGAATTCTTCGGGTCCCATTGAGGCTAAAAAATCTGTTCCGGTATATCTCCCATATTCGCTAGTGGCCCTTTGGTCACCATCACCCCTTGCCTGTTTATAGTTTTCTTGTCTTAAACTATTATATAAATTAATCATTGGATCTCGGGAAGAAGATGATGAAGCAAACATTGTGGAAGCCGAACTAGAAGAAACCATTGTTGTTGAACTATATTTTTGAAAATAATGACCAAATAAATCTTTAAAAGATTTGTTAAAATAGTCTTTTGTATTTTGTGAAAAAAATAGATCCTCATCATTCAAATCCAAATCGTTACAAATGTTATCGATAAGTAATTCCACCCCGAAAATGTTCAAACATGGGTTTAACGCGGCGGCACAACAAATTACCGGTGGCATTTCTTTAAAATATTTTCTTAGTTTTGCTTTCATGGGAGCAACCATTATTGCATATACATTACCACAAAATTCGTATTCGCTTAGTTTTGAACTCATTAAAAATATTTGATTAAGTACCAAATGACTTATGGGATAATAAATACTCGATAATAAAGTAGTTGCGGTTTTAAAAACATTGAGCAATTCGGTTATCTTTTGAATAACCTCCCAATAGTTGGAGGAAAATGATGTTGCAAGACCTTTTTGAACAAGTTGATCATGAAAAACGTATAAAGTGTCACGTTGCCGTAAACCACACATAAACATGTTGTAAGTCGAATTCCATCTTACGGGCATGTCCCAATTAGGGGTTAAAAAGATGGAATCTGTTTCCTTACATAATCTCATATAATGTTTGTATCTAGCCTTACCCGAACAAAATATATCTTGTAACATAATTTTATACGCGTTTTTTACTACGCTTATTTCTTGAACCGCTAGTCCGTCTTGCACAACCAAGTTAATGATGTGTGCAACACATCTACTATGGTAGAAAATGTCTTTAAAAGGTGGTTCGTATTTTAGTATTAACCTTTGAACGACGTTTGTATTATTAGTCACGTTATCAAACGAGATTGAAAAAACCTTTTGTTCTATTTTAAACATTTTCATTACATCTCGTAAAATGTAAAATAAGTTTTTACCCGTGTGAGGATAGTCAAAGTTTTCAAAAGCAATGGTACGTTTCATCATTTGCCAAGTTGTGGGATCAACCCAATGTGCGGTAACACAAAGGTACGAACCGGGCAAACCATGAGGAGCCGACCAAATATCGGTTGTTAAAGATACATTTGTATTTAAGTTTTCAAAACCGATTATTAGTTGACTTTTAGCATTTTTCCACAATTTAAGAGCTTCACGTCTAAGAGTAAGACGACTTACATGATTATATCGCGGTTGAAGAGTATTTTGAATGACCCTAGTAAGCCGAGGGTTGTCGAAGTGGTTGAACGGCAAAGCTTCTTGAATCACAAAACTGGCAAATACTTTGTAGCATGTGATTTCAAAGTAGAGTTGGAGTCGGCTTTCAAAAATTTTCAGCAACGTTTACAAAATGCCTTAGTGGAACCATCCGACAATAACACTTTGTCAGAATTACACCAAATCTCGGGATTTCGTTTGGTTACCAAAACTTGAATAATAGTTGGTGCATTTGAAGAACCAACACTGGCGGAAGTTGAAGAAGATTGAGTGGCCATTTTGATAGCATTTCGAGAGCGTTTTAAGAGGATTAGAGAATTTTTTGAGAGTTTCGTACGTAAATCGTAAGCGTTTTGAGTGTTTAAAGACTAGAATTAGCAAGATTGAGTGTTGTGACTAAACCAAACCCAAGGTATCTATTTATACTAGTTTTAGGATGGCAAAATGGTAAAAAAAAACAAAAAAAAACGGTCAAAAACGGCTAGTTTTTCGAACAGCTCAAAAACCGGTTCCAAACCGGTTTTTAAAACCGGTTTTCCAACCCGGTTTTTAAAACCGGTTTTCCAACCCGGTTTTTAAAACCGGTTTTCCAACCCGGTTTTTAAAACCGGTTTTCCAACCCGGTTCGGGTAAAACCGGTTACAAACCGGTTCTCCAACGTTATAATCCAAACCAGTTCCCAAACCGGCGGTTTTTGTAAAAACCGAACCGATTTTTATAAAAACTGGTTTTCAACCGGTTTCGGGTTCGGTTTTTTTTCGGTTTCGGGTCGGGACCTGGTTTTTTTGGTCAACTTTAGTTCTATCAGGTTCAATTATTTTTATACATAAGTATCGTATACGGCTTCCTAAGTGCCGTGTACGGTTATCTAGGTGCCGTAACGGCCCTATAGGTACTAAATATGCCCCTTTAGGTGGCGAATACGGGTGTCGAGGTATCGAATTTGATTTATCGGGTGCCGAATCTCATTGAAAATTGAATCAAGGGTATAAAGTGTAACTTTGAATCTCTTTGGCTATAAATATTGACCTCAATTCGCACTGAACACACCTCACTACATCTCTACACCAACAAATCTCTCTCTCACACATACTCTTTCTCTCTCTAGATTTTTCTTTTCTCTTTTTTTTTTCTTTTATTTTTAGAGTAGTTATGTAATTAATTAGTAGAAGTTAGCATTTATAATGCTTCGGATATTATTCGGAGAAATACAAGCGTTCTGCTCGCATTTAGTATGGGTTTATCTATCAATTCTATTATTAATTTGTCATAATATTTTTGTTTGATATTTGTGATTTATTAATGTTAGAAATGTTTATTTTCATGATTTGTGAGTAGTTACTTGTATGTTTGTCATGATTTAGATATTTGTAATTATGGATGATGTTTTATTAATGTATGGGAATGGGAATTGTTACACCTTATTATGTGCCTAAACTTACCATGAATCAAGATTTAATTTACATATCACCCTTTTCAGTCCTTCACATGACTATCACCTTTATTGTAGGATTTGATGAAACCCCAAGCTACGATAGATAGTTATCTATGTTTCTGAATCAAGCAAGAGATCACCATAAAATGGCCAAGTACTTATTATAGCGTTGGAAACACCTTCAGGTATAGTATATATAAATACGTGGAAGCTAGGAAAAAGTCGTAGGTCTATCCCATCGTGGAGTACCTAGAAGTTGCCCTTCTAGAACATAGTATAGATACAATAAAGTTGTGAAAATAATTAAAGTATTGTACACCAAGAATAATCCTAGGGATGAATGATTGATCGCAAAGGAGGGTCTAGTTCATGACAGAAGTAAATGAGCCCTTAAATGTATAAATAAGGAGTCTAGAAATGAAAACCAAGGCTCAGCTGTAGTCTCATATGGTTAAACCGCTAAACAACATTTAACTGATAGTTTAGGATACATAGTTAATAACCGGTACGCACTTAGATAACAATAAATAGACTTAGGTGTTAAGAACGGTCAAAAAATTTATAGAGTTATATAACGATATGTTACCTTATTCATGCACCCAAGATATCTTTCCAAAAGGGTCACTAGTCTATATCAGACAGTTTTGGGGGTTGAGCAACCTTATCTGATTAGAATCACGATAACCTATTTCCTAGTGACATATTATTTTAGAACGTACACTAAACTGGTAAAGTTCTACTGTTTACACCAAGGCCTGTTTATTAGTAACCTAAGAGTGTCCCCATAATTAAACCTCATCCCGCCAATATACTATTCAAGTCATGGCAAACCACGTCTTCTCTATCGCTAGCTTCCTCTTTACTTTTATGCTCTAGTAGTTTAATTAGATAAAAAATAACCCAAACAAAAGCTTATCCAACTATCCCAAACCCTAGCTTGATTGCTAAGTTATCCAAACAAGCTCCGCTTCAAATTCGACCGTCGAGTGACGACCATGGATCATCCTTACCACATATCCTCCCCGATCTTAACAGTGACCGACCGTTGCGGACGCATCAGGGTTATACAACACAAAATGTGGAGATTCAATCTTCATCCTCGTGTTTCTTTAACCACAGGTTACACGATTTATCTCTCTCATTTTGACCATGAGATCGGTCGTTGAGGAGCCGCCAGATAGTCAGTTTTACCATTTTACTTCATCGTGTTAAAAGAAAAAATAAATCTCCTACAATAGTACTAGTTCTATATTGTTATTATTTTTAGTTGAAAACCATTCCTAATATTATTATTTACAAGGTTGTTAAGACCGAGATCTTACCTAAGATCGTTTTTGTCTTCGTAAAATCGAGATCGTAAGATCGAATCGGAATCTTAAGATCCTATTCATATACTATAGTCTCAAACATGTGTGTAATAATACATCTAAAAGACCAATTAATGCATGACAAATTAATTAAATTTTTATAGTTTAAACACTGTAACATTAATTCAATATTACTCATAACGATTTAGATTACTATATTTATTATTAAAGATGTAGATTTTGATGTGTTAAACTATTTTAGTTGAAGAATTGATTAGTTTTACGTGTATCAATTGATTAACTGAAAATTCGCTTAGCCTTTTATTAGACAAAATCAACTTATTTATATTTTGTTAACTTATTAATTAATGCTGAGTAAGATCGGATCGGATCGAGCTAGATCGTAAGATCCTATATATGTTCAGAATTGACATAGGATTGAAATCCTATACAGATACTATGATTTTAAGATATTATGCAAGATCGGGATCGTTTTTGCTCACTGAGATCATAAGTATTTAAGATCAAGATCGAGATCTTAACAACTTGATCACTATTTATCTATACTATATATAAAGCATGTCCAAATTGTTGAGTTCTAACTCTTAAATGGTAATTAAAATTATTTATTTACTCTTTACACTCATTAAGGAAAATCATCTTAAATAGAAAAGTTTTTATTCCAATCTTACTTATTTGCATTTTTATCCTTTTAGAACAAGGTTGATATCATTACCTTTTTTTACTTATTATCTATTTATAACATTGTAAATAATAGTATGTTCGACATAAGAAGATGAGTTTATTGTTTGATTATGCGTTCAACTTTACACTCATTACTATTGTATGCTCCCTACTTTTGTACTTTCTATTTCTATTGTATGAGGTAAATCTTCTTAAAACTCTATTGTATGTTCCTAACTTTCATACTCTCTAGTGTATGATATAAGCTTTTCTAATAGAGTTTTTAAAAATTTTCTGTATAAAAGTTAACATCTTTTATTGGCGTATAGCTAAAAGCTAAATGTACCGAGACTTTCCACAAGGATGGATTTATACACAAGAGACATACATATTGATTCTGTGAGATGATGTTCTTCATGTGATGGCTAGAGACCGAAACACATCTTCTTACCGAATGTTGTATTGCAAAACAATTGTGGGAAAACGTTTTTAGTGGGTGGAAAATCACTACCCCTCTCAGTGAAATACTACAACATTTCAAGTTTGGTTCACTTACCCGAAAGTCTAATGAAATACTTTGAAGTCGTTGTTCTTACTACACTTTGTTTAGTTGAATTACATGGAGATATAGAAACGACGTAGTTTTCAAATCAAAGAAACCAATGAGTAACACTCTCAGTGATGACGTCAAACTTTATTCATTTCTTTGGATATCTAGTAGGAAAATTAATGTAAAGATTAAAATGGATAGATTGGACTAGTAATTCGTGTTCCATTCTCTGTTTGCAATTTTCTTCTCACGTGCTCCTTACTAGTAATTTTAATATATGTAAAAAAAAAAAGTTCCACAAACAAATCTTAGATTTTACATTGGATACAACATATATTGAAGACAACATTTAATTACAATACAATCTTTGTAACTATTCTTATACTTGTACATTCTTTTTTTTTCCTTATCTAAATCGTAACATACTCAAAAATAACTGAAAGCCATGAAAATGCCGACTTATAAAGGAACAAAAATAACTGAATTGTATTGGTATATATATGATCGGAGTATATGATATTTTAAGTGCAGGGTGGCAGGTCTGGAGGTGGTGGTAATATTGATTCTCCTGGCCTACTACCATTCTTTGTGATGAATACCATCTCCATTCCCCAGCTTATATGCCGCTCTAGATGACAATGCATCAACCACACTCCTATAACACGAAAGAAAGCAAATGTTAGTTTCTTTGTTTCAATATTAAATTAAAGATTCCGGATTTTTTACATGCAAGATTCACGAGTCGACATGGCTCTGGCAGGTCAGTAAATGACTTGTAATAGTCAAGGTCATTTATGACTCAGGGTCCGATTTCGCCTCTTTTATAGGCTAATCTACTTCGATTCGTGATTCGTAAGAGAGTTTGACAAATATGGTTATTTTTTTGTGATTAGTGCTCTTGCAAGATAAATATAACTAGTTTAGAAATTTAATCTCACCAGGGTTGTCAGCCTTGAATCTGATGGCTGTCCAACCATTTTTAGGAACAGTAATAGTCTGTTGAAGAGGAGGATCGTGGAGATTAAAACCTAAACGATCTTTACTTCTATTAAAGTTACCAAATCCCGAACCAACAACATAGAAACTATGCCCATGCAAATGCATAGGATGATCAATTCCTGCAACAAGATTTGTTCCTTGAAACACGAGCTCCACATTGTCCCCGTACTCTAGTACTTCCGCCTCAGTTGCATTCAATGGAGTTTGCAACGAGCTACTAAGATTGGTCGATGTGAAGTTGAAAAACAAAGGTGGGAAGTTTGGAAAATCATCTCCATACACACCATTGATTCTTCCATAATAAGCATCAAGTACCGAAATATTTGGTGAATCAAATGATATATTATTGACACTTGCAGCAAATCTTAAACCTCTAGGTCCTAAACATGCATTATTGGCACATGGAACTGTGTTAATAGACATGGTGAACAAAAAGTTTCGTGTGATCTTCATTGGAACGTCAATAGGATGAGCACGGCTAGCCAAACTTCTAAAGCTTCCAGTGAAATTAACTGATGCACTGGTGTCATTGACCTTAGGAAGATGAGGGAAAACGGGTTTTGAGGATGATTTTTTGTAGCCTTTGTATTCGATAATTGCTGTGGTTGTTGTATTATCGAAACTAATTGCTGGCTGACTATTATATGGTCTAGCCGCAATATAGTATTGACCTATGGGTTGATCAGCTTTAAACAAGATATCCATGGTTTGGCCAGGGGCTATCACGCCATAGTGACTTTTTAGAGGCTTCGTGTAAGCACCATCGGTTCCTACAACTTCTATTTCATGACCACCGATCCCCCAAAACAAGAAGAGGTTCATTGCAGCGTTGACCATTCGAAGCATATAAGTCTTTCCATGTTCCACGATGAACTTGGTCGTTTCTGAAATCATAAAGTACACATATTCAGCATATTCAAATGAACTATAAGTTCAATGAGAAGTTTGATGGAAATGATATTTAGGCTTTTAATTGGTATGATGTCACATGTCAATCATTTAAAAGACTGTCTGAAGGTGGGCCGCTTTTTGTAAGTTTATGAACGATTGCGGCCATTAATTAGGCCAATCTTCAGGCCAGTTTAAATTCTTCAGGATTAAGTTGGTTATATTTATAAAGCTAGAGATAGTAATAACAAGAAGAAAAAAAAAAGAACACCAACCTGAACTAGAGCAAGGGTAGAGATCTCCAGGTTGACCATTAATGGTCAACGCATCAGAAGTATTAGGGTCTCCTCCAGTTCTCATGAAGTCTAGTAAAACAGCCTCAACATCTTGCCTCCACCATTCAGCTACATTTAAAATCCCAAAGTAAGATTAGTGTTAGATTAGTGTTTATCATTATGATCATCGTTTTGCATGAACAAGGACAGTGAAATTAATTGAAAACTACCAATAATCTAAAATATGGAGATTAAGGGTAAGAGCGAAAAACCTAAGACAATAGGATACTCAACGTAGGGTTTAGGGAAAGGGTAAGGTCTTCCGATTGCTGGCCATACGACAATTAGACCATGAACAGTGGCTCGTGACCAGTCGCTATGGGCATGCCACCATAATGTGCCTTCTTCATCTGAGAGAATGATTTTTTGAGTAAAGTTGGCTCCTGGTTTAATCGGGCATTGTGTTATGAATTCGGGTCCGTCGGACCATGGATACCTTGGTTGCTTCACTCCATGCCTGTCATTGCTCATATGTTAATGTTTGTGTCCGAGATGTCTTCTTACTCAATTAGGAAAACTACATTATATTGTTCATTATGTTACCAATTTAAATACATAATTCATTAAAGAAAATGATAACTAATATAAAACAAATAAGTTGATAACACATGCTCCCTCCGTCCGAGTTTAAGTGTCTATATTTCCATTTTTGTTGTACCAAATTAAGTGTCATCTTTCATTTTCAACCACACAAAAAGCATCTAAAACATAAAGGCGAAAATCCTATTAGTTAACAAAGAATCTTTTATACCTTCCTAAAATTGTGTGTCATATTTTAGTGAACACTTATAATGAGACGTATGTAGTATAGTATAAATAAATTGAAAAAGAAAAGCGAGCAGCATCTAATTAGTTGCTCTTCATTATCATTTACAAACAAATTAATCAGCTATATTTAATTCCATGAGATTTTGCGGACACTTTCTTTGACTTTGCTCATACTACTAATTTCTCACGATCCACATGCATAAAATCTTACGATACACAAAACTCTATCAATTACGAAACGGACGTTACTAACTGGAGTAGTTTCCTACTTAATATATGTGAGATGTTATTCTACCGTCTTAAAGTCTTAAAGTAAGTATTTATCTTTTCACTTTAATTTTTTTCAAAATAAATGTCACTTCGAAAAAGTAAAATATTAATTTTTTTCATAATATATTTTTTCTCAAAAATTATACATTGGAGTCTGTACAAAATCAAAAGTAAACATGTCATCTTCACCAGTAGACAACATAACTTCTTAAATTTTGTAAAAACTGACTATTGAGGACGAAGGGAGTAACATTTTTCTTTTTACATATTCAAACTAAATAAGTGTTATTTGCATTAAATTAGTCTACGTTTTATGCAACAACACGTCTACATCAAGTTTAATATATTATCTTTGAATGAGTAAATTAAATTTGTAATATGATCAATTAAAAATTTTTAACTTTTAATAGGGTTCAATCAAACGATTATAATTAATAATTAAAATCTCGTTTTTATTTTAGTTTATCACAGTATAAACTATAAATTATTAATTATTAATTATTATTCTCAATTAGTTAATAGTAAAGATTTATACGCAATGGTAATGACGTCATTTAAATTTTAAACAAGTTTGTTGAAATATTCGCCAAAATTTAATGAGACGTGTTAGACTTTTCATTTTGTAGCTAACAGATCAGTGCATGCATTATTATGACGGTGAAAGTTAGCTTCAAGACTAGAAATATCTATCTTAGCCTCCATATTAATTATTTTCTTACACAAAATAGATATTATTCACTTATTCCGTAATAATCGGTGAAATCACGAGAACTAGAAGAAAAAATAAAATGCATCTAATTTCAAATAAAATAATTAAATATTATTATATGCATTTTGTATTTACATCTAATTCCTACGGTTCTCACTAATTATTAGTTCTCATCCGATTAATTGACTCTATATATATATATATATATATATATATATATATATATATATATATTATAACATAAATACGGTAAATTAGCATTTTTGTTCTATATTAGGGTTAAAATAAAGTTCTATGTTAGTGATTTTACATAGATATTTTGAGTTGGTATCTCATTTTCCTAGTAATCAATCAAATCTCTAAATATAGAAATGATGAAAAAAAAAGTTGGAAAAAAACGATAGTAGTAAATTTATATATACCAGTGAATTGTGATGCCGAGGTTGCCTATGTTTTTAACGTTAACGATGACTGTCTCTCCTCTACGAGCATAAAGAGTTGGACCAGGGAATTCTCCATTAACGGTCAAAATCGTCTTGTTCTGGCATAGCCTCGTGAAGTTTGCTTCTTTAACCTACAACCCATGAAATTGTAGCAAGTCACTGTTTATGTTCCCAGAATTCATGCTCATGCGTAAAAACGCGACCCATATATCTATATCATATATGTATAGGTGTTTAGCTAGGTTTGCTTACTTAATTAAGTACTTATCAGCCTATCACTTATTTTTATAGCTAGATAAATCCGTCTAGAAGAAGGCGATTATAACGATCTTTCTAGTTACTTCGTTAGCATTCTCAAAACAACTCACCTATTTATTTTAAAAGAGACAAACACTTAAAAATAAACATGATGATAAATACTTATGTTTTACATCGCCAAACGACTTTAAAAATATAATCACAAACAAGTATTACTTCAGGATGATTTGTAAATTTGCAACCCTAAATTTCACTCTTGAATACATTTAGTGAGATGTTTAATAAGGTCAACTCATTTTAACCACTAATTTTGTCATAAAATTCAACCAATATTAGTGTACCAAAATATCCGACAGATTAATTAACAAGTGAGGTACAATCAATTCATCATTTCCATTGAACAATATTAGTGTACGTAACTTTTAGTCCATCTGTCTCAATTTTATTGTTCATCTTACTATTTTTGTTTATCTCAATTACAAAAAATAACTATAAAAATCATTAAGTTCTCAATTCCACCATCAGTTATTACTTTCAATAACTAATTTCTTAATTATTTCAAGTCAAACTTTCCTTGACTATAAGAACAAAATTGACATTTACTTAGTCTATATTAAATCCAACAATCATTGTTAGGGCACAATAGAAATGAAATGGATGGCGTATAATATACGTACATGACCTCAATTTTACGCCTAAAATATGCGAATAACTATTAAGATCTGCATTTTCTTGATTTTCTATCAATACTGTATCTTAGATGTTCTATTACTTTATCTTGGATGCTCAATATTTCCCCCCTTTTTTTTAACTAAATTGAACTCGTAACTCTTTAAATATGAAACTTAATTTCAGGATTTCTTTATTGACCATTTTGATAAATCACGTTGGCCCTTTTATAAAATTTGCTCTTAAATATATAATGATTTTTTAATTGTATTCCAATATTTTATTTTTTTTATAGAAAGCTTATGCCTAAAAGAAATCTTTTCACCAGAAGCTTTATCTTAAAAATCTACACAGATTTTTTTCTTTAACAGATAATAAATAAATAAAAAATTCCTCCAATGTTATATACATATATATAAAGATCATTTCGTTGAATTCTTTTTTTATATATATATGTAGAAAGTTATAGCCGATAGTTAATACTCTTACGGTCGATTCGGTATATATGTAGAGTTCGTCCTTGAGTACGATATATCTTGTAAACGAGATGGGTGATCGACATTCAACTTCGAATATAGAATATCTTTTTTCCTTTACTTTTTATTTAAGGCCAAACAAACACCAATTTAGACTTTTATTCCGTATCTTTCATTGTCAAAATTTGATGCTAGATTCGCATTAATTTCTACATAATGTTATGCTTAAAATCAATCAAAATTTGATTAATAAGTCTTAACTAATCTGTCTAGCGCGAAAACGAAATTTCTTTAATGCATTGTTATTTGTCAATCGAGTTTAGTTAAAAAGTAGCACGCCTAGTGTTGAAGGGTAGACGAATGTGATCCATTAGATATGCACGTATATATATATATATATATATATATATATATATATATATATATATATATATATATTTAGAAAAAAAAACAATTTTATATTTTAAACCCTAGCAATTTGCAATAGAAGTCACTCAAACAAAATTATTATTATATATAATACATGTATTGATTTCTTAAACTAACTGGTGTATGCATTCAATTTCGAAACAACACCTATTACATGTATTAAACTTTAAAAGGTTCTATTGTATTTATAGAAATTTTTTTTTATTATTTTATATACGAAACTCACAAATAAACCTGTCAATTTATGTAGTGAAAAACGTAGGATGGACAGTTTTCAAATATGAATATATATATATGAACTCAAAAACTAAAAACAAACTGTATCATGCATGTATGGCGAACCCTAGCTAGCTAGTTTCGTTTTTGGTTAGTGGAGTATTATTCTACGCAAAAAGCTCGAATATTAGAATAATTCTGCTGTCGAGAAAATGACACGTTTCAATATGAAAATATCTAAGAAATTAAATTAAAATTATTTTTATAAGAAAATTAAAAAGATATTATTTCATGACATAACATGTGAAAATTAAGGTCATGTATAATAATAGTTGATATTTATTTTGCAAAATTATTTGTTTACTCGTGCCAAACGTTGTTGTGCATGTTTTGTTTTTACATGTATATATGTTAGCACGTAGGTTTGCTCCAACAGTAGATTATTGGTGTAGAAAACTTAAACGGACTAAATTAATTAAAAAATTCGTAGTTAAGCCACCAAGTTAAAAGTTATAATTAACTTAACGACGCTTCATCAGAGTTAACTTTCGAAGTTTATATATAGTTAGAGATTTTGATAAATCGTTAAGCTTAGAAATACCAACTTAACGAAAATATTTGTTCTTAAAGACACTCATAAAAGTTGTTAATACTCCGTTAATTTTACGATAACAAAGAAGTAATTAAGTATTAGTAATAGTTGAATCAAAAGAGAGTAAAATAGAGAAGAATAATAACCTCATAGTAATATGTTTTTGGAACCAAATCTGCTTGAGACTGAACAAATCCAAGAAGCACAAGAAAAGCTACAACATGCAAAGCCATGGCCTTCTTCTCTAAGGTACTACCAAGTGATTGCTGATTGTAGTTTATTGGATTGATGCTAATTAATGGTTGTATTTATAGTTGGTGTTGGGATGACTCTAGCTACCCTTTTTCCTCAAGTTTGAAAAGTCATCTATATGTGCTCTTTTTGGTCTGTTTAATTTTGTTTGATAATAACATAAACTATATGACAAATTTCATGTCTAATGTTGTATTCTTTTATGTATAAATTGAAAAGTTATGTGTATGAGTAATTACTAAAAAATCATACTTAGCTCCGTACGTTTCAATCAAAATGTGCACTTTATAAATGTATGTATAAGTTTTAGATAATATCTAGTAACTATACTCTTCATCAATCAAATATTGTCTCTACTTAATATAGTCTCTTTTGATTGATGAAATATCATCTGGACAGTTATTTTGAAACAATCAAAAATAAAAATGTTGACAATTATAATAGGATGAAAGTAGTTATTCATAGTAAAAATAAAAATGAGTCTGGTGGACTAGAAATATGAGAAAATTAACCCTCAGTTGAAGAGATTTTGAATTAAGTCTCATTTAAAGGAGTGAAGGTGAAATATTCATTATGGTTATATATAGCATGGATGGATGTTATATTGTAAGTTTCTAAAAAAAATAAGAATAATATGTCTATATGCTATAAACTATACATGTTTAATATGGTTATGTTCATATATCGTTTTAATAAAATTCATTGGAGATGTATCCATTTATTTAATTTATCATTAAAAATAAAAGTGAAAACAGCCCAAAAATTTAATTAAAGTCTAAAATTTCACGATCAAAGGAATATCATTTTTTCAATCGCCCAAAAAGTACCTATACTTTTAATGTTTGTCCGAAAATGATTACTATTTTAAAAAACTAAAATTAATGGGAATATCACCCGATAAAAGAAAATTATACAAAATTGACTCTTGAAATGACTTATAGGGGTTCCTATGTGTTCAAGAGATTCACATTCTTGGATTATTAACACACAAAACCTTCAATTTCACGATTCACTATCTTTTAGATACGAATTTGTCACTTCAATTTTATAACCTTAAGTGGCTATATTCATGACCCCAAATATTTATAACCATGATCTGTGGTATAAAGTATTTATAAATGATGTGCATCACCTTTAACCGGCCTTAATTTTGTATATATAAAAAATTAATTAAGCGATATACCCCTTAAATTAAGATTTTTGACAAAAACAATTATTTTCTGATAAAAATTAAAGATAAAAGTCATTTTTGAACAATAGAGAAAGTAATATTTTCCTAATTGAAATTTTTTGAAGTTTATATTATCTTTTTAGGCAATTTGACAACATAACCATCCATTCATGGATAAATTGCTTAAATTGTCTCCTTTATAGGAACATGAGACGTGAAATGTTAAGGAATGCAAAAACTTGAAGTAATTGCTTCATAATAAGACATTTAAAAAACAAACGTGCCTTAAAAAATAAATTAAGGTACTTTTGTATATGAAGTTGCGATGATTATTATCATCGTGTTGGGTTTAAGAGTTTAAAAATATAAATAATAGTAATAGTAACTAAAACAATAAAAAATATAATGTTTGTTTCGAGAAAAATGGGATTTAACATTTGTCATCATAACCTTAAAATAGAGATGATAATTTGTACACTATAAAAAATACACGTTGCATTTTACGGTGTGTTGTACACAAAAATACAAATAATAATGGATAGAAATTCTTTTGTGAAATACGGAACACTCACCCTCAAATAACCATTTTCTTCAAACCATTAAAAAAAATGGGTTTAGATTTATTCTTGGTTTGACCACTTTATGTCCAAATTGTCGTATTTCCCTTTTCCTCTACCGATGCTTCTACAAAGTCGGTGATTATACTCTTAATTATAAGGTCGAAAGTTTCAAAGTATAAGAAATTTTATATGTTATGCTAATGTTGTGTCGTGTGTATTCAAGTTTTTAAATTTTTAATATAACTATATATATAAGAAAAAAAAATAGTAGGTATGATTTTGTTACATAAACAAATGTTCATCTGAAAATTTACGTACGTTAAATTTATACAATATAACTAATATAAAAACCGTAAATTACTCTAAATTAAGGTTGTCAAAACTGCAATTTTGATCGTAGAATCGCACGATCCTACGATCTTACTAAGTGAAAACATGCACGATCGGAGTAGGATCGCTTAAGAGGTAATATCGTAGTAGGATCGTCGGATCGCACGTAAAATCGTAGGATCGGTGAACGATCCGATCCTACAATTGGGCTAACTTTTTTTTCTTTTTTTAACAATTGGGCTAAATCTTTATATAACACATAGTCATGGTCCAAAGCTCAATCATTACTCAAAAATCACCGCACGCCTTTGTTTTTTCATAATCAATCTATCAGTTCTCACCTTTTAACAAAAAAAAAAGCCTAAAACCCCAAACGACGTTTAAAGTTCCAATTGATATCTTAGATTATTAATTTTTGTTTGTAGGCTCTTAAACTTATTATGTCTAGTGATGCAATTGTACTAGTTACATTGCTACCATCTTTTTGTTTTAGTATTTTATCATCCCACTAAAATTGTTGATAAATTGCATCATTTTAGTAATATATAATGTTACATTAATTTTTCTAATTGTTATTTTTCTACATTAATTTGAATATATTTAGATAAAAAATGATATTCTGATCCGATCTCACAATCCTGATCTTACAAAAATGAAAATGATCCTGATCCGATCTCACAATCCTAATCTTACAAAAATGAAAATGATCATGCATAGAATCTCGATTTTTACAACCTTACTTTAAACCTCTAACTACCTGAAGAAATTAAATTTACCCGTAACAAGTCAATTACTACCGGTATATAGCGATTAATTAATTATTCTCATTCCATCCTCCATTCAAACACAACATGATAGTGATACTAGGATAACAAACAAATGCCACCTAAACAAAATTCAACAGTGGATTGATTCCGTGTCTTGTTTTAATCTTGTCATAATTAATTTTCCATATTTTCAAGAGACAATAATTGTTTTTTTTTCAAGCTTAAATCATGTGGTCTACAAATGGAAAGGTAGATTGCGATATATATGATGTTGATTAAACTTTAATAGGGGTTAGGTAAAGTTACACTCTAGTTTCTCCGTATTCGTGTACTCTCTTCATCCCAATTTTAACCGTTTATCTTATTATTTTATTTGTTTTAAAAATATTGTATAGTTGATTAAATTTCTATTCTACACCTGATTAAATTTCTATTCTACACCTATTTATTACCCCTCGATCGTTTAATTTTTAAATACAAGAACAAAACTGACATTTAATGAATCTATTTAAATAAAAAAAAATTGTTATGGGATTATGAGACGGATGAAGTACAAACTAAAATAATACTCAGTACTTTGACATTTAAAAAAGTTTTAATTCCAGACGTCTATGTTCTAAAATAGAATCTTCTTTTGTTACATTTTGATGGACTACTCGTTTCTTGTTTTGGGAGTACCCACTTATATAGTATCCTTTAACCCATAACTCTACTCTATACTTGTTGGTCTTCATCATATTGACTATATTGACTACATTCTTATAACAATAACTAACACAATAATAGCCATAAAAGGTAAATATATAGTAGTTACGTATTTTGTTATGGTCGGACGCTCTTAAACAGACAGACTGATAACTGATAAGTCAGTTTGAACATCATCTTCCATATAATATGTGTCCTTAGCGCGGTACGCGTGAACTAGTTATGTTACCGGTTATCAACGCTTTACAAAAATAAGAACAACAACGATAACAATCTTTAAGTGAAAGCATATAATTTGTGAAAGTAGTAAGAACATAGTGCAATATTTTTCGTTTTTTAGTTTTCATCAGTTATCAGGTTATAAATAATTACAATTGTGTATATGAAATAAAAACGACTAACAAACATAAAACACGCTAGTTAAATTAAGTATACACTATACAGATTACCATTTAAATAATTGAATATATAGAGTTAAACACTAAAAACCTCACTTATTGCATAGTCAAAACACACTATTTTTCATCAAGTTTTTAAAAAAATTACACGGTTCGTCCTGTGATTTACTCTAAATTACCACTCCGAATCCTTGTACTTTTTTTTTTTTTTTTTACCTAGACCATTCTTGTAGTTTTAAGTTATTGCAAGAAACGTACTTTTGTGTAGATCCTATAAATTGATTGGTTTAAAACTGTTGCCGCTTCTAGCATTAGTGTTTGTTGGATTGTACTTAATACTACCCTCGTAATATATACTTTTACTACTCTCTTTGTTCCAAAGTTATATAGTCGTTACACGTGAGGAAATTAATGTAGATCCTATAAATTGATTGGGTTGGATTTTGCTACAAGATTAAAAATTAATGTTAAGGAAATTGAAGAAAAAATTTGCAAACCTTACAAATTAAGATGACCCACATATTCGGAGAAAAGGGGAGGAGAATGTAGGTCTGTTGATGCACGATCTATCGAATCGTATACTCGTTACACGTGAGGAATCCGAATAACAAGTTATAACCGTAAAGTATAAACGTAAAACGAACACAAACACGTTATCCAAAGCTTTCGTTGTATTGATATAATTCTTTGATGATTACAGAAGTTTTTTACACTGATAGAAACAACTATGATAATATTCATATACATACATACACTAATAAGAAAACCCTAACCGTATATATATAAACAGACATAGCGACACTATTACAGACTCTAGCGACACTATCTAAGTGTCGCAACTGCGACACTATGCAAGTGTCGCATATATCACATAATCTATTCTAAGTGTAACGCTTTGACCAAGTTGATTGACATTCTTGACTTGTACCAACAAATTCCCCCTTGTCGGCAGCTTGGTTACTTTCTCATATCTTTAACACCACTGGCTTGGTAATCGACCTCTTTCATGTATACCCTTATCCAAAGAAAGATTTACAACTCTTTGGAACTTTTCAGTTTCAAACTTTGCTGATATTGCGTATTTTATCGAATTGGCATGAAGAGTCTGGAGGTCCTGTCTTGAGAAATTAATTAGACTAATTGGATCATAGACACGTATTGTATCAGTCTTTACAACTTGCCAAGTCTTCTTAGTCTCTTCGGGCACTACTGTTTGCCCCTCTGCTATACACTCAATTATTGCTTCTCCAGTTGTAGCATTGTAATACCACCATTTAAATCTGCTCAGAGCATTCAGCGGTAACTTCTCAAGTGGAATTTTCTTCGACGTTTTAGCCGGGGGATAAACCAACTTCACCCGTGGTTTGTTAGTCAGCTCGTTTATTCTCTTCTTGTAAATATATCGCTTTCCCAACGTCGACTTTATGAAGTTAAACCTGTCTTGGAAGACTTCTTTCTTAACAGTAGATTCAATGAACTTTCCACGATCGTCGTTTGTAACACCCACTTTAAGGGCCTAGTGGTATTCCGGTAATTTTTCTAAAACTTTAAATTATTATTTAATGTGTTAAGAAATATTTTACTATTATTATGTTTGATAATATTAGTAAAATGAATAAATGAATTATTGTGACTAATACATAATTCATTGATTTAAACCGAACTAGTTGACGGTAAAATAAAATAGTTGGCTTTCGCAAAATGGTTTTAGGTTCCAGACAATAGGTTAAGAAGGGAACTAAAATTGTATTGGTATTGGGTTAGATTAATATATATACATACCGTACGTTCTCAAAACTTCTACACATTTACACATCCTGCGAATTGAAATCCAAAACTTGAAGAAAACTCTCTGTGAAGAATTGTAATCTTCAGAAGCATCATCAGCTTGTTTGAAAATCGAATTTCATCATCATCAACATCTTGTTCCTGTGAGTGTTTTAATGTTTATAACTTGTTTTTATGAAAATAACCAATTCATGAATTATTTGTGAAAAGGAAGCTTGAAAGATGTTATTTGATGTTATTTGATACATATGAAGTGTTAGAAAGCTTGTTAGGATGTTAGGAAGTCGAATTTGTGAGTTTTGAAAGATGAAAGTTCGGGTTTTTGGGTTACAGCAGGTTCGGTTCGCAAGTTTGCAGAAGATGAACTCAGTTCGCAATGCTTGACTGCGAAGCGAACTGAGTTGACCTGCGAACTGAGTTGTTCTGCGAACCGAGTTACGCTGCGAACTGAACCCTGCGAAGCGAACTGAGTTCCTGCGAACCGAGTTAGGCTGCGAACTGAGTTTGCTGCGAAGCGAACTGAGATTCGCGAACTGAGTTCTTGGGAACTGAGACTTATTGCGAAGCGAACCGAGATCCTGCGAACTGAGATTTTAAAATTTTGTTTTGCAAATTTTGAAATTGCGCAAGTGTTTTCAGGGTCGCGACTGAGTGACAATTTCACTAACTCGGATTGGGTTGAAATTCGCATGGTCACTCGAAAACGACCCAATAATCAAGGTTCTATTCTAATAGCCTAGGTAGTTTTTGGCCTTTCGGGGTCATCTTGGGGTCGAAAATGACATTTTTCAATTTTAAGCATCGTTTCGGGACTTTCTGGTTTCGCTTCGGATTGAACGCTTGTTTTCTTAGACTTCAGGAATTTACCTGCTTGTTTAAATATGTTATATGATTATGGAATGAGTTATTAACTCATTATTTGTTGAGAAGACTCAGTAACATTAGACTTCTGAGTTGTTGGGCTGAGACTGGCAGGTGAGTGGATCTGGAACTCACAAGTTTGATTTGGTTGTAACGATTTGGTTGCAACAAGTAAACGTAGATATAATTGATAGACTGTTTAGTCTGATATGTTGATATGCTGATTATGAATCTACGTGCAATGTGGCCTCTGGGCATTGATTGCTAGTAAAGAGGTCAACAGATTGTTGGACTTGATGATTTACAAGATTACAGATATGGGGTGTCGTACATGTGTTGTATTAAACCCATATTGTGTAGTGGTAATATCAAGTTATCGGTATATTCTGTAGTGGCCACTACAGATTGTGATAAGCGTTTCTTGAGGGCCACCGCGGCAGTAGGGTTCCTCAAAAACCACCGATCCTCTTTGATATTGATGATATGTGTTTACGATTATTTGATGTAAACAGATTGTTAAGCTAAGTTGAACTGTTAGTTTCATGTTCACTCACTTAGCTTCGTGCTAATTCCCCACTTAATCCCTGCAGGTCATGATTGAATGGGCGGGCAGGCAGGTTTTGTTCAAGGAATGTTTGATCGGCTGACAACTCTGATATATTTTGATAAATAATGAAAGTTGAATTTTGTAACCCCCGTCTTTGTACGATGTTTTGAACATTATATGTATTTACCTTTTTGTAAATATTGTTAATATAATATATTTTGACCTACGCTTCCGAATTAAAGAGTATTTTATAATATACTAAGAGAGGGGCGTTACATCGTTGGTGTGATTGATGATGTTCAACTGAGCAAGCTTAATAATTTCACATTTTGAGAGTGTGCTCAAATCTTTAAACCTTGATCGGAAGTATTGGAGTCCATCTTTTCTCTTCACGACTATCATTCTGTGATCAGACTAATATTTCCAACTAATGATTTCTCCACAGCAGTTATCTCTGATTCTGTAAAATTTGCAAACTTTTGGAGATTCGGCTTTGTTTGCTTGTCTTAACCATGCTAGATGACTCACACTGCTAGATGCTTCAGATTCTCGAGATTTAGCAAATTGATCAGCCAATTCATCTTCACTATCCGAATCCTTACTTGTTTTTTCATTATCATTCATCTGTCGTTCAACCTCATCCACAAGCATATCTTCATCATCGATCTGTTCATCTTCAATATCTACATTCTCATTATACTTCTCCTGACCTTCTTCCTCAAATACCATATTTTCATTTACCTCATACCCCTCATCATTATCTGCCATATCGCCCGGATATACCAAATTTAGAAAGTTTGTCAGATCTTCTTCTGCTAGGCCTGTGTAAACAACAATTGCTCTTGACAAATCTGTCGCTTCAACATTCTGGGTTTCCTCTGCAGGGGGAGTATCATCATCATTATTATCATCATTTCTATTATGTGCACAATTTGGTCTAATCAAACAAACGATACTCCTTTGAGCAAGTCGAATAATATTAAAAAGAAAGAAAGTGAAACGATTTCCTAGCTTTGAGCAATTTATGCAAAACATGATTAACTACAACGATGATAATCAACAACTCTTTAGTCAAGAAGTAAATCATGCTTATCATGCTTTTCATTAGTAAAAGTAGCTAACTCAACATTATTTGGCATGTCATCTCTCACTTGATATTAATGTGTATTCTTTGATGGTGTCAATTTATTGTCTTCTTTGGTTCACTCTCAAAAATTCTTTATTACTCACATCGTGAAGAATATGAAGAATAAAATAAGTCAAGGGACTAATTATGTAAGTATGTTAAAGTTGAAAGTTTAAGTTTAATTATGTCAATTATTAAAATACAAGGGTTAGTTTTGTAATTAATTAGTTAGAGTTAGTTTGCTTAATCTTTGCGTACAAACGAAGCATTATAAAAGACTAGTAGAGTAATGAAAATATGTTTTTCTTCTCAATTGCTTTCGTTCTTACATCGACAGTTTGGTTTTAAATTTTTAATAGTAGGCCTCGCTTCAAAGGTTTTTCATTTATATATTTTGTGCTCTTTTCAAATTTTGTTGATAGTCTTTCAATTTGATTTCTTATTATTTGTGATAAAAGAAAAAACGATAATAATTTTTTTTCTTGTCACGGGAGCAAAATTCACGCGTGAAAACGCCTTATCCAATATTTTTTTTTTTTGTGATCGAGTGGAAACGCCTTATTCAATATTTTTTTCTTTGTGATCGGGTGGAAACGCCTTATTCAATATTTTTTTCTTTGTGATCGGGTGGAAACGCCTTATTCAATATTTTTTTTCTTTGTGATCGAGTAGAAATGCCTTATTGAAGAAGGATCGACCTTCTAAATATTTTCATTTTTCTAATTTATACTCCCACGTTTTGATATCGCCTTCATCATTGTAAGCCGCTTTCCCTGCTTTTGTACTTTGCTTTTTAAGAACCACAAAAAATAAAAATAAATAAATAAAACAAATATAAGCAGAAGCCTTTTTGTTTTAAGTAGATATAGATAATATTTTCTTTGTGCTTTTAATTAAATAATAACATAGCGAGAGAAAAGTAAGCTTAAAAAAGTTTAGGTAACTAGAAATTAAATTAAACCGGTTTATGGTCACTTTTTACCCAAAATCACTTTGTGTCTTATCTATCCCACCTCCCTTCTCCTACCATATTTACATGTCCATTCCTCCCTCATTTTTAACTCGGAACACTCTCAATGGTAACCGAAGCCGACTGAAACTCACTGACCACGTTAGTGTCACATCATCTTTTCTTAAAACTGACTGACCCATGTCATCAGTAACACCGTTACTTTAATTTTTAGACCCTACAATTACCAATTTACCTTTATTTATATTCACACACGAAAAAAGAAAATCAAAAAAAGGAAAAAGAAAAGCAAACAAAAAATGCCAATGGCACGTTAGTTTCTGAGGAACCAACCGACGGAACTCAATCGACGGGCCGTGCCATTGGTGTCGGCTACGTCGGTTGGAACCGATAAAAGTGACGAAACCACTAGGAGTGCTCTTATTACTCACTTCGTCCCAAGTTTGTTGTCCACCTTACTATTTTTGTCTGTCCCAAAATGATTGCCCACTTACAAAAAATAACAATAAAAATTCATTAAACTCTCAATTATACTATTATTTAGAGAAAATTACACAAATCGTCCTTTAAGTTTACCTCAAATTTCACTGGCAGTCCTTTATACAATTTAATTACACCAATGATCATTTCTTTTAAAAGTTGTTATGCTAACGGATAAAATATTTACATTTTAATCCCTTGCAATAGTACTATATTACCCATCCGTCCTTATATAACTTCTGATTTTGTTTTGAAGTCCTTCTTCTTTTGGAATCTTTTGTATTTTACAATATAGATACTATATTTTATTTTACTGATTATTAAATTTCTATAAAATCATCTTTAAATGCATATATATTTGTAATATATCGTTTTTACTTTGACATATATTTTATAATGTTGCTTTTGCTTAATACTTTATAAAATTTGTTTACATTACCCATTTATAATGTATTCTTATGAATATATATTATACATATAAATATAACTATTTTAGTTTTTTGACTCTTACGAGTCGAGTAACGAATCGAGTCACGAGTCAAAAATCGGGGTTCCGAGTCACGAGTTAACAACTATGTATGAGACTAACTTAAGGATTTGATAAATTTAAAACACTATATCTATTAACTTATAAATAAAGAATTTTGTTATATGTAACCCTTTGAACTATATTTAAAGTGACAACTTTCTACCAATAAACCGTCAACCTCCGTAAAAAACGTTAACCATCATGAAACTGATTGTCAGTTATGGTTAAATAGTAAAATTTAACAACATAATTTAGTTATATAATCACCATTAACCAATCAAAAGTTAATGAATTAAACATAGCCATTAGAGCTACGTATAACAAACAACGTCTTCTCCTCTTAAATCATTTCCTTACAATAAATTCATATATACATTTTGATTCACATTTTCTTGCAAAATCTTTCGCATCACAATCAACCAAGTTACACACATAATGAAATGCATGTTTTCCATTCATGGAAAATCAGTGGAGTAACATAATATAAATATTAGCTTTACAATTTAATCCGTAGATTATAATATTTCAATATATAAAAAAGAAAAGAAAGATAAGATTATCATCATAAAGTATTAGAAATTTTTATTGTTCACTTATTCAATGTCAACTCATAGACGTGATTCTTCTGCTACTTTCCAAATTCTAAATAAAATGCATGTTTTTTCCATGCATGAAAAATCTAATCAAAGGAAATTATTGTTGTTTGAAAAATGAATATATATCATGCATCTATGGTGTACCTTTTATGTATTTTTAACATCTTTATCAATAGAATGAAGTGAGAATTCATGGATAATAATAACATATTAAACGTATCATATCTATCTAATATATGGATTAGTGTGTGGAAAACCACTTAACGTCAATTCAAATGTTATCTGTGTATTCAATTTTATTTTTATCTATTGTTTGTATACATATTTCAGATATAGTAATTGTATGTATTGTATTTAATGGTACATTTTCTAATGTGTCATATGTGTAAGGTGTCACGTGACATTTATACAAGTTGTCACATCATCGAAAGTACAACCTGATAAATACAATAGCGATATTTGATGTAATTTCCGTCTTATTCAATTTTTTTAGATGAATTTGACCGAGCTTTTCGAAGAACAATTCCTTTGATACACATAATAAACCAAAACGAAGTTGAGTATATATTATAGAGTTTTAGTTAAATTTAAGTACATTATCACACACTAATTCCTTATTATAATACTAAAGATTCAAAGATGTATTAATTAATAGTTTGTGTCTTTGTGTACGCAATATCTAAATATCAATTATTCTCTAGATATAGTCTCTAGCTCACGCTTTAATTAATTTACATTTATATAATCATAGATTTAGTCAAATGAACTTTTGAGTCGTTAAAAACTTATGAATTTGTAGTACCGTACGTGGAAGAAGATGCATCCTACTTTTTTTTTTAATACTAGTAGTGTATACATACAAAAATCATTAGACTAATCTATATTTTAAACCTTAATAATTGAAATAACTTTATGATTAAAAGAATTATGTAATCTTCGTTGGAAATAGTTCAAAACGAAAAGTAGCAAACTCTCATTTCAAGATCGTACGTATCTTTAATGGACATTTTTGTGATTGGAAACGACGAAATCAGAGAACGGTTTTTTCGATACTTTGGTCGTCGTTTAATTGTCGTTACATAACATTTTTTGATAGACGTCGATGAAAGTAAGTTGCATAACAATTGATTTTAGAAACAAGACGTAAGATACATATAATGATTATTATCATACGAGCACAAATTGCCGTTACTTTGTTTAGGCATAAAAAGATTAATTTAGTAGGTAGTATTTCTAATGTCATGGAACAAAATTGGTCGTCTAATTTTGCTTCATCACAAAAAGCCATCGGTACCCCACAAAAAATTGAAGATAGAATTATTTGATAATTGAATTTGTTTGCCTTCATTCCAATGAATTATTTTTTCACATGTTTTACGTGCCCATGATTCTTCTCATCGTCATCCCGTTCATATTTTAACTTTTCATATTCTTGCCTTAAGAGAATTAAGGTGAACGATGGGAAAGTCTCAAATGAGTGGAAAGATAGACAGATTGGATTTGTTGCATTTTATAACAAATTTATTTGTGATATACGCTCAGATTCACTGTATCTTATCAACACGTGCATTTTAACAATATTGTATTTTAACAATACTACATTTTACACCTATAAAATCTGATTGTATTTTAACAACACTACATTTTACTCCTACAAATTTGTCATAAAATGCAACAAATACGGTGTGCCCATCATTCTCCTCATTTGAAACTTATTCTCATAACCTTTCCAAAAATTAAATGGCAATGGAATACTTTTGCCTAATTATTTTCAAAAAAATGGGTAAGAATTGAAGGGACCTAATTAAAAATAATGTTTTTGTACAATTTTTAATTATTACTTCATATTACTCCTATTATTGTTAGTAGTATAACCAGTCTAACCATTTAGGTCATCCGATGCACGACTTACCATCAAAAATGTTAATGTTAACTTTCACAATGTTATATGCCCATGCTACTTCTAGATTATTCTATTTATATGTATCTGTATCTAATTTTTTTTTTAATATTTGATTTAACTTAACGCGGTAAAAGATCGATCACGATCAGCACGACTAGCAGCAACTGTTGCGTATAATTTCTTGCATTGCATTACCAAAAACTGACTATCAATCCAACTACAATTTGTGTTATACAGTTTAATATGTATTGAACAAATCATACTACATCAATGATCGTTATTATACTTCTGTACTTTCTCACCTAATAATGTCGGTTTTTCATTTACGGTCATCTTTTCCTCCAACGAATTTCAAATGAACTACCTCCGGCGATGTTTTTGGAGAGTATTTGTCATCATATATTGTCAAAGAATTTCATCATAGCAACATCATTATAATATAAAAACACAACAACGACCACTTTCTTCCTTTTTACATTTTTAGAAAATAATTCGTCCACGGAGAAGATGTCCGGAGATGTAAAACTGGCATTATCATGTGAGAAGAACTATATTAGCAAGTTAATTCTAAGTTTGTAGTCTATCCATGACTTTTTAAAAGTATGCTTAAGATAATGCGATTTAAAAACACTTTGCAGCATGTATATAGTTTTAACCCTTTTAAGGATGCCATAATTAATATATCTCAAATGGTTATTGTGTGTATTGAATTTTCAGTAATAATATTACTATGGTATGTATCTGACCTCTAATTTTTTGTAATTGCTGACATTGTCCCCTGATTTTAATACGTGGCGATGACGTGACAACTTATACAGATGTCACGTTATATATACGTGACAAAAGATTGATAACTGGCAACCCAGACGGGTTCACAATCAGCTGCCTATCCATAATGTGAGGAGCATACCTGACTCACTCAGCGGTTATAACTATGGGGTGTTATGGCTCGAACTCGTGATCATGTTCAATTTGTGATAAAAATGCACTCACTCATTATCAACTGATTTACAGGTCATTGGCTACCGGATTAGTAAGTCATATATAGGTTACATAAAATAATATTGATTTAAAAATTTGACTAAACGTGATAAACCAAAATAAAATTTTACACACACATTGTAAACGCATTTGATCCCATAAGGCCAAAAAACGATCTCAAAAGCTTTTCGTGAAGGATTTTAGTAAATGTGACTGATTTGTCATCACTGTTTTTTGTCAAAAAGTTAAAAGCCTAATGTCAATATGAAGTGACAATTGTCATATGATTCTCTGAACTCTTTCACTTACCTACTAGTCTACGAGCCGCCTTGGTTTAACATGTTATTCAC
This sequence comes from Gnaphalium uliginosum, assembly GCA_963930675.1. Classification (NCBI taxonomy): domain Eukaryota; kingdom Viridiplantae; phylum Streptophyta; class Magnoliopsida; order Asterales; family Asteraceae; genus Gnaphalium; species Gnaphalium uliginosum. Next base: position 28,498,574 of record OZ005681.1, on the reverse strand, counting down.
AAACTAATTATATTTTTAAAACGATTTACACAATTCTCTGTGTTAGTGTTAAAGAGAACGTCATTTTGAGTCCCACTCTGTTTTCTGGTCGGACATGGATTCATGGGGAATTGAGGATTAGAATATAGGGAGGGAGAAGACAAATTTTCAGCGTTCAAGCAAGTTGAACGTCGAGATCGGCGTTTAACCACTCCGTCTCAATGTTCACTTTCGGCGTTCAACTTCAGTGTGCAAAATAGAACGCTGAAGCAAGTATTTCTTTCTTTTTTCTTTTTTTCTTCCTTTTTTGATTGGTTAAAAACTACTATTGTTGGAACAATTGAACTTTGAGTTGAATATTGAACCACTCCCCCTAAAATTGTATTCATGTTAACCTTCAGTGTTCAATTGCACATCGAGTTGAATATTGAGCACAAGAGCAACCACTTCTTGTACTCTTAAAGGATCGTCAATACTAGGTTCATGGTACGTTTCTAGTGACTTACTAATCAAACTAGATTAGATATATTCTAACAACTTTTTGTAGTAAATATGAATATTAATAAGAAATTTGCATATTTTATAAATAAGTTTATGGTACGGATCACTAACTTATTTTTTCTTTTGTTCCAATATCATCAACATACTTTTTTTATCAACAAAGTTGACAACATACTTGATTTAACTGTGTTTATGTCGTCAACGTACTGGTTTTTAACGTGTAATAATTTGAATTTTAAACTATATAATGCTTAGCTATGAAAATGTGAAATCATAGTTCTGAGGCGAATCTCTAAAATTGCTATCATCTTTTAAATGCATATTTAATTTAATGATATCAATATTAATCATGTAACCATATGCTCATATGTTATTTGAGTATCTCGTTTTCTTATCCTATGTTCTCAAATTAGTGACTGTATTCTAAGTGTGAAAGAAAAGATAAAAAATAAGTGATCTTTCACATTTAAACGAAATATTTTAAAAAGAAGAAAGTCTATTGGCGTGTTTATTTACAAGAAAAATATCGCTGTTTTTCATTTTTTATTTTTATAGAGTTTTTTGTCCCTTGAAAATTATAAGGGGTTTAGAGAACGCGTTAAAATGTAAGGGATGAAATTTTCATTTTTCAAATTAGGAAAGTTAGAAAACTTTAAATCATATATTTCATTTTCCTAGAAAACTCCTTCAGAAAATTCCAACGTGAACGGGTTTTTTAATTTTTCAGCTTTTTTAGAAAATTTTCTAAAAAAATTGAGGAATTTTTCGTAACTAAACGCGTCCGGTAACTTATTTGTTCTTCTTGTTAATTCTTTTCATTCCTTCTTTAAAAAACAATAAAACACAATTTGATTATAACTTTCTCTTGCTTCTTTACTATTTTCCTCTCTAAATATAACCCGAGAACACAGTTTGACTCACCGTCTAATTCCTATCTCGAAATTTTTCACTATTGTGACATTGTTTGTGTTGGACTCAAAATCACTAAGTATAATTTGTTAATATTTATCTAAGTGTAAATTCGTTAGTTAGATAACCTCTATTACTCCAACAAGTAAAATGATAAAGTAAAATTCATCCTTTAAGTATATACTCCCTGGTTATTAAATAATCATAACCAGTGAGTAATACTCTATGTTTGTAACACCCCGAAATTTAAGGTATTATTTTAATAGGTATATAATACTTATTATAATTTATTGTATAAAATATTATTAGTTATAAAATATTTGAAGTTGTTTAAATAATTATAAGTTGGGAATAGTTAGTTAAGTTTTGTATTATAAGATAATGAGACTTGAGAGACTAAAAGTATAAGCGTCTAATTATATTGGGGTTAAAATTAAAAGAAGATATATGCATACATGCATATCGACATACACATACATACATATCTAGAAACACTTTCAGAAACATAAAGAGACGGAGAGAAGGCGCGAGGGAGAGAAAAAGAGGAAGATAATTCAGCTTTAACTATTAAATTGAACTTGGAGAAATCAAAATCACACCTTATTGGTCATTCTTCACTTAAGGTATGTAGGTGTAGTGATGAGTTGAATGAAATTAAGAGTGGATTATATTTGATTGATGTTAGTTAAGCTTAGAAATTGTTATTGTTAACATCAATTCAAATTAAAAGTTGAGAAATTGATTTGTGTTCTTAGTGATTATGGTGGGTTATGTTGAAATTGTGTTAATTAGTAATAACTCACCCTAATTACTAGTAAAACAAGTCATTGTGGTGCTACTAGTTATGATTAAAATAGTGCTACAAGTAATTAAGCTATAAGAATGGTTATAATTTAGGATCGATGAAGTTGTACTTAGTTTGACCAAAAGTCAAACTGGACAATTTAGAAGGGGGGTAAGTTGATGAAGAAATGAATTGAATATAATGTTGTTAAGTGTTAAATGTGCTATTAAATTTCTATGCAATGTTTGATAGGTGCTAAGGAAAGTGGAAGTTCTTGTGATCGTTGTTTTTCTTAAATTGCAAATGTGAGTGATATGAGGATTATTTGGGTAATGGTTGTGTGATTCCGGATTGCATACGTGCAAGAGGTTCACATGACCGAGTAGAGTTGTCAATTGTATGTTCATGTTCAATGATTGTTGTTGATTACGCATTGTAGAGATTAGCTAACATATGTTAGCCTATGTTTGATGATTGTGGTTATAATCTCTACAATTGGCTAGTTGTTAATTGCTAGTTGTTTTTTTTGTTTTGCATTACTCATTTAATTGCCTATATACTCACTAAGCGAAATTCTTACCCTTTAAGTTGTTTGATGTTGTAGGTGCGAGTGGTTCGGTTGAACAAGTTGGCAAAGGGAGGGCAAGGCTATTGTAGGGAAGTAGCGTGGATAGGGACTTGCTAAGTACAGGTTTGGAAAGTTCACTTTCTTTTGAATTATCATTATGAATGCCTTGTTGTGTAAATCGCCCATGTTGGTGTCTTTTGATGAAAACACATAGTTTTGGTCATGGTGTCGAGTTTGTTGTGTTTAAATGGCAAGAAGTCAAACTTTTAGTAGGTTGTGCATATGAATAGTGGTGAAATGTACGAAGGTCTTTTTGATGTTAAAAAGATCAAATCCTTAGTTGGTTGTGAGTTTGTAAATAACTTTAGAAAGTTGAATGTTGAAATGAATGATAATTTAGAGATTTGGTTGTTCTTATGTAGTTGATTTCCAAATGGGTCAAGTTGTATTACCCAAACGGGTCGTTTTGCTAAACTAGTCTAAATGATGGTTTAGACGATTTTGTTGTGTGTAATTGTGTTAAAATGTATAGGTACAATTTCTGAAAAGTGTCCAATTGAGTTGATGGGACTTGTTGCAAGAATGGTTGCAACAAGTGTCAAAATGGTCATATTTCGATCCAAGGTCCAAAATCGTCGTTATCGTGAAATTTGAAAAAGTGTAAATTGGGAAATGTTTTTCATGTCGAGTGAAATAATCCTGTAAAATTTGGTGGGTTGATTGTTAACGAGTCAAAAGTTAGACCCATTTGAATTTGAGTTCAAAACTTGAGTTGTGCAGATTTTTCACCACCCAGGGCTAAGTACACGATCGCGTAGGGGCACGCGATCATGTAACTAACAAAGAAATCGTCACTGAACTCTTCCAGGCTTAGGTACGCGATCATGTACCATAGCCAGGATCGCGTACCAAGCTTGATACGCGATCGCGTAGTGTAAGTCACCAAGATCGCGTAAAGTGAAAGAAAAAAAATATCTTGGGCGTTTCAATATCGTTGGTTCCAGGAGAATCCAACACTTCAAGGAAGTCGAAGATGAACTTGAAGATACATCTTATCATCACTGGGTGGAATAACGACCAAGATATAAGATCTTGTTTACCAGAGACCAACACCAGTGATATTTGAAAAACATGTCAATAGGCCATGTCATTTACTTCGAGATACTTAGAAACTCTGAAATATCTAAGTTGAAATTCAAGCGGTACTTTTGCAAAAGTAATGAGCGGAAAAATGTTTTTTTTTTCTTTAGTAAAGTACAAAAGGACACTGCAAAAGATATGAACAGCTGTCAACATTGTTCATACTTTTATCTTTTGACGTAAAGTTACAAGCATTGCATTTAATTAAGCATTTACTTTTTCAATATAAATGCGACACGTCAAAAGCTTGAAGACAACTTTACAAACATTCACCGACTATAAAATTAAACGGAATGTTTGTTCGAAATAACTGTATCTTTACTACACTCGTATTTACTGTAAAATATTTATTAGTGCATTTACTCATTGAACACTCTCAGCGAGCATCCCAGCGAGCTTTATCTTCATACTCAAATACTTAACTTTAGTTAGTATTTTCTTAGTGGAGTTACTAGTAAAGAATCAATTTGTCATTTCAATAGTTATATAGTTTAGATTAGTCTGTGTTTAACCTTATTCCGCAATTATACCTTGTAATTCTTTGCTTCAAAATAAATAAAAGATTATACCTTTGAAAAGTTAAATTGAGTTGTTATTATACTTTTGATTGATATAACCCATTTAAATACACTATTTAAGTATAAATAAATATATGAATTGTTCGTTCACTTCACGTAACCTGAGTTTATATTTAACCCTCTCCACTACCACCACTCAAGCCACCACCACCACCTCGCACCACCTTCTAGGCACCAAATTTCGACCTTCGCCAACCACTGGTTACCGGTAACTCAATTTTATTTATTTATTTATTATTTTTTTGCATTTTTTTGTTTTGTCTTTTATTCAAAAACACTATATCATATTAGTAAATTAAACATATTGCTTCGTAGTTTTAAAACAATACTACGTATGCTTTTATATTAAACACAGTGCATCATCGATTAAATGAAAACATAGAAGTGATTTTTCATTAAATAGAATGCATCATATTTTTGAATAAAAAATAGTGTGTCATGCTTTTAAATCCAAACTCATTTCATCATGTTTTTAAAAATGCACCACATTACCGATCAGTGAAAAATACTACATCATGCTTATAAATTAAACACACTGCATCATCGGTCAATAAAAAAAAATACTGCACCAAGCTTTAAATTAAACTCGTGGCATCATCGGTCAATAAAAGACAGTACATCATGTTCAGTGCCTCATGTTTTTATATTAAAATGATAATTACATCATAATTGTATAAAAACATTGTAATTTAAAAGTTCTTGTAGTTCTGTATTTTTTTGTGATTCTCGTTTGGACCTTTGACTATATATATATATATATATATATATATATATATATATATATATATATTGAAAGGTCCGGTAAGAACAAATTTTAAGTGAGAACTAATTTTGAGAGAGAACTTAATATTGGACTTTTAATTTACATTTCTCTTTGATCAAGAGCCTACAATCCCTTCCCCTCTCTCACCATAACACCTACTCCCCTATTATTGTATATCATATCCTCGCTACAAATAGATAAGATTTGAGTTACTAATTTGTTTGTGTGTTTATATTATCCATTTGTTGTTATTCAAGAAAATAATACTCCATCAGTTATTAGCCAAATGTTCAATGGATTAGTTTGAGCTAGATTATCAATTGGACATAGTTCAAGTGGTACCGTCACCACAAATATCTAGACTCTACATGTGTGACCGATATGTCAGGAGTTCGAATCCGTATCTCATTATATGTGAGTGATTTGTGGACATTAGATTTGTCCCCCGTTGATGCTTCTTGTTGTTGGAGCGTACGCGTACTATTGAAATATGATACGGTAGTTAGGGTACCCTCAAAATTACTTTTTTTGTTTTTTTAGTTTGAGCTAGATCAATTAAAAGTTAATTTAGTTTCAATTGAGAAGATATGTTGTTTTAATTATATTCATTATTAGTATATAATAACTTTTTGAACATAGAAAATTATATTTACGTTATAATGATTTTGGCCCCTTCAATGAGTTTAAGTTCTGTTACTGCTGATAACACGATTTGTAGGGATATACATTTATTGAAATCTCTAGTCGTTACATGATTACCTCCTGACACATGGTACCATTTTTACCTAGTTAAAAAACTACTCGTACGATAGAATATCGAGTAATTTTGACCAACATTTGATTGAATGTGTCATGTTCGAAGGTTTGATATACGCTCAAAGGAATTCTATCTTCTAAAATGTTCTAAAAAGGTACTAAAAAGGAACAAAAAGGATGTATTACTAAATAGTGCGGATGGTTCCCACCAATAGCGGACCATGATCCGGAACAGGAAGTGGACTGTGGCCTAATCCATGTAATCTACCATAGTGGTCCAGCCATTACTGTTGTGGCCTAAGTGTGCCCCATAAGCCATAATCATACATCATACATACCAATTAAAAGATGGTTCAAACAAGTGCTTGGATAAAAAATTGACAAAATATGTGTACAAGAGTTAGGTTCTATGTATCAATAATCATTAGATTGTTACTTACTTGTTTAATGTAAAATCGACCTCATAAGACGTACACGACAACGGTTTCCGAATTACCTTTCATTTAATGCACTAATAACTATAGTGTGTTTCATAAAGGAATACGAGTCGTGCATTATACGGTGGCATTTTAAAGTCTGATCTTGTTTTTCTTGTCATTAAAAGAGGGAACGAGGGAAACTTGGTGTATGCCTGATAAGTGAAAGTTGACGAAGAATCGTGTATCCATATGATCAAGACCACATGCATAGGTCACGTTCTTGTACTTCAAATCCTAATCATGGAATCCCAAATCAGACTCATCACTTCTCAATTTTCTGATGTTTTGCAATTTGAGATCCATCATTTTGAACGGAAGATATTCACACTGACACGTCTGGAGCTCTGTCTACCACAAGTTTTGAATGGAAAACGGAAACGAACAAGTAATGAACGAAGATAGCCTTAAAATAGAGTAAAAAGGATCGTTGCACTTATGCTAACTAACAAAATGAGTTCCAGTTTCAGAAATGATCGAAATAAATCAATATTGACCAAGAAAGTGAATACTAAACACTACAGCATCAAGGATAAAAAAAGAATATAGTATTCGCACCAATGGTCAACGGTCGTGTCATGCTAGTATAATATTTGTACTTTAACACATTGAACTTCAGATATATGTTCTAACCCAAGTTCATAGACCAAATCTCTTCTTTTTTATTTCAGAGATTGTACAGAGAAATTGGTTGGGTCAGTTGGGTGTCTATATGCGTTTATGTCCATGTGGGATTGTAAGAACACTATGGGTTGTCCGCAGTCAGGGGAATAGTTAAACTACTGATGCTTGTTCATGGGCTTGTGAGGATTTGACAAGCGTCCAATCGGGATAATACTTTGAAGAAATCTATCGATTTCATCTTCCTTGTGCTCGTAAATGTAGAAGGCGATAAAGGCAAACGGAAGCACTGTAAAAAAGAAAATAAATTGTGTGAAGTGAGTTGAGACTTAACTCATGAAGTGGTTCAACTATGTTTTATGTTTAGAGATGAAATAAATTTAGGACTATCTGGTTCAAGTTATAATATTTGGCGCCATTGTGCTTTATGTTTAAATGGGATCAACATATATGGTTTTCTCAGTTTCAACCATATCTGCTTTTCACATAATCACCCGAGTGGGCTGCACCTAAACTTCGAGACTGCTGGTAGCACCCATAATTTCCCTTTAACCATTTGTTATTTTTAAACCAATGCACTAAAACAAAGTACCAACCTTTTGAAAAGAAACTTTGCAATGACATGGACCCGATCAAAGCAAAGATGGAGAGCGATACAGCTGTCTATATATCAACAAGGCAAGACAAGTTCATCAGATGCTTAAAATTGTAAAGCGCAAGGAACTCTACAAACACACATTTAAGTATCAAAAGGTAGAAATATCACAAGTTGGTTAGGTCCTTGCTACAATGGCTAACGTTAATGATTTTACACTTGTTTCGGATATCAGGATGTAATTATAGGGTTTCCATTTTCTGAAACAACACTTGATAAAACAGATAACCATATATGTGCCTCTGAGTATAAATGCAGCATTTCAACGAGTCAGTTGGAGAGAATAACTAAAGCAAAGAGGCAAACAGCGGATGTAAGAACGTAATCAACAATTTTAAGTGCCCTTCTGTGTCAACAGATACGTAGTGCTTGACTGAGAAAGTGTTGAAGATATGCAAAACATAGTAGCAATAGCGGAGATAAGGAGGGGGCAGGGGGGTGCTGGGCCTCCCCCAACTGGCCCAACTGAAATTGAAAAATAATAGCCCATGTTTAATTATTTTGATTGGGCCCTCCTAATTTTACAAGTTAAATTAATAATTACAACTTGGCCCAGTCAACATTTAACTAATCAGCCCAAGCCCAAGTTATATTAATTGAGATCAATTTGGTTTTGGTTTTACTTGCAATTTGATTTCCAGAAACGAAGCTACTGTTCTTAACCGGTAAGTTTTTCTTTCGTTTTTCATCATCTTTAATAAGTTCAATTCCAAAAGATATTTGTTGTATTTGCATTAATTAACACAAATTAGATTTAGTTATGAATGAATTATTATTATATTTTATTATTATTTTTCTTAATGAGTATTATTGTTATTAATAATTATTTTTTCATGGTTATTGGTATTTATGATGTTATTTTGTTATTTTCTAAACTTTTATTTACACAGCAAATTACACTATTGTTTATTGTTTATTAATATGATGTAACTTAATAATCTTAGGTTAAATCATGAGTCCAAAGAAAACGCGTCCAACTTCTAACACAGGTACATTTTCTTAAAGATCCTACTTTTGCTATATGTTTTTTTTTTATCAATATTTAACTAATTGTACTAATGTTATAACTATTTAACTAATATTGACAGGTTACTTCATGAAAAAATAGCTCGACGTTTGCAAAAATTAGCTAGTTTTGAAGATTATTTTTGAAAAAAACTTATGTATTGGTTTCACTCGTATGTTTATTCTATTTAAAACAGTTATGTTTGTTTACTACTTTTTTTAATAATAATACTTTGTTATGATGTGTGGATAAAGTTTTTATTGTTATAATTTAATTGTCAAGTAAGCCGTCCTTATCTTCAAATCCTGGCTCCGCCCCTGCATATTAGCCAAATGTATTGATTGACTAATTGAAGAGGAAAACTTAGGTTGAAACTTTGTCAAATAGGAAAACGCATGATCTAATTTGTGATCAGTTCTTTCATACAAAATTACCTCTGTAACGATATATAAATGTTGATTAGAGATTTATTATACCTCTGTACGTAGAAGACTTAGCAGGTGGCAATTTCAACCTACTTATGAATGGGTAGATTAAGACTTAGTTTTATCTCTAAGTGGTAAAACAGGTTGACAATTGCCTAAAGTATATTTTCGATATATACAATCTCCTAACTTAGTTAATTCGGCAAATTCGATACTTCTAATTATAATGATACAGTTTTTGTAATTCTACTTAATTAGTTGTAGAATTTTAGTTGTAGAATTTTTTCATAAAATGGAGAAGAAATGTGTTTGCCAGTCAACCCACCTAGACTGGCTCTATTGTGGATGTCCCTGCGGGAAAGGCTATGCTAGGGCGTGTGGTCGACGCCTTGGGAGTACCTATTGATGGAAGAGAGACCAAACCCGGCCCATTTTACCACCTCTACCTCGTAATAGTAATTTAGTAATTAAGTTGAATATAGTTTATTGAGATGTGTATAATGGAAGTACCTTGTAGAATAGCAATGAGTCATTCCCACTAGATATAGCTTTTAGACTATCTGCTGCATTATTCCATGACGATACAACTGATAAAGCAGTTTGTCTTGACATACTATTTGTGACCTGAAAGTTTGAATCTGAAATTTTCTCAATTGACAATCCCATTCTGCAACACACGTAGTCAACGTTAGAAGCTCCAAACTACTATTATCATTTGCCTGTCAAATTGCATTTCTTAGAACTCAACGTTATAAAATGGATACTCACAACTTTTCAGGCAACTTTCCATGTATAAACAAAAACACTGATGCCAGGATGATGACCTTAGAAATTGCAGTAATCATGGTATATCCAGGTACTACAAAATTCACATAGAATCCAAACAAAATAAGCATTGTACTTAGTGTCAGTTTCATATCCCTCCATAGAAGTATGTCTGCAACTGCAAAAAGTAGCATCATAAGTGTCAGCTTTGTATTGATAAATGAAATTTAACTATGGATGACGAAACCAAAATTTATGTTGCAGCATTATTTATGATAACTGACTTCTATCACCCACCCATGATTCAATTAAACTATATCAAAGTTGAGCGCCTGAAGAATCACAAAATTATTTTTAACAAAGAAAGATAATATTCTCTGCAATGTAATGTAATCCGTGAAGTGAGTAGAGGTTATTAAACATAATAGTGACTCATCGATGTCAACAAAAATTGGTTGGGTGAGTGACTTAAAATAACATTGTTCATTTTATGATCAGGAATTTAATTGTGATATACAACAAGATACATAACTGAAACAAATGATACACTTTAGCTAAACTATTTAGAAATGACTCGTTCTTGCAACTCAATATCATTAACTCATGTGACCCCCAAAAAATAGGTACGTATAATATGTGCCCACCACTCCTTCAAGAATAAATTCTTCGTTCTTGTGTTGTGAAAAGGAGTGATAAAATACTACTACCTGATAGCAGATACTAATCAACTTATAACAGCACATCTGATGAGAAGAAAATATGATTTATATGTGCTAGAGAAGCCACCATGTATTCGTCAGCCAGTTGAAAAATGCAACTAACTAACTAAAAGATTAACCAATAATGAAATATATGAATATGATGTTATCATCCATACCCATTCCATTTCCAAGGCATACAGCAGCTTTCGAAGGCCCTTTCATTTGAAGAAAAACTTCAGCACTGAGTTCCGAATATGATTCAATAGTTCTTTTGAGACCCTCCTGCAGCAACCAAACTTCTCTTGATCACGGTTTATCCAAAACGATAGAATTTCTAGAAGCATCTTATAGATAAGTTTTTGTATTGTGGCTTTTCTATATTAACTGATCAAGTCAATGAAGCAACACTACAAAAATATGGAGTAAGCAGAATCTATATAATATGGACGAATAAGAAATATACATTCAAGTAAACCAAGGAATACAGAGATTATAATCCAAAACCGCCAATAATTATGACGGTAAGAATGAAAATGGGCAATTTAAGCATCTCGAATTGACTATAGGGAAGTTACTGAACCTGAAGTGGCACAATAGGTCTGTAGCCAAGCCGATCATTTGCTTTAAAAGAACTAAACGTTCTGTTGCAAGTTAAGAGTCTGATTCGTGAAGGCGTCAACTGCGGTGCTTTCATCCCATATGGTGCTAAAACGTAATATAAACGCTCAACCAAATGTGCAATCAGCATCATAACAAAGACTGGAATCTTGATTTTTGGCCTGCAAACTACATTATATCAGAATACTATTCTTAAAGATCCAACAGACCTTTTGATTCATATATTACAGAGAGGTATTCATATTGCCTCTGTTTTGAAACGAACAGGACGAGCATAGAAGTTCATAAAATATTAAGAAAGATACCTAATAATACCCAATAAACGAAGCAGTTGCAAAATGATAAAAAATCGTCAACTTTGGAACTAAAAGGAATTCATCAGTATCTTAATGTTTTGAGGTGAGACGAGGTATATAAGTAGTGGTGACATTTTATACTTTTATACTATTGAGCCAGATTTATCTTATGCTACACATCAAGATTCTAAGACATGAAGCAAGAAAAAGAATACCTTTCATAGCCAAGGCCAGCAAGAATAAGTGATATGAACTCCCAAAATCTGATTGGCTCCATGTTAGTTATAAAATAAGCCTGGAAAATTAACATGAATAGGAAGCTTTTCAGTTGTAGAATAGTCCAAATCTATGGAGGATTTTCCGAATGAGTAATACTAATACGCCTAGCACAGGTAGAGCAAGTGAAGATTTTCACTTTTATTATTTTTTAGCAAAGATTTTCACAATTAAAAAATTAAAAATATATATATCAGTAAAAAAACTCCAAAAAGAGAACCAAATCGCTTCACTGCTTAAATGGCATATAACTGTGAACCCCTAAAATAGACCTCTCTCAAAGTTAAAGTTTATAAAGCTGATTGATAGTATATTGAATTCAGATTTAAAATAAAAATGATGCATGATCCAGTACTAAAATATGTACATATAATTCCATCATGAAAACATCAAGTATTCAATGGAACTCAATTCAAATCTATGCTTAGTTTTAGAAGCAAAATAAGTCTTTACCTCGCCTGCAGCTCTTTTTGAGACAGTACCACCTGATGCAAGAGCTCTTTCAGCACATACGTGGGCATGTGCCACATTTTCAACATAAGTGAGATCATACATATTCTTGCCATTCCCAAGTATAAACTGGTAATCCCATAATTCATAAATGAAGTGTATCTTGTAATTTATTCCAACTAGACCAGGCTGTTCGTAGATAACAAAATAGAAAAATGTAATCGGTTACCTTCATTTTTCCTGCCTGCGCTGCAGAAACTAAAGATGGAACAAGCAACTTATCACCAGGACCAAAAATGCTGCTAGGACGAATGCAGCACGTTAAAAGTCCATTCATGCCATTTGCCTTGATAACTAATGCCTCTCCTTCCGCTTTAGTTGAAGAATATGAATCATTGTGCTGATATAGTTATAAAATGGAAATATAATCAGAAATCAACCAATTATATTAGATAGATCAGTTAAAACCCACTGCACATAATACTGTTATGATCCAACATTGGCTAAGTATGGGATTGGTTGGTAGCTTATAAGTCTATGTGTCCCCTCCTCCTTCAAGCTAGCTTTTGGGAGTGAGTTCTACATTTGGGCTTATGGCTTGAGATGGGCCTAGTATGAGCTAGGTCGTATCAAATACCTTAGCAGGATATGGCATTGCTTCATGCCCATCGATTATTCCATGTATCCCGTCAAACACCACACTAGGAGAACTAGTATAGATAAGTCTTTTCACGTGTAGTACAGAACAAGCATCAATTATGTTCTTTGTGCCTGTAAATGATCACACAACACAATTTTAAAAGCATATGGCAGAAGCATGTAACTCCTTTAAAAAGCTTCAACATTTCAAATCCAATTATATTTCATCAGTCATTAATTGACTATATCGATCAAAAGTGTTTTACCGTGCACATTGACTGAATAATGCAGCTGGTGGTTATTGATTGATGAATCTGGAGCAGCCATATGAAAAACAACTTCAACCCCATCACAAGCTGCAATGTCGAGAAATGCACAACATAGAATGTGAAATCGGTCACACAACAACAACAGTTCTGATAGTTATCGAACAACAAACAAGAAATGGGCAACATTCCATGACTCTTTAAAATTAACTTTTGTACATAAGTCTTTTTTACGTTAAAACATCAAAAAAATTAATTAACAAAAACAACTATATAGAAAGGTTAAAAATTTACCTTTAAATACTTGAGATTTATTACGAAGATCCATGCACACATATTCAGCATGACCTGAGCGTAATGCTTGCCCAAGATTTCCTTTCTCCTCATCGGTTTCAAGCTTGATAACAGGAGCCACATCAGCAATCCTAACCGAATATATATCATAACGTATGAGCATATCCACTAAATGCCTAGCTACAAACCCTCTTCCCCCTGTCACAAGACACCACCGTTCTTGCATATCAGCCATCTCTTAGTATCGATCTAGTTGCTCCTGTGATCACAAAATAATACAAGTTTACTCCAAATTGTAAGCCATCCTTTATAGTCACAATTGGTTTAGTGTGACAAATGTATCAAACTATAGTGTGACATTCATTGTATATAGCGAACTACTCGGGCTTCAATTGTATGTAACCTCACAACGGGACCCCCATATTTTTCAGGCCCGGAATCATACAAGTTCATACGAGTGTACGTGCTATGTACATCGTAAGTTCGTAACCCGCAAAACAATTAAGTTTATACGAAATCCATAATGACACTAAAATCTCAATTACCTATTTTAATTACTTGATGACACTAAAATCACCAACAACTATTGTTATGAAGACGAATATTTCATAATGAAAATATCACAAGTCTGTATGCATGTGGTACGTACCTTGAAATCGGAAATTCACTGGAATGAGGTGCCGACGGTTGCACCACGGTGGCGAAGTAGTTGTACATTTGATCCGGCCAACGATGGATTCATTATTTTAACCTCCAACAAATTTAAATATGAATTAATATAACCCGATGTTGTAATTTTACCAAATCGCATAATATTTTATATATTCGATCAATTCATAAATGTACAAGTCCCACACGAATCCTCTGGAAAATGAGTATTTCGTATCAAAAAAATAAGTGAATAATTATGTTCGAGCTGTGAAAGTGGCATACATCAATCAAAGGGCACATGCGGCGGGATCAATTTTATTTACGATATTTTTTGTTCAATGATATGATGCGTCTGTCTTTTAATGAAAATTTCAAAAAAACATTATGGTATATCATCTTTTTACTTTATATATACATTATTATCAGATAAAAGTTCAACGTAGAATGGTAAAAAAATATAGTTAGAAGGAACCAATATGATTGTTTCATTTCAATTACTCATTTCCACTTTTATTTTTAAAACTAAATATCTCACAAATCGTATATCCATAAATTTTAAAATTACACCGTTAGAATCAGCGTCTTTTTATCTTTAATTAGAGATCTCACATGACATACTTTCGACGAACTTTTTTTTTTCGTTTTCTAATGAGTATGTGAAATTTGTAATAGTAAATCACATGTGATTTAACACTCACACGTGAATATATTTACAATCAAATTATAAGTTTAAATCACTATCTATAATCACATGCGAATATTCAAATTTACAATTATAAGTTTAAAATCACATAAAAATAATTTATTTACTCATAAATCACATGTGATTATACATAAAATCACATGTGATTATATAAGTCACATTTTCTACGACTTAACAAAAATGAAAAAAAAATTGTCGAAAGTATAGCTTGTGAGATCTCTAATCGAAGAGAAAAAGACGCTGATTTCGAATATGTAATTTTTATAATTTTTGGTCATGCCGTTTGTGAGATATTTGATTTTAAAGATACGAGTGGAAATTGAGTTTTAAAGAAATGGAGCAATCCTATTGGTTCTCGCATTCTTCACTTTTTTAGCATTATACATTGAACCCACCTCTACATTATTATTAATTATTATTATTATAGGTTAGAGTTAAAATTTTAATCATCAGTTTACTAACTTGAACCGCGTCACTATTTTTGTTTCTCTATTCGGATTTGAGTTATGATTTATGTCAACGTGTGAATCAATCAATCAAAAAGGTATATTTTTTTTAAATAAAATGATCTAACTCATCAACTTATTCGCTCTATTCACCTAAATGGGTTATGCAATCGTTTTTATGTTGAATACTTTTGACTCGTCAATCCCTTTAAAAAATCAATTTGAGTTTTGGTTTTGAAATTTCTACCTCAAATTTCAAACCCGTTAATTTGACTCGACTCGAATTGCAACCCAAATTATAAAGGAAAAAAAATATAATAAATTGAAATACAAACTTTTAATCTAGCTAATAACTTTGTTAGTAGAATAAATGATATTTACAAAAGAAAAAAATCATTGCTTTAAATGTTCGTACTATTTGCATTAAAAGTTGTGATAACTAAACGGTAAAATAGTAACTTATATATATTTTGTTAAGATCATCAAATGGCCAAATTATTTATATATAATAATAGATTAACCTCTATGAGAAAAAATGTTTAAATGTTAACTAAAATACTTAAAAAGGGTAGTAAATTTTTTTATAGAGTCTCTATATTAAAAGTTTAATATAAGTTGTTAACTTCTTATGTGTTAGTATATATTGATGGTTATAATATGTAAGGAAATATTAAATTTCCGTAGCAATATATCTATCAAAACAATTGTAATCAATATTTTAATATACATCATTATGTTATGTCAATTACATTATTTATACTTTCAATTTACATATTTTTGAAACTGAAATTTATTATAATTAATATGTTAATATTAAAGTTTATAATTAACTGTATTGATTTAAGTATTTAATTGTGCATTAATCGTAGATATACTAATGAAGTGGAGGGTAAAATAGTAAATTAACTCTCTTTGTTAAGAATTTGTCTCAAATGTTTTATATATTTGTATAGATACGATATATGCAACTCACAACAGAGAGACATATTTACTATAAGGAGCCGGTCTACTACAGTTAAATAGAACTGCTTTTTATTTTTGAACTGGTATATTTTTTATTTTTATTTTTTTTCATTTTGTTGCGATACGATATTTTTTAACCCACGCGTTGCGACGGGTTTAAGAAAATACAAACATTTTTAGATATTCGAGAGTAATACTTATTTAGACTTTTCGATCTTAGTTATACTTATAAAAGTGTAAATATTGTATAATTTTTGTCAACCCGCCAACTTGACTAATCACTAAAATTGATTTATCGAATTCAAATCATCTAGGTTTCTATGAAACAAATATATTTTACTCATTTAATTGATTCAATTTTCGGTTATATTGCTTTTCTCGAATCTTAGGTGAAAATCGAATTTAATTTTATTACAGTATATAATAATAATATATAAACTATCAATACAATCGATATGCAATAGTTTTGAAATCTATGAGCGGGTAATGTGTTACGTTATATTTATTTGAGTAAGAATTTAGAAAACATTGTAACACCAATTCACCATTCATCATGTTCTTTGTCCAACATAATCCTTATCTCTTACTATTGTACTTTAGATGCATTCAATTGTTAACCTTTCATTAATTACATTATTTTAAAAAATGCTACTTTCTAAGTATAAATTATTAATTAGTTAATAATCTAGTTCAACATTTAATGTCGATTTTCAAACTCTATTTATTCAACTATTTAAAAATTTATATATAAAGTTTGTATGATTTTTGATAATGGTTTTTTCAAATAATTTTGTTATATATATATAGTTTGGATCAAATAACAACACTTCTAAAATAAGAACGGCTAAAAACACCTCAAATGCACATATATATAAAATAAAATCATTAGATTTACACTCATACATCTCAAATATACAAAGAAAAATTGATGCACATTTCTAAAAATGCACAAAAATAAAAAAAACGATAGATGCACATCTATAGAGATAATCGTGCATCAATCATTTTTTTTTATTTTTATGCATTTTTAGAAATGTGCATCAATTTTTCTTTGCTTATTTGAGATGTATGAGTGTGAATCTAATGATTTTATTTTATATATGTGTGCATTTGAGGTGTTCTTATTTTTAAGGTGTTCTCATTGGAACTCTACCCTATATAATATATATATATATATATATATATATATATATATATATATATATATTCAAAACCCGTGTATACATACGGACCGTCGAATTTGTATTAGATATTTTTAAATACAAACATGACGTATATGATAAAATTTTAACGCATTATATAAAAATAAAACATGCTTTAAAACTATGTTGTTTACACTCTTATTTATTGAGTCTAAACCCAAAATTATGAACACAAAATGAATATGTGATGCTTGTTGGGGGTAAGTTAAAGTTTTCATTAATAACTAAACTTCCTAAAAAATGAACCGAATTATGAGGAAAATCTGAATTAAGTAAAACTAAACTAACCCAAAATACGAACTGGTTAAGAAATCTTTATGATTTACTACAAGTTCAAAATCTTTATATCCTTAATGATTTATAGTGAAAAGTAAATAAATAATTTATTAAAGAAAAGTTATTTAGGGAAAATTTTTTTTAAAGAAAATAATAAATAAGAAAAAGGTGAGTGATTACGAAGACGTAGAATCAAGAATCATGAGAAATGGATGAAAAAAGGGGAAGATACGACATTTAAGACCAACCGATCGCATTCCGAGCACGTATGAGCTATAGACATCCAAAATACCTGAAATTGGTATCATTAGAGGCGTAACAGAATTACGAGATTGTGGGCGAAAGAATCAAGTCAAACAGACAAGTAACGAAGAAGATATGACCGAAACAAGCAACGAACAAAGAACCAGACAATCGGGAAAAACCACAAGGCACCCTAGGTGCCATATACGGCACATAGGATACCATATACGGTACCTAAGAGGTCGTATGGACCTATAGGTGTCGTATACAGCACCTAGATGCTCCTATGGTGCCATTTTTCAGATAGCATTCGTTTTGGTGTTGATTTGTGCTCGTATTTTGTGTTTTGGAGCTTGTACATGGGCTTTGAGACTTTGCCTATAAATAGAGGGCCTCTCCTACTCATTTCAAACACCCTCTTCACCTCATTTTCACTCTTCACTCTCTCTCTCTCACATTCTCTCTCTCTAGCTTCTCTCTCTAGAATTAGTTAATTAGGTTAGTAGTCAGTTAGTTTTTGGTTAATATTTAACCAATACTAATGGTGGGGCTTTATTGCAATATTGTTAAAGATACTTGGAGGGGCTACTAAGGTAATATTGTCAAAGATATTCGGAAGTTCCGCTCGTTGTAATCTTTCAACATATATTCAAACTACGCGTTATTTACGGTTATATCTTTTCTTATCTACTATTAGGGGTGTTCAAACGGTCGGGTTTCGGTTTAACGGGGTTGTTCGGTTTGGTTTGTTCGGTTTTGGAAGAAAATAAAAACCACCCAATACCAAACCCAAACTACAAAATCCCAATCCAAACCAACCGAATAACAGTCGGGTTAATCGGTTTGGGACCCGTGAATCCGAACTTATAATAATGTTCAGTTAAAAAAGCCCAACAAAAGAACTCAAATTTATTCATGAAATGAAGCTATAATATACTCATAATATAATTAAACAATCATCTATCACAAAACGAAGAATTAATGAGTTGTTTGTTCAATTATCTAATATTCATTTTGTTAAATTGAGGGCTATTGACTTTGATTGAAATTAGAAGTATGTATTTACTAAAAAATTTAAACGATCCATACAATGAATGTACAAATAAATAGATGAAAACCTTTTATTAATGAATTGAACAAGAGGAAGGAGAAGTTTCATGAAATAATAAGTCTTTAAAGCATTTATAAATCTATCACTAATTTAGTTCATAGAAAGAAAGAAATAAGGTAAAGGGCTGTTAATTTTCAAATTCAATTAACGCTATCAATTTGTAATTGGTCCATAAAAATAGTCTATAACATTATATCTATTTTTCGGGTGGGCCTCGATACGAAGTTCTCAATTCCAAATCCGAACCAAAAAACAGTTAAAATATTGGTTAAAATCAAATACCCGAACAAAACCCAGTTAACCCCAAACCAATTAAACCAAACCTATTTGGATTGGGTGGTTTTTTGATTCAAACCGATGAATGAACATCCCTATCTATTATAATGTATGTTATTATTGTTATTATGCTAGATTTAGGATTACTTGCCATGATTAGTGTTGGGAAAAACAATGATCAAACCTAAGTTATAAATCTGAAGAGTCAAAATCTATCTCAGTTGTATTCAGAAAAAACTTAGTGAATTCCTGAGTCTGTGTTTCTGAGTCTGTGCTGCACAGACTAAAGAATTGTTTCTGAGTCTGTGCTGCACAGACTGAAGAATCTCACAGACTGAAAGCCTTGCTCTTCCTGAAGACTTATGAATTCATCATCTGAAGAATGAAGATTGAAGACAAAAGACTTCACAGACTGAAGATCACAGACTGATGATCACAGATTGAAGATCACAGACTGAGAGCACAGACTAAAGAGCACAGATTGAAGAATGAAAGTAAAAGTGTACAGAAGATATTCTTCTCTCCTTAGGCTAGATACAACTGATAAGATGTTTGAGAAAGGTCAAACATCGAACAAAGGTTTTCTTCTCAGCAAAGAAACCTTTTACCTTTTGCTTTTTCTATTTCCAAGAAAAGCAAAAAGGGTAGAGTGCAAAGTTTCCCAAGATGAATGTGTTATCCCTTGGACAACTGACTGAGCTGGTTAATAGAAGTTGATACTCAACTCTATAAATAGCAGCTCAAAAGCACT
The DNA here is from genome assembly GCA_963930675.1 of Gnaphalium uliginosum. Taxonomy (NCBI): domain Eukaryota; kingdom Viridiplantae; phylum Streptophyta; class Magnoliopsida; order Asterales; family Asteraceae; genus Gnaphalium; species Gnaphalium uliginosum. The sequence goes on along the minus strand of OZ005681.1, from coordinate 28,478,486 downwards.
ATCCAAGTATCCAAGTATCCAAGATATCCAAGCTCTCAAAGCAAAATAGTATACAAGACCTTTAAGCTTAGGCTCAAAGCATTACCACACTAACTGTTAAAGTTTGTAGTGATAATTGTATCTTAATATACTAATACTTGGATCGTATTCAAACCATCTGTGTGGGTTTGAATACTTTGTCATCTGTGTGAGACAAACACTTTATTGTGAATAATACTTTGATTCATAATAAACTCTGTGTCAAAATTAATCTTGTTTTCCGCCTAGTTTAATTTAAACTTGTTTGATATAAAACTTGGATATAAACTAATACGTTAAGATAACTGTTATTTAATCTGTATCTAAGTTTTGGGAACCTTGTGACCCAACAACTGGTATCAGAGCGAATAAAGATTTAATCTTTAACGATCAAAGGAACCCAGTTTATCAAACAATCATCTAAATCCATTTTCTCTACATTTTCTTCCTTGAACAATGACTTCTTCTATTGCTATGGCTGGGAAGGGAATTCCAATCTTCAATGGTGTAAATTTTACCCACTGGAAATTGAAAGCTGAATGGTTTCTTGCTAGCATTCATGATGAAATGCTTAGAGTCATTCAAGAAGGACCCATTATTCCTGGCAGAATAGTTCCTGCAACCTTAGATGCAAATGGTATTATTTTGACACCTGAAAAATTTGTTGAGGCTGCCAAAAATACCTGAACTGATCTAGACATGCAACTATATGCTTTAGACTTTAAGGCCAAATCCATACTGGGCAATGCAGTTACTGAGCCTATCTTTGCTAAGATATCTGGCTGCAAAACTGCTAAAGCCACATGGGATATGCTAACTGACCAATATGATGGTGTAAGTTTAGTACAATCCCAAAAGAAGAAGAATCTCATAAGAAATTATGAGAACTTCTCTGCTGGCCAAAATGAGTCATTAACTGATATTCATACCAGATTTCAGATCTTAATCAATGATCTTGAAAGGTATAATATCATCAAGGGACAGTTTGAAATCTGTGCAAAATTTGTTGATGTCATTCCAAACACTTTTTCTGAAGTTATCACTTCATTAATTGTAAGTGAAAAATTGGAGACATACGATCTCTCTGGCTTGTTTGGACTTCTACTAAATTTTGAAGAAACCAAAGCCAGAAAGGATCTAAATGCCAAAAGGATTGCAAAAGATCCATCTGCTGCTCTTGTTGCGACAACAAGGAAAAATAGAGAACTTTTCTCTAGAGCAGATTACCATCTTACTCTTACAGACTCAGAATCAGATGATGAAACTGAGTCTCTAGAAGCTGAAATGGCATTACTAGCCCAAAGGTTAAAAAAAAGCAAGATTCAAAGGTTCAAAAGGAAGGCCAACTTTTGATCCTAAGAAAGCTACTTGCTATAAATGTGGGCAAGTTGGTCATATTTCTTCTGACTGCAGAGTGAAGATTGCAGAATCTTCAAGTTCTGATAAGTGGGAAGAAAAGGCCAAGAAGTACAAGAAAAAGTACTTCAACTCCAAGAAAATTGGAGAGAAACAACAACCAAAGAAACTAGAGAAAGCTTTGGTTGTTGAACAATGGATAGATGAAGAATCTTCATCATCTGAGGATGATGAAGATATGTGCTTAATGGCTATCACAGAGAGCCAGTTTGACAAAGATGTCAAATTTGCAGAAAAAGCATGTGTTCATCCAGATTGGGACAGAGGATCTGCTTACAATGTAAATCATTTTAAACTTTACTATAGTGATGCAGAAAAACAGAAAATGTTTGAACACATCTATGTAGATTTTTTGAAAAGACTGGAGGAAATACAAGATTTAAAAACCAAACTCAGTCAAGTTCAAAAAGATCTACAATCAAAAGTGAATGAAATAAACCAAAACAAACAGTACAGACTTGAGCTTGATGCTCAATATGACCTTCTCAAAAAGATCAAGCTGGAAAAAGAAGCTTATAAAAACAAAGCTGATCATTATGAAAGGATCTGTAAATCTTGGTGTATTTTTGAAACGTCCCAGATTTTTTTTTTTTTTTTTAATACTCAATTTAAATTCTCAAAAACACTTTATATATTAATATAAAGTGACAACCACATTGCTTAACACAAACATACATTTTGTTTCTACAAAATGTTACACGTTAATAGAGAGCATGATTCTACGAGTTTCTCCTCTTACTATATTGCCATAGTAAGTCCATCACTAGCAGCCCTCGGGTCGCTTTCCCGGATTCCCACCCTTCATACCTCTTGATGTACCTATCACACACAACAATCAACACGTAAGCATTTTGCTTAGTAAGTATAGGAAGGTACAATCATATACAAATAATTTAGCACAATTGATCACTCAGCAATTGGCAATTCAGCTTATGTGAATAGGCACAATTGATTACTCAGCAATTGGCCCTTGTGGGTACAATTGATCACTCAGCAATTGACCGCTCAACTCATACATCTAGGCACAATTGATCACTCAGCAATTGGCCGTACAACTCATACAGCTAGACACAATTGATCACTCAGCAATTGGCCGTACAACTCATACAGCTAGGCACAATTGATCACTCAGCAATTGGCCGTACAACTCATACAACTAGGCACAATTGATCACTCAGCAATTGGCCGTACAACTCATACAGCTAGGCACAATTGATCACTTTACATTCCTACTACTTACCTCGAGGACGACAATCGGATATTTACGAACTGCAACTCGAAATACCTGTCGAGGCGATCGTACCCAATTAACTCTAATAATAATTAATATTATTTAAAACATCAATTAATCCTGCGACACAACTCTCTAGTGTCGCTACACCTTCTGGCGACATCAGATTAGTGTCGCTCTATACATTATTGCGACACAACTTGCGACACTAGCTCTTAGTGTCGCTAAAACAACAATTCAATTAACAGAAGAAACTAGCGACACAAGCTGCGACACTAATTCTTTGTGTCGCTAAAACAACAGTACTAACCAGCAGTGGAAACTAGCGACACAAATCCTCTTGTCGCTAAAGCGACAGTATTAACTCGCGACACCATCATTGCGACACAAGCTGCGACACAACCCTTGTGTCGCAATGACGAACAGAACAGCAGCAGATTCCGATTTTAACAAGTTTCAGAGTAAAATTCACCCTTTTTAACCCCAATACAATTCTGAAGGTGATAAAGCACAATATAACTCAAGCTCTTACCTGGAATTGATTTCGGAAACACACAGGAACACTTTCACTTTCAAAGATTAACAAAATCTTCACTTTTCTTGACTTTCTCTCTCTAAAACTCTCTAAACTCACACACAAAACGTTCTGGAGGTGTTTTGTGATTTCTGGAATATTTTGGAACATGGTTTTTATTTTAATTTCGCACAAATTACACAATTAACCCTTCCAAACCGACTTTCTGCCCGACACTGCGACACAAGCCTTGTGTCGCACAGGGCTCTGTGTCGCTACCTGCGACACTAACCCTTGTGTCGCATAACAGAACACAACTATTAAATTTAACGAATTTCGGGGTGTTACAATTTTATCACTTTAAAATGTGGACTGTATATCCAAACAGATTCCAGCTGAGATACAAGCGGTCATAGGTGATGAGTTTGATCTTAAAAGTCACATAAATTCAGAAATAAACTCAAAACCCACTATATTTGTACCTGAGATTTTACCTCATACTTTTAGTCATACTGTGGGAGACAAAGTTATATTGACAAATGCTTTTGTTAGACCAAAAATAGTTGCTAAAGAACTAGTATATGAGACAGAGCCAGACTCTGAAGACACAGACTCAAAAATCTCAGTCTGTGAAACTTCTCAATCTGAACAGCCTGAACTTATAATCACTAATGAATCTTTAGAAACTATAGAACTTGAAAAGAAAAGATTTATAAAAGGCAAAGTTAATATTCCCACAGTACCATCTTTAAAAAGACAAAAAGAGGTAAAAGGAATCAAGAATAAACAGAAAGGTTACAATGTGTTTGAACCTTCCACATCTCAGTCTGTATCTGGTCCAGACAAAAATATGCCAAATGACAAATCTAAAGGCATAAAACCAGTAACAAAGGAGTTAAAAAGATCTCAGTCTGTGAGATGTAACTGTCAGTCTGGAAAAATCAATTTTCAGTCTGGCAAACTTAACTCCAAATCTGTTTGTGTTAACACTCAGTCTGACTCTCAAAAGTCAAATCTTAACAACCAGACTGAGACCATTAAGCTGCTTAGTGAAAACTTAATGAAGTTAACCACAGATTTTAAAACATTTGTTGAGTCAAAACAAGAGTTTAACAGAGGATCTAGTGCAAATAATACCCAAAATCCAAAAGGACCATTATGTTGAACAGAAAATGTTACAACTGTGGAAATCTGGGACATGAAGGTATTAAATGCACAAAGTCCATTCTTAAACTGCCAAAGGCTGCTTTGATCAAACAAATGTCATCTACAAACAACAAAATCAAAAATAGAGAGGTTAAAAGTCAACTTCACAGACTTAGCACCAAAACTGCTAAAGAATTGACTCCAACCAACTGTAAAGAACCCATCAAAAGATGGGTTCCCAAAAGTAACTAATTGGTTTTGTTTGTCTTGTGCACGGTAACAGCAAATGGTACCTAGACAGTGGATGATCAAGACACATGACAGGTTCTTTGGAGAATCTGTCAGAGTTTGTAGAAGAAGAAGGACCTTCTGTCAAATATGGTTACAATTCTGTTGCCAAGATAAAAGGTTATGGTGTGGTGAAGGCTGGCAACATCAGAATAACAAAGGTGGCCTATGTTGAGAGATTAAAGCATAACCTGCTTAGTGCAAGCCAGATCTGTGATGATGATGGTGAAATCAGAATCAGAAAGAAGGCTGTTGTTATCTATAATTCCAAAGGCAAACCTATATTAGTTGCCAAAAGAGAAAGAGATATCTATCTCTTGGATCTTTCTTCTGCAGAAAACAATGTAGAGACTTGTCTCTATACTCAGTCTGTGCCAGAACTAAGCTGGCTATGGCATAGGAGGTTATCCCACCTGAACTTCAAAAATATTAACCTCCTGTCAAAGAAGAAATTGGTTAGAGGTCTGCCTGATGTTACATTTGCAAAAGACAAACTTTGTCCTGCATGTACACTAGGGAAACAGACCAAGAACCATTTTCCATCCAAATTGTTAGCTACAATTGATCAACCACTGCATATGCTCCATATGGATCTGTTTGGACCCATGAGCATTAGCAGTTTGGGTGGAAAGAAGTATACACTTGTGGTTGTGGATGAATACACAAGGTATACTTGGGTCATCTTTCTTAAGGCTAAAAGTGATGCTCCTGAAGAGATTATTAATCTAATCAAGAGGGAAGAATTGCAGAAAGATGCACCTGTCAAGCAACTCAAGAGTGACCATGGTACAGATTTTAAGAATTCTACTCTCATTGAATTCTGTACTGACAAAGGCATTATTCAAAACTTTGCCTCTGTCAGAACTCCTCAACAAAATGGTGTTGCTGAGAGAAGAAATCGTACACTTATAGAAGCTGCAAGAACCTAGTTATGCCATGGTCAAATGAAGATTTATTTTTGGGCAGAAGCAGTTAACACTGCTTGTTATACCCAAAATAGATCAATTTTGGTCAAAAGGCATGGCAAAACTGCATATGAGCTGTATCACAAGAAGGTTCCAACCATCCATTACTTCCAGACCTGTGGAAGTAAATGCTACATTCTCAATCAAAGAGATCAATTAGCAAAGATGGAACCTAAATCTGATGAAGGAATTTTTGTTGGCTATTCATCTATTTCAAAGGCCTACAGAGTCTACTACAACAGAAGGAATAAAATTGAAGAAACCATCAATGTCACCTTTGATGCTTCCTCTGCTAATGATGAACATGTTTCTCAGTCTGATGTTCATTTATTGGAAGATTTATCTGTTGTGGGATCTGAATCTCAAATCCCAGTTGTTGCTAACCGACAACAGGACTCTGAAAGTGATAATGAAGATGCTCAACCTGCTCATTCAATGATAATACCTTCATCAACAGAAGATGAATCTGTGTCCAGAGATTCAAATTTTTCTGATACATGTGTTCAGTCTGGTAGTTTTCAGTCTGTGAACTCTACAGACACAGACTTGCCCTGTGTAGAAGATGATGCAGAACTCAGTCCTGCTATTCTTCCACCAAATGAGAATGATTTACCATCAAATGATGAATCACTTCTAGGAGTCAAAGAACACAAGTATCATCCAATTACAGAAATAATTGGAGATTATGTTTCTGGTGTACAAACAAGAGCTAAAGTGTCAAACTTATCTACTGCAAATTTCTGTTTCTACACAAACTTCTTGTCAATCATTGAACCAAAGAAAGCTGAAGAAGCCTTGAAAGATGATGATTGGGTTGAAGCAATGCAGGAAGAGTTAACAGAATTTGACAGAAACAATGTTTGGACCCTAGTTCCTGCTCCAAAAGGGAAAACCATTATTGGAACAAAATGGGTTTACAGAAACAAAATGGACAAGGATGGAGTGATAATCAGAAACAAGGCAAGGCTAGTTGCTCAAGGCTACAAGCAGGAAGAAGGCATTGATTATGATGAAACATTTGCCCCTGTAGCCAGAATTGAAGCAATAAGGTTATTCTTGGCATATGCTGCATTCAAGGACTTCAAAGTCTATCAAATGGATGTCAAGAGTGCATTTCTGAATGACAACTTATAGGAGGAAGTCTATGTGAAACAACCTCCAGGTTTTGTAAGTTCCAAATTTCCAAATCATGTCTATAAATTGCAGAAAGCACTATATGGGCTAAAACAAGCTCCAAGAGCTTGGTATGACACCTTATCATCCTATCTTCTTAGTAATGACTTTACTAGAGGATCAATTGATAAAACTTTGTTTTTCAAAAGGAACAAGGCAGATGTCATACTAGTCCAAATCTATGTTGATGATATTATATTTGGGTCTACTGATGAAAAATTGTGTAAATGGTTTTCAAACTTAATGTCAAAACAGTATCAAATGAGGATGATGGGTGAGTTAACATACTTTCCTTGTCTACAAGTACATCAGAAACCTGATGGTATCTTCATCAACCAAGGTAAATATGTCAATGATCTACTTACTAAATATTCTTTAAAGGACTGTTCAATTATGAAAACACCAATGAGCACTGCAGATAAGTTGGATAAGGATCAGTCTGGTAAGTCAGTCTGTCAAACCACTTATAGAGGTATGATAGGATCTCTACTATACCTCACTGCAAGTAGACCAGATATCATGTTCTCAACATGTTTGTGTGCTAGATATCAATCTGAACCTAAAGAATCGCATCTAAAAGCTGTAAAAAGGATTTTTAGGTACCTAAAAGGTACTCCCAACCAGGGTCTTTGGTATCCCAAAGACTCTGGTTTTGATCTAATTGGATATACAGATGCAGATTATGCAGGTTGTAAATTAGACAGGAAAAGCACTTCTGGTGGATGTCAACTGCTAGGTGGCAAACTAGTCAGTTGGTCAAGCAAGAAACAGAATTCTGTTGCTACATCCACTGCAGAAGCAGAATATGTGGCTGCTGGTAGTTGCTGTGCTCAACTGCTATGGATGCAACATCAACTAGCAGACTATGATTTGGTGTTTACAAAAACTCCAATCATGTGTGATAACCAAAGTGCCATTGCCATCACTGAGAATCCTGTATTTCACTCCAGGACAAAGCATATTGAGATCAGACATCACTTTATCAGAGATTGTGCTGAGAAAGGTAAAGTGATTCTCAAATATGTGCCAACAAATGACCAACTAGCAGATATCTTTACTAAACCTCTTAATGAAGATAGATTCTTATATCTGCTTGGTCAACTAGGAATGCTCAACCCCTAGTAAAACCTTGAATCTGTATGATTCAATTCTCAGTCTGTGTCTGCTTTTCAATCTGTATAACTGTATTCTCAGCTACATACAATCAAAAAGCACAGACTAAGAGATATATTTGTACATACTTTATAAGAAAATACCAAAAATATTTTACAACTTATGTTATTTTCTCTCAGTTTGACTAATTATATGTTTCAGTCTGTGTGACTTCTTCCAGATTAAGCTACACAGACTGCCCATATTCATTCAGACTAGACCCTCTATTTTTGTGCTTTATTAATTCATAAGGTTAGTATTTTAGTACTGTTAGTATTAATACTGCTAGTTACTTTTAGTACTGCTGGTTAATACTGATAAGCCTTTTTAATACTGCCCTCATGAATTCGCATTTTAGCACTGTTAGTATTAATACTGCTAGTTACTTTTAGTACTGCTGGGTTAATACTGATATTTTTTTTAATGCTGCTGGTAAAGATTGGTACAATTAACACTGTTAATGTAGCAAGTTACTACTGTTAGTTAATTTTAGTACTGCTCTCGCAAGTTACTACTGTTAGTTAATTTTAGTACTGCTCTCGCAAGTTACTACTGTTAGTTAATTTTAGTACTGCTTTCGCAAGTTACTACTGTTAGTTAATTTTAGTACTGCTTTCACAAGTTATTACTGTTAGCTATATAAGTCTGCTACCACTGCCGGCACAATTTTTTATTTTTTTGTTTTATTTTTAATTTTTTTTTTAAATAAATAAACAACAATATCTTTGCATTTAATGCTAAAACCATTTTTATGGTAATAATCATTGAAAGTTTTGGCGCTTGTTGTCTATTTATCTGCTCAATACAAAAAATGCACGTGCTTCAGTGTTTCTGTTGCAGAGAAAGGGATAAACCGTCAAGTGGGTCCCATTTAACGGAAATTTAATTTCTTCAAATACCCACTTCTGTTTTCCCTTTTTCTTCTTCACCTGTACTTGCACATCCAAAATTACACAGAGTTTGTAAGCCCTAACCTAAATCGCTCAACCGTTTTCGAAATCAATCTCACAAATTCTTCATTTAAAATGGCTGATCAATGGACTTACACGACACCTGCCAACATCGCTGCGGCTAAACCCTTCAAACAGGGTAAACAGGTAAAACTCTGTATAAATAATCAAGTAGCTACCATTTCCATTCCTGACTCTAAAAAGAATAAAGGGTTTGAGGAACTAACTGCTTTTATGTCTGCTCATCTATTAAGGGGAGCATTCTTTAACACAGTTCCTCAAATATACCCACATTTTTTAATGGAATGGTGGTATACTTGCTCCTCAAATAGTACCAATACTGCAATTACTGGTACTATTGATCATGGTAAACGGGCAGTTACCATTGATCAGGAGCTACTTAGAAATGTCTTAGACTTGCCTTTGGGAAATAATTTTGAACCCATTCCAACCAAAGAAGCAGCAAGGGCTTCTCTTACTTTGGTTGGATATACCAAAGAAAAAGGCACCATCTTGATGTCAGGATTCACCCCCAGATGGAAATTTTTAATCTCTGGCATCATTAGAAGTCTAGGAGGAAAATCTGGTAGCACAGGGGAGTTAAACGAGTTTGAAACTCAACTGTTAAGCTCATTCATCACAGGTGTAAACATCAACTTTGCAGAGTTGTATTTTAAAGAAATTTTAAAACTAGTGAATGAGTCACAGAGAACTTTTAATGTACCTTTTATAAGGTTACTCTCCCTGTGCATCCAATCCAGATTAACTGGGTCTGTGTATATGTCTTTTAATAACAAAACAGCAGATATACCCATACCTGTGCTCACATATAAAGTGTTCAACCATCCGGTTCCACTTTCTGGAGCGCCTATCACTGCTGCTATGCAGCAATGGATTGATCACCCATATGTTGCTTCTGCATCTATGGAGGGTGATAGTTCAGGTGATAGTGAGGGTACTGAGACCCAGGCTGTTGAAGATCGTGTGGCTGAAGCAGAGCACACAGACTCCAGGGATACAGACTCAACTCAGTCTGTGCACTTGGAGTCAGACTCAAACATTCCTGAGTTTGTTCCATCTTCAACAGAAGATGCAGGTAGTACTTCTTCTTCATCTGAGGACATGGATATAGATCAACCTTCTTATCCTAGCCCATCCTCACCCACAAAAGAGAGTCACAAACAAACCAACCCAGATGAGTCACCACTCACTCTGGAGGAATCACCAGACTCAACCCCAAAAAGTATAGCACAAGTGGAATCATCATCCATGGAATTGGATGTCAATAGAACACCTTCTAGTGCTGTAGTCCATTCCACTGCAGCTCTGCTAGAGTCTGTGGTGCCAATGGCTACCCAACTGACCCAACCTACACCTAGTTTAGTAAGCTTGGATACCCACATTACTGCTATTACACTGACCCCTGTAGTATGCATTGAAGAAGATGCTCCAATTCTGAGCACTACCACCCCCCTCTTTACCCCACTCACAATGGCTGAGCCCATAATGACCACTAGTCTTGTACTAGTTCACATTCCAGTGAGTCCTTTCTTACACCCCTCTGCACAGATCGCCAATACCCCAGTCATGTCACAGACTGAGGTACAGATCTCATCTTCTTTGCCTGATGAACTACTATCTTATCACCAGATGGTTAGTGAAGGCATACCAACTTCCACATCAGTTGCCAGTGATACTGTTCCATTACACCAGGGACTGTTTGAGGCAACAAGTGCAACACAATCATTTCCCAGTGATATCTTATCCTATCACCGGATTAGATCTAAGGGAACAACTACACCACTCAATGCCTATGATCGCTTTTCCATGCACAGGACACAGAGTGAGGCAAAGAGTGCAACCCCAAAAGATTCCAGTGATCTTGCTCAGTTACAACATGAGTCAAGTGAGGAACACATACCATCACCCAATTCTAACCCTTCCAACCAGACCCATTCTGTGCCTTCTAGTACACTTAATGATGTGCTTTCCGCCATCAACAAGTTGTCTGAATGGGTACAGACTGAGTTCAATAATAATAAGAAAGAGCTAGAGAAGATGAAGCATCTAGTCTCTACTATGGTGGATAAAGTGGACATGCTGGAGGAGAAGGTATCCATTAGGTTAGATGAAATGCAGACCACCCTCTCAAACTTAGTAGATGATGTCAAAAAGGGGGAGAAGATGAAGTATGGGTCTGCAGAAGCTAAAACCTCAAAAGATAAAGATTTAAATAATAAATCCTTAGATTTAGGGGGAGATAGCAGTGAGGGAGATGATGGAGATGATGGACCCGAAGGTGCTAGGGTGAAGTCTCAGACTGAAGCTCAGTCTGTGCCACAGACTTAAAATATGAGTGCACAGACTGAGGGGGAGCAAGAAGGATTGCAGGCAGGTGAACATACTGAGATGGTTGCATAGACTCAGGGGGAGTCATCCATTGTCTTACACATAGACCCAATTGCAACTATCTCAGCCCAAGGTCAGATGGAGTTGAAGAGACCAAGGGAAGAAGATGAAGATGTTCAACCACTACAAATCAAAAGAGCCAGGAAGACAAAAAGAATGGCCAGGAGAATTCCTGAATGGGATATCTTTGATTCCCAACCAAAGATGAAGGGGATCAAGACTTGGGATCAGTTTGTGAAGCTGGATGAAGAACAGGACACTGATGGTGAAGATGATGATGCCATTAATCCTGATTGCAGTTCTGAGTCTGAGGTATTTAGAAGACTAGATGATGATGAAGATGATGCTACTTTTGGAGGTGTAGATGAAGGTGCCTCAAAAGTCAAGACTGGAGAGTCTAAGTCTGTGCCCTCTGAACTTGCACAGACTGAGACACAACATCAATCACAAACTCAGAGCTCAGAGCAACCAGCAGCAAGCACTGATGCTCTAATTATCAGTGCTGAAGCCATCCAAGCTGAAGCTAATCCTGCTAGATCAACCACAACAACCAGAATACTGCCTCCAGGTAGAAGTGAACTTGAAGATAGAATGCAATGGAGAAGTGCTCACCTGATTAGCACTTATCCTGGGTCAAGCTCTACCATGGAAGAAGTTATGGATAAGGGTAAGGGCAAGGAGATTGCCTTATCCAAGCAGGAAAGGTTAAGCAAGATCAAGAAGATGGTGGATGATCATGCTGCTGGCACAAGAAATCCTGAACTGATAAATCTACAGGATGAACTCTTGCAACAAGAAGCTACTGCTCAAGGTATGTCTTTAACTGAGTACTTAAATGTACTAACTGAAGAAGAGCAGAAGCTGAAGGAAGCAAGATTTGTTGACATGCTCTCCAAAGAATTAGAAGATGAAAGTTGTTCACAGACTCAAACCAGAAGGAGTCAAGTTGAGCAACAAATCAAGGAAGATGAAGAGCTATCAACAAGGTTACAGAAGATAGAGAGTCTGAAACCAAAGCTACAAGCCACTTTCCAAAAGTCAAAGCTCAAGCAGAAGATTAGAGAATGTCATCTGAACAAGATTGGACAGAAATTGAAGCAGGAGCTGACTTTGACCAAGAGCAAGAAGATGGTATGGGTGGATGAACTGTACACTCTAGGGCTTAAGAAATGACAATCCATTGCCAATCTTTTGAAGAGTGCAGCTGACAAGGAATTGAAGAAAGAAGTTCTGGATGAGCTATCTTACCTGATTGAGCTAGTTCTCAGTCTGGGGCTCATCTCAGAAGAAGAATACAAGTTGTTTTGCATAGCAAACAACTTTGTAATTAAGAAGAAGTCAGCTGAGTTATCCACAGAGAATGAGCAGAGAAGGGAGCATCCTCTACCCAAAGGTATCATTTTCATTGATAAATCATATGTACAGACTGACAGCATTGAAAGTCTGTGCTATAGAGATATCAATGGGATAGAATGCTTCCAGGATCAGAATAGGTTATATGGAGAGTCTCTGCTGCACTGCATTGCCCTGCTGAAGGAATGCAAACATTCTCAAGCCATATCTGCAAGAAGATCATCCTAGAGTATCAAGAATTTGAAGACAAATCTGATAAGGAAATGGAAACACTGTTGAAGAGGAAAGTGGAAAAGATGAAAGAGATCAAGGCTCGGAGAAAGGACTGAAGATTGTTATATTTATATTATTTACAATCTTATGTAATAATTGTAATATTTTTGTATACTAACTATGACTTTGACTTTATATATATAAGTCTAAGATTCATAAGTTATGTTGTACTTTAGTATTTATTATTTCTCCATTATCTTTTGTAAATAGATTTTGACATCATCAGATAGGGGGAGATTGTTGGGAAAAACAATGATCAAACCTAAGTTATAAATATGAAGAGACAAAATCTATCTCAGTTGTATTCAGGAAAAACTTAGTGAATTCCTGAGTCTGTGTTTCTGAGTCTGTGCTGCACAGACTAAAGAATTGTTTCTGAGTCTGTGCTGCACAGACTGACGAATCTCACAGACTGAAAGCCTTGCTCTTCCTGAAGACTTATGAATTCATCATCTGAAGAATGAAGATTGAAGACAAAAGACTTCACAGACTGAAGATCACAGACTGATGATCACAGATTGAAGATCACAGACTGAGAGCACAGACTGAAGAGCACAGATTGAAGAATGAAAGTAAAAGTGTACAGAAGATATTCTTCTCTCCTTAGGCTAGATACAACTGATAAGATGTTTGAGAAAGGTCAAACATCGAACAAAGGTTTTCTTCTCAGCAAAGAAACCTTTTACCTTTTGCTTTTTCTATTTCCAAGAAAAGCAAAAAGGGTAGAGTGCAAAGTTGCCCAAGATGAGTGTGTTATCCCTTGGACAACTGACTGAGCTGGTTAATAGAAGTTGATACTCAACTCTATAAATAGCAGCTCAAAAGCACTATCCAAGTATCCAAGATATCCAAGCTCTCAAAGCAAAATAGTATACAAGACCTTTAAGCTTAGGCTCAAAGCATTACCACACTAACTGTTAAAGTTTGTAGTGATAATTGTATCTTAATATACTAATACTTGGATCGTATTCAAACCATCTGTGTAGGTTTGAATACTTTGTCATCTGTGTGAGACAAACACTTTATTGTGAATAATACTTTGATTCATAATAAACTCTGTGTCAAAATTAATCTTGTTTTCCGCCTAGATTAATTTAAACTTGTTTGATATAAAACTTGGATATAAACTAACACGTTAAGATAACTGTTATTTAATCTGTATCTAAGTTTTGGGAACCTTGTGACCCAACAATTAGTGAGTATTTGTATTGTGTGTTTGTTGTGATGTAGTTAGTCGTATTAATTGGGATGATGTTATTATAAAGCAACGGAAGTAACGTAAAATGGCTTATTCATCGGTATAGCGCTGGAAACACCAATGTGTGCAGTACAGAACATGGAAGCTATGAAAAGCCGTGAGCAAAATCCGTTGTGGATTAATGTTCCAAACTATTATATTTTATAAATGAAAATTCGGTGCTTTGATTACACGTTCCATCTATGATTTTAAACCGCAGTTTCAATTAATGCCTTTACACCAATAAACATGGTTAAAAACCTTTTTGATAAGACGTCATATCAGGGGTAATTAATTACATGTGTTTTGATTTTGAAGTTGTGGAAATACTAACTAAGTATTGTACACTATGAATAAACTACAGATTAATTATCTTTTTTTTAAATAACATGGTCTAGTCTTGAAGCCGTGAAAATGCTGTTTTAAACAAATATTGTACACTGTGTATAAACTAGGGATTTATTGGTTAAATATAAGTGATGGTTGATTTAAATCATAAATGGAGAATTTCAGATCTAAAATACAAACTTAGTTTATAAATCCAGAAAGGAAGACGAGGAATCATCTAGTATTACAAATTTTCTATCACCACTGGATTCTACAAAACCATTGATGGAAAGTACAAACACCAACCAAGCATTAAACTTAAATGTTTTATTCAATTGAGTATCACTGGTGTTAAGAACGGACAGACTGTTAGTGGGTCTGTTACTTAATTTATTCATGCACCCATGAACCTTTGTATTCCAGAAAAGGGTCATTGTTCCGTACCAGGGCAATGTTGAGAGTTGAGCAGCCTTCTCCGATCAGAATCACGATAGCCTAGTTACTCAGTGACATATTGATTGAGAAATCGATCAGTAGAGTGATGGTGCCGACACCACAAATACTTGAAACAAATAAAATACAAATATTTAGAAAGACGTTTTCATAGCTTAAACTAAATTTTCATCCGAAAGAAAGGCTAACGAAGTCACAACAAACACCCCTTTATCCTAACTGCTATCCCTTTTATTTTATTTTTATTGCTTAGATTGAATTACTAGTATAATTTAGAATACAACGAAAAATCTATTCCCAACTATTTTCAAAACACCTTCACTAGTTAGAAGTGGACATCATCGACTACTCTGTTTCACAATACAGTTGATTTTGAAGAACGACCCTAGGTAATACTTGCTGCTGTATCACCATTAGGTCACATAGTTGTTGTAAACTTCACGTCACTAGCAGCCGATCCAACAACATGGTAACTCCTGATCGAACGCTAGTGGATTGTCAAGTTTTTGGCGCCGCTGCCGGGGAATCAACTGTAAGACTCAGAGGCGTCTAGATGGACTTTCTTTTTAGTGAAACTTTAGCATGGTTTTCCCTTCTTAAACCTCTAAAATTTTTTTCCACCATTCCTTTCCCCTATCCCGATGATGACATCCTACCCATTAGACAAGAAAAGAAATTACCTACCATCAAACCGACAACGACCGCACACATTACTCTCGCTGATAGCAACAAACCCTCGATACAAGGTCGAGGAGGACCCATACGCTACCCGACGATTGATAGAGCATCATTTGAACTCAAGCACGACGTACTGCAACTGATCCCGAATCACTTCCAATTCAACGGACTAGCGTACGATGACCCCAACTCCCATCTCAATAAATTCATCACCTTATCCGACTCTTTCAAGCAAAATGGGGTTGAGCAAGATATAATCCGGTTATTTCTGTTCCCCTACTCTCTTTCTCTGTACGCACAAACTTGGTTTGAGGAATTAGAGACTGACTCTATCACCTCATGGGCGGAAATAGAAACTAAGTTCCTAACTAAGTACTTTCCCCCATCCAAACAAATCAAGCTGAAGAAGGACTTTGTGAACTTCTGACAGTCTCACGATGAATCTATTTACAATACATGGGAAAGATTTAAGAGGTTGCTTAGAAGATGTCCTAACCACCAAATCGAACGATCAACCCAGTTATGCAGATTTTACAACGGTATTGCACCTCATAACAAGCCAACGCTCGACGCCACTGCTCAAGGAAACTTTACGCTTTGCATAGACAACGAAGGATGGAACCTAATAGAGAACATGACCATGCATCACAATGATTGGAACACTGATGATCATTCCTCATCATCGGCACTGCTTGCCGCTTTCAATCCCATGCAAACTGAGGCGATCAAACCCCTTATGGAACATATCAGAACCCTAGTTGAGGAAATAGGAAGGCTAAAGAAACCACCTCAATAGGTCTACAATGTTCAGTCATACCTAAACTGTACCAATCTACAAGTTGATAATGAGAACCGTGTTAATGGCACGACTTCCTACGACCAGTTCCGAACTCATCCACGTTTACCTGATTATATTCAACACTCTTCACCAAGAGTCAGACCTAACCAGTACCCACCAATTCAACCACTCTACCAATCCCAATACCCAATCCACCCACAACAACCTCTACTTAGTTACAATCAACCACCCTTACCTTACGAACCTACCAGGGCACACGAATCCCTCACACAAATCATCCAAAAGATTACGGCTAGGCAAGACCAGGTTGATCTCTTCTTAAAAGAGAAACTAACCTTACTAAGTAGTTTTGCGATCCAAGTAGGTCGACTAGCAGAACGTATCGATACTAGACCACATGGTAGTCTGCCTAGTAACAATTTCAATAACCCACATACCGAGAATGCCAACAATGTAACCATCCAAGACTCCAAGGTGGCACCGAGCCAACCTTCAGTTCTTTCTCCGATGAAAGAACAATCTCTTGTCACATGGACAGTTAGGAAAGAGTCTACTTCAAAGATACGCATACCATTTCCAGGACGTCTCAAGCAGCAACCTAATGATTCAAAGCTTTCAAGTATACCAAATATGTTAGGAGACTCCTGTTAACCAAAGATAAGGTACCCCAAGTGCCTAATCTCCAGCTGAATGCCGAATGTTCAGTTGTCCATCAAAATAATCTGTCGGAAAAACTAGGAGATACCAGACGTTTTACCCTTCCTTGCTCCATCAACCAATCTGGTGATATCCGCTCTCTAGCCGATCTAGAAGCGAGTATCAACCTAATGCCACATTCTTTATTTAAAATACTAGAATTAGGAGACCTAAAACCCACCAAAATGAGCGTCCAGCTAGCTGACAAACCATTAGATATCCTAAGGGAATAGCTACGAACATCATGGTTAAAGTCGACAAGTTCTTTTTCCCAACTGACTTTGTGGTAATGGATATTCAGGAAGATATAAGCATCCCTATAAACCTAGGTAGACCGTTTATGAACACAGCCAGAGCAGTCATCGATATCTACTTTCAAACATCAGCTTACTTGCTCACGGAGAAAGCATCACATTCACGATCGATCAGACGGATTGCGCTTCAATGGAGAATGTTGAGCTATATACTGTCTCTATTAGCCAAGTCACATCAGATGACGAGACCTCCGAACCAGGAGCTAATAAGGAAGAAGAAATGAAAGACAAAGAGAATCCTCTTGCCGATAATGCTTCTGCTTGTATCCTCGAAGGAATGCTTAACCCTTTCTTGGATCCAGCAAGACCACTCACCTGCCGTTGACTTTGCGATCTAGAAGACATCGAAGAAACTCTCATACAAAATATGAAGAAGATCTCGGACTTAAAAGGAAGCAGACTAATGAGTCTGCAACCACCTATACCTCCTCAAGGGATTCAAACCCTTGTTTCATATGAACCTCAAACACAATTTGAGATAGGAGGTATATATAGACCCAGTGATTCCGATTCACGTGTCAAGAAGGTCAATGAGATAGACTCTCCAAAGCTATCTTCAAATCTGATATCCCAGGTCACTAATGAATCCTAGTCACCGCCCGACGTAGTTAAGTTCCCTGATTCACATATGGCTGATATTCCTACTACGAATAGTGACTCGGGCAACATACATGTGGATATTCATTTCATTCCTCCCCTTATCCTCCAGAACCGCATGATTCACGAGCATTATCTCCATAAATTATCTGCATTCCAATCGTCTCTATACATGAACATATGATTTTTGTGATAGATAAATATGATGGTGAACCTCACATCATAATAACAGATATTAGAAGTTCTACCAATAACTACTCTTTACACCAAAGATGGCTAATAACAGTTATTGAGGTGGTGTCCACTATCCAGATCACCAACAATGGAACCCAAGATCCGCTTCACCTTAGATATTGCATCAGAACATTCGCTAAGGCACTTAAATCTCAATTGAGTGAAGAACGGAGTGCTACAAAAGAATTATACTTCTATAGCGAACATAGACAAATAAACCGCAAGGTATATGAGGCTATCATGGGTTCTGCGTTTCCTTATTCGTCAAAACAAAGGGAGATGTTGAGTGCTATCAGAGGACATATCGAAGAAGCTATTGGAAACTCCAGTAACTATGCTGACATCAAGGTAATAAGCAATCTTCGGGCCTTCCTTAGCTTACTAGCTGGAAAAGATCACATGAGTACCAAAGAAAAAGAAAGCAATTGATTTATCATCAATTCTACTTTAGAACATCATATTAAAATGATAATCGAAGAGCTCAGGTTAATCACTGTGAACGAAAAAAGGCGTAACCATCCCGTCATTGTTAGAGATATGTCGTTACTCGATGTTGCCACTTATGTGACAAATCGATTACATAAGTGTTGGATATAGTGTCCAAGTTCATAACTAATTGGTAAGTATATCATTAAAAGTAGAGTCCTTTTTGGGTCGCCCTCAACGAACAGTTAAAGAGAAATAAATGAGAGATAATATTAATTGGAATTAATATTATGGTTAATTATTTGGTTTATTAATTATCATAGTTGATGAATTAATTAGAAACTAAAAGAAATGAAAGGAAAATTCTAGAAGCCAAATCCAACCGTCGGTTGGAAAGTTCAACCGGCGGCTGGAGTCCAAAATGTAAGGCGGTGGAGCACGCGGGTCGTGGCTCGGATACTTGGGCAGAAAGCAAGCCCAACCGCCGGCTGGATAATCCAACCGGCGGTTGGATGGGCGAATCAGGTTGTCCCACATCGGCCAAGGATATAAACCATAGCTTCCCTCTCCCTATATAAATAGAGGGCATGCCATGGCTTCAAAGTACACAACTCTCTCTTTCTCATTACTACTCCTTGTAAGAGTTTACTAGATTAGATTCGGGACCTTAGGAGTTGGAATTTTCTCTTTGGTTTGTGGTTGTGAGCTATTAGAGGTGCTCTGGTTTGAGTACTCGCCTCCTAGTCAAGAAGGTCTGCTAAGGTGGTTTGCGTGTGAGAAATCCGATTTTCTCAAAGGTTAGTGTTTTCTTATTTATTTATTTTGTTTTGTAGCTTATTATTATTAAGTTAAGATCCTTTAGGGTTTATTTTCCTTCATGCCTTAGATTAATTGTTATTTTCGCATTTTATGTTAATCTAGTAAGGGAATAGAAAACCCATCAGTGGTATCAGAGCTTTAGCTTAATAATATAGGCATTTAACATGGAGTTACTGCTTAGTTAATGGTTAATTGTAAATAGTAATCCATAGATAAATTTGTATGATCCTTAAATGTTAATATGGATCTAGAAAAAATACTAATATTTAAATTGTTTAAATGATACCCCTAAATTTTTAAAATGTTTAAAATAGAACCCTAAACTTTAAAAGTTTAAAGAGACCTATATATATTATGTTCAATATATATGTATTATTTAAAGTCTAAATACGTTGTCAGTCAATTGATAAATCGGCTCACCCATAGTGAACAAACTATAAGAGAGGTATAAGGCGGGACACTTTACTTCCTTAAAGAAGTGGGTTTTTAATATGCTTCGCGCTGACCTACTTCTCCGCTTCTTTGTGCGTTTAATGGAGCTACCGAGGACTTTTGATAGGATGATGTCAAGATCAAAAGTATTGACTTAAAGTACTAAAACAAAATTCCGTTTTATATATAATAAATGTGAATTGTATGCTAGCCCATGAAAACCGCAGATCTCTCATATGGACTATTAATGGAGCGTGTGTGGTTTACCGGCACATTATTGAGAGGACATAAGTGAGAGGTTATGTGAGACTCGCAATTCTCGAGTGTACTCGGGCCGGGGACCACACGGGTTTTGCATAGTTAAGTTCACTATCTTATTCATGATCCTCGGCATCCCAGTCATGAATAGTAGATAAGCATATCCGAGATTAACATGCCATTGATTGTCTACCTAAAATAAATTGACAAAAGTACTAGGAATTTCATAGAGAATGAAATTGACAAAAGCATTGTCTACCTAAAATAAATTCGTGATATGATTACGGCAAACCTCTTCATAAATCGAATCGAAAATATGGATCCTAGC
Organism: Gnaphalium uliginosum; assembly: GCA_963930675.1. Taxonomy (NCBI): domain Eukaryota; kingdom Viridiplantae; phylum Streptophyta; class Magnoliopsida; order Asterales; family Asteraceae; genus Gnaphalium; species Gnaphalium uliginosum. The sequence continues at coordinate 28,458,000 of OZ005681.1, read as the reverse complement.
CTTAATTTAGAATTGGGTAATTAAACAATTAAGGAATATTCATACTAACTAAAACTGTTTTATATTATAGATGTCTACTGAAAATGGTACTAATCCACCCGTTCCCAGTTCCGCAAACAACTCGAACTTCTCACTACTCTCAGTTCTTGGGAGGGAAAGACTTACCGGTCCAAACTATATGTACTGGATGCGAAACCTTAGGTTTACCCTAAGGTACGAGAACAAGGAGTATGTTCTCGATGAGCAGATTCCCACTATTGATGATGATTCAACCCAAGAGGAGATTGAAGCTCACCGAAAACATTATGATGATGCAAACAAAGTGTCTTGTATCATGGTATCTTCCATGAGCCCTGAATTGCAAAAGACTTTTGAGAATATTTGGGCTTAAGAAATGAACAAACAACTAAAGGAAATATTTCAGGCAAAGGCAAGCAAAGAACGCCTTGATGTGGTTAAATCCCTCATGGCTTGCAAACCCAAACCTGGAGCCTTTATTTGTGCTTTCGTCTTAGAGATGAAAGGGTACTTTGATAGGTTGGAATCTTTGAACATGATGTTTGATACCGAGCTCTCACTAAACATAATTTTATCTCACCTACCAGCTGTCTATAATCAGTTTATAATCTCATATCAAATGAATTTGAATGAGAAAGAAACCTCAATAATGGAACTCCATAACTTGCTGCAAACCGCTGAGCAAGGGATCAAGAAGGCTGATGTGCCATCTACCTCAGCAGCCCTTGTGTTGGCTATTGGTCACAATGCAAAGAAAAGAAAGGAAAGACTAGAAAGTTTGAATCTGAGATTGCACCTACAAATGATCCAAAGGAAGCAGTGTGCTTTTATTGCAACACAAAGTGGCAATGGAAGCGTAGCTACCCAAAATATCTGAATGACCTTAAAGATGGAAAGGTCGAAAAGAGTAGTCACTCAGGTATGTTTATGATCGAACTCCACAATACTACAACTTCTGATTCGTGGGTCCTGGATACACGGTGTGGTACTCACATTTGCACTGTATTACAGGGACTAAAGGAAAGTAGAAGTTTGAAGCATGGAGAGCTCAACTTAATCATGGGAAACAGAAAAATCACACCCGTGACCAAGATTGGAAAATTCGAGCTCATGTTGAAGTCTGGAGTTAGGATAAATTTAAATAATTGTTGTTATTCGTCAGAAATGACAAGAAACATAATTTCATTTTATGCGTTGTTCAAGGATGGTTATCGATTTTCAATTGATAATGAGAATCGATGATGTGTAAAATCTAGTTATAAAAATAAACTTAAAAATACGGTAATTAAACAATACACAACGAGGTAAGTATACCCTATCGTATATAAAATAGTTACAGTAAGTTCAAGTTCGTTCCAAGGAGAATGTGAATTCAAGAATCGTGTTCGAGTGTAAATTAATCTAAACAAATAAGTAAATGTGGGGGTTTTGTGACCGAATTGTCACGTTGCTTAAAACTAACGAAATTAATAAAATGAGTGGACTCAGGAAGAGTCAAATTTGATTGAATTAACTTTCAGATAATAAAAACGACACTTACTTAGATTATTTCACTAGTGACTTCAGAATGTGTAATTAAAACCAGTTATTTAGCAAAATTTGTTCATCTCAATTAGACTAGGCTTAACGTTCGCTATTACCTAAACCATAATCTTGACTCGTTAACTTACAATTTAATCTAGCAAAAGACATCTGCCAATATTACTAACTTGCACAATTGAGTTTAGTTGTCTAACTTATACCAAATTTGTGTCCGCAATCAAAGGTCAATCATACACAGACATATAATTGATAAATGAAATAACTTTGTAACAAACGTTCGCTAGAGTTACGAATTAAATCACCAACAAACTTTAATAACGGTTTAAAACTCAATTACAAAAGGGTTTCGATTAAACGTAAATTAATTTGCATATAACTCTAAGGATCACACCCCTAATCACTAGGTAATTCATCCAAGCTAGTGTATGAGAAATTAGCTACTCATAATCAAACAAGAATAATCAAGATTAATAATTAAAATCAAAGGAAACATGATTATATTAAAATAAATAGGTTCACGAGAGATGATTACAATGATTAATCGATGATTACTCGAGCCGAATGATTACACACGAATCTAAGAACTCCAAAATTGATGAAATACTCAAAAAGTGTGTATAAATTCGTAGCATAGGGTTTGTGGTATCAAAAGTTAGGTTAAAAATCTTTAAAATTCGTATTTATACTATTCAGAAAAGCTGGTGGCAGCTCGAGTACGCGATCCTGGTGACGCATACGCGATCGCATAATAATAGTTAGTACGTGATCCTGGCAAATCTTACGCGATCGCGTAGTCTGTTCTTGGAACCCACTCTCTCGATTTCAGTACAACGTACGCAAATTTTTAAACTTCACGCGATCGCGTACCTAAGCCTAGAGAACTTCTGTGACGTTTTTAGTTGTAGGTACGCGGACTTCTAACACCTACGCGATCGCGTACTTTTCAGTAGTACGCGATCCTGATGGCCTTACGCGATCGCGTACTACTCTCTTTTCAGATAATCCTGAGTTTTTCTCCATTTCTTCAACATTCGAGCTATTTTCACCAATACTCCCACAATTGTACCTGAAATCAATTTCCAACCTAATAAGTATCAAAAGTTCACGAAATGGACTATAAACAAGTAAAGAAAACGATGATATCGCAAAGTATAAACATGTACAAAATGAGCGATATCAAATTGCCCCACACTTGAACTTTGCTTGTCCTCAAGCAAACCATTATATACCAAATCAAAACAAGACCCTTCTTGCATTTTCAGAAACGAAGATCAGGTTCAACAAAATAATTATAACACCAATCACCTACGCAATCATGTTAGCAACATTTATATAATTAATAGAAAACCTGAGATGATTAATTTGTCAAGCTCGAATGCACGACCTAGCACCTCACATAAGGATAAGTGTTTAAATCACTCACTCTCAACCTATAAAACTACAGGGTAAGGGAATAAACGATATACCACTCGATCAAGCCAAGTCGTAATGCACTGTTATCATAGGCTTCCAAAAGGATCAAATCTTCACCGACTTAGGCGTGAGCACCAAGTGAAGTCTCAGAGAAAGTATTCTAAAAATATGTTGTAACATAATATATGTGTGAATGGAATGGGTATGTCAGACTCAATAATTGGTGTAAAATGGTAGTCAAAACCCTTGAAAAGGTAATGGTAGTGTTGCCTAATCGTTTCAATATGTGACAGTAATAAACATAGGATTCATATGTCAAATCAATTAGAATTACATCTCACTTTCACTTAACAACTTTATATTCAACAGATGCCAACTTATAATTCACACTACTGATTGGACTAATTGCATTCAATGACTTTCTATGACCCATATGTAGCGAACTTTCGGACTAACCATCCTAGACCGGATAAAGACCTTCGGAGGCTAGGTGTAAAACACCCCTCCGGAACTACTTGTTCAGGAATTCAAAGGCCATTTAGTTGACTACAATTATCCAATCCTTAACATTAAGCTTTAATCTATTAACTTCCATAACTTTAGTTGTTTTCAACTATCAATTATTCAACTTTCATAACTTAAACAATTTCCTTTCAATTAAATCTTCAATTACGGAATTTAACATCTAGAATCCTTTTTTAAAAACGATTTAAGTCACATTTTGAACAAAATCAATTAAAAATACTAACTAGGCAACATTAAAATATAAGTGGTTCAGGAATTGACTACACAAAAAGAAGGCTAACATTATAATGGTATGAATGTGGAAGTGTCTATGGGTTTCTAGCACTAAAGATTAGTGCTACGACCTGGGTGGACTGGAGTATAAATGGTTTTAAAAGAAAATAAGATTCTAAATAATTGAGATTCCTTAACCGATTATTGAGATTCGTACTAATCAAATAATGATTCATAACAGACTCGATAATTGGTTAGGAGATCAAAATTATTAGAATTAAGCTCCAAATCCTACAGAATACCTCCTCATCATACTACCTCACCTATATCACATTTTTGTGCCTCACAGCGGTCTCGAAATGCATCACTAAGGCAAGTTCTAGAACAAACTACAATCACTGGCACTAGCAAATAAACACTAAAGTGAAGTGTTTTCTCAAATAAGGCTCAAAATATCTCACAATTTAATAGTGGAGCTACAAGTGTGCTAGTCATGCAATTCACCCAATGAGGTTGCGTTTATGACAAATCTCTAAAAATTTTCATGCAAGAGGGTAGATTAAGTTACTTTAACTAATATTCATCCTACGTTATGAAACAACTAATCTTATGAGGACAAACTAATTCCTAGCAAACTATCATTCCTTGGTCAATTATTGGGATTCGTAAAGTTCTATTGGATAAACCAAGATCAATAACAGACCCAATAAGAGGTTAGAAACAATAGTTTACTAAGAATGAAATTCAAGTGAATTTACAACCTCCCCACACTTAAGATGTGCATTGCCCTCAATGCAACAAAAATATGCAATAAACAGACGTGCGGAAGTAAAAGGGAACGAGTACTTCCCCGGGGGTTTATGCAGAAATCGTTGGAATGCCGTGTATATGATGTCGCTGAACTTACTGCCAGCATATGCATGTCAATCCATTCCGAATATTCTTCTAACAAAATAGATAAATAACTTATAAATAATAAAGATAAGTGGAGTGACATTGTACAAACTGTACCCAAATGCCACTCATAATGAGTCTAGACCAAATATCCATAATAGCAACACAAGTCTAACAACCAAACAAATAAAAGAAATTCAAACATAACTAAATAATACAAATAATAATAGTAGCTCATGATCACAAATCATCCCCCTACTGCCAAGCTCCCCAACCTTCCTGGGAAGGATCCGATGGGCCACCCTGATCGGACTACTGCTCCGAATGCATTTTAAACTGGTGCTGCCTCTGCAACTCCACCAACGCGACATCACGATCATACTCTGGTACCGGCAGATCAGCCATAGGCTGGCCCCAATGCGGAAAATGATGGTATGGCGTTGGATAAACATTCTCAAGTCCATGACAAATTCGCTCTGTGTTATGAATTAGCCACTCGTTCTGGTATCGCTGAGCCCCAATCTCATACCTCATCTCCTACTGAAAAGCAGCCTCCTGCTGCCAATGCTGTTGGGTCTGCTCCCAACGCTCATTACTCTGAACCCGCATATCATCAAAACTGCGCATCAAGCCCAACACCTAACTAGGCTGATCCTGGTTCTGAGAGCTCGTGCCCTCATGAGGAGCGTCATGCATCTGATGATCATACTAATCCTCCTCCACTAATCGCTCATGCTGCTGCGGAGGAGGCCCTTGATGGCTAATTCCTCGGGGCGGCTGTGAAGTACTAGCAGAAGAACCGCGAGATGTGTACTCAACGTACTTACCCTTCACTCTTGACACGGCCTTGGCGGCGTTATACATCTCATACCCAATCTTCAGCATAGGATCCGTGACCAATGTGTAGGGAATATCCCTCGGGTTTAGGCTTACTTTCTTATACTTCGCGATCAATGTAACAAATTGACCCCCACAAACCTTGGATTTCCCCCGGATACCGCTGGTATAAAAGTGCATGTAATGTGCCACACAATACGGAATGTTAATCCGTTCCCCAAGCCTGAACCGCTCTAAAAACCACATATCCAGAACACTAACTTTCTCCGTATTTTTTCCACGAAGAGTAAGAGTATGAGAAAGAAACTTCTGGATTAACTTCAACCGCAGATTAGTAATGGCTCTCGAGGCATTACCCCCTGACGAATACTCAACTTCACTCAAATTCCCCCAAATGTCACTAACAACAAATCCTTCAGCCAATTTAGCTCCCCCCCAAAATGTACTCATCAAAATAATCTGTAGTAAGCTCCTCCTCAGTATAAATGCCTAAGCATTTTGCCATATCTCTCATTGACATCTTGTGATTCCATCCACCTAACTGGAACCACAAGAAAAGATCGTCATCCATAGTTGTAACCATCAGGAGCGCCACAGTTGAGTAAAACTCTAAGCACAACTCCTTATAAATTGGTTCCCTAATTGCAAGCAACTTTTCCTAATCACGAAGTTCAAGAACCTCGCCTCTCCAACTAATGGTTTGCATAATCTCACGTCTCACTATGTAGGCAAGTCTAGCCTCTTCCAATGGATGCCAGTCAATGGTTCTCGGACATTCGAATTGTTTATCCAACATTTTCATTAACTTCTCGTTCCAGTCGTTAAATTCCGAGGACATCATGATAGTGAATCGCAAATGTGGGTGAATATTTTCCGGAACCAGCTGGGAAGTGATAGACATTGGAACCGACGGTGCCGAAGCCGAGGTTGAAGCGGCATCCTTGCTCTTCTTACTCCTATTTCTTTGCAAATGTCAACACACAAAAACAAATGCATACATGGATCTCATGTGTTAGTGTTAGCAATAATCTTAGGACATTTGACATTTAGAATCATACAAAATGAGCGATTAATTATCAAAACCAACTAAGTCATAGCATCAACATTCTTCATAGTCTCCAACATACCAAAAGACTCACCACTTGTTTTATCTCATCTAAACAATTAACTCCCGTCAACCTAGCATCTTAAGCCTAGACAACACCAAGTAATCAATCATATCATTCAATACCTCTAACCAAACAACGATGAATGTCATTGTTCAATCCAATCATATAAACATCATGGAATCATACTCGTGACATATTTAACCAAACCATAACCACAATTGCAATTTCAAAAATTCACATATACCCTAATATCAAGCAACACTTTAATCATGCAACTAACCACACAACTTAGATCAAGCTCAGCCTTACAATCATGAGTGATACGTAAATTTAAACAATTGTTCATCACACAAAGCATATTCAACACTTCCATCAATTCACATATCCCACAATATTCATTAACTAATCAACTTGTAAAAGTAATCCACAATTCAACTAATTAGAAGCTTGAAAACATCAAATTATATGCGAATTAACAACTTTTGACATCAAACAACCAAATCATCACAATTCACCTAATTGCATAAACCCTAACTCATTTTAATTTACAATCAAGTGAATTACTAACCAAATCATCCAAATGAAATACTAATTATCTAAAGGAACATATCAATTAACACCGACAAACACCAAGAAACCCCCAATTCGGATTACTCCCAAATTTGGGATGAAGCCTAATTTCACAAATCATCAAATCAAGCAATTAATCACGAATCAATGGAAGAATCAAGACTAATAACAACTATTAAGCAGATAACTCGCAAAAAATAGCAAATAAAACACCCCCACACTTGAATTAAGCCGTGGCCGAATTCAAGTGTAGCACCCCAATGAAAATTGAAATTAATCCTAGAAAAGATGTTAATTTGTACCTTTAGAAAATTAGCCATGTTAGTTTCGTGATTAATTGAAAGATTCCTAGCGAAAATCAATGATCGAAAGCATTTGTGTGTGGGTGTTATGGGACCCTAGAGACAGTTTCGCATATAAAGAGTAGGGCATTAAATTAATACTTGCACCTAAGTCAACTAAAGCATCACAAGTCATAAATTTACCTAAAGTGCATGAAATAATAAAACTACCCGGGTCACCCAACTTGGGTGGAATCTGATTCTGAACGATAGCAGAGCACTCATCGTTCAGAAAAGTAGCTGATGCCTCCGATAGCTTCTCCTTGTTGCTCACCAAGTCTTTGATAAACTTGGCATAGTTCGGCATTCCAGCTAAAACATCAACCAAGGGCACGTTGATCCGAATGCCCTTGATCATATCCACAAACTTCCCATATTGGGCCGCAATCTTCTTCTTCCTCAAACGTTGAGGATATGGAATCTTCAGTTTATATGCCTTCACCACCGGTTGTGTAACCGAAGGGGTAGGTGAAACCGGAATCTGTGTGGGTTGAGCGGCCTCTTCTTCTTCATCCTCAACCTCCTGCTCATCATTATCCTGCAAAATAGATTCAGAAACTTTCGAGGTAACGGCATTGACATGCTCGTTTCGGGCCGGAGGTGGTTGGTATGGCTTTTTGGCTCCCCCACTTGCTTGTCTCGGATTTTGTTGTGTGTTGCTCGGCAAACCACCGGGTTGTCTACTACTTTGTCCCTCAGATAACCTATCCATCTTTCTCTCCAAATCCTGTATCGAAGCCTGATAATTCTTTTGCCCTTGCTCAACACTAAGCTTCAAATTCACCATTTGCGTCTTCATCTTCTCGGTGTTAGCATCCTGCTTAGCTATGAAGACCATCATCATCTTTTCCATTGGGGAGACAGCCGGTTCTTCCGTTTTCGGTGCACGTGGAGTGGTAACGTTATCTCTCGATTGGTACTGGTTGTACGAGTTTTGATTTGGTCAAGAATATCGGTTCCCCTGATAATTTAAACCACTCTAATAATTTCTCGGACTTCTGTTCTGATAACCTCCCCGCTGATAATTATTACCACCCTGATAGTTGCTCTGATAGGTACCCTGTTGAACATAATTCGCATTTTCATCTTCACATCCCCCGGACATAACCATCGGTTGGTCATCTCCATCACAATCTACCGTGGCATGGTTGCCACCACAGTTACCACATCCATCTCGAAGCTCTTTTATCTCTCCCTTGAGAGTCTTTAATTGCTTTTCAAATCGTGTAGACATAGCTTTTAACTCACTCATCATTGCCGAATTGTCATTTCCGCTACTACCTTCGGCAAATGCAACAGTCTTTTTTGTTGATTTACTCCTATCCTTCTTCGACCAATCCAAGTTAAGCAAGACTTTATCTTCTAAAATTCCCCAAGCTTGGTTCGGACTCTTATACAAAAATAAACCTTCACCCGAAGCATCTAAAATTCCGGCAGATTGGTCATTGAGGCCATTATAAAATAGAGTGATGATCTCTCCCTTCGACAATCCGTGGCCATGACAATTCCGTAACAAATCCTTTATCCTCAACCAAGCTTCCACTAATGTCTCTCCATCCAGTTGTCGGAAAGCTCGGATTTCGTTAACTAATCGTTCTGCTAAAGCGGGAGGAAAAAATCTCCCCACAAAAGCCTCTCTCATTTGCTCCCACGTACGAATAGTATTGGTCTCTAATTCTTTGTACCAAACTTTTGCTTCCCCAGTCAAAGATAATGGGAACATCCATAAGCGAACGGGTTCATCCATGTTGTTCCCATACCTGAACATGTCACATATCTCCAAGAATTCCGCTATATGTTTGTGCGGATCGGCCCACACTCTTCCATCAAATTGATTATCATGGATCATCTTCATGTGATTTTCCTTGATCGAGAATTCGGTTTCGACCGGAGGCCTGCTAATAGCAGATGCAGGCGTTTGCGCAACGGTTCTTGTGCGATTCCAAATTGATTGATCATTTTCAGCCATTTGATCGTTAATTGGTGAATGCGGTCTTGGTTTTTCCTCTTCGTCCCGGTATAATGACTCAACTTTAAAGTCGGAATCTTCATCAATGTTTAATTTGGAAGTTCCCGTTGTTTCAGATTCAGTTTTCAACGAACCGTTTGGTTTATTCTTCGGTTTCCTCTTCTTTCTTTTGGTTTTCTCTTGATTGGACAATGGACTCGCGAGTTCTTTTTCCGAATTTCTCGTGTTCATCCACTAACAGAAAAACCTGTAAAATCACAAAAGATAAAACCGTAAAACGCACCGGTTTTAAAAAAATAGAAAAAAACAAATAAAGTAACTTTCTAATAAATAAATCCCAAGAAAGGGTCGATTATCTACACTTAACTAACTCTTAAACACAGTCTCCGGCAGCGGTGCCCAAAACTTGATGTGTAAAATCTAGTTATAAAAATAAACTTAAAAATACGGTAATTAAACAATACACAACGAGGTAAGTATACTCTATCGTATATAGAATAGTTATAGTAAGTTCAGGTTCGTTCCACCGGGGAATGTGAATTCAAGAATCGTGTTCGAGTGTAAATTAATCTAAACAAATAAGTAAATGTGGGGGTTTTGTGACCGAATTGTCACGTTGCTTAAAACTAACGAAATTAATAAAATGAGTGGACTCAGGAAGAGTCAAATTTGATTGAATTAAATTTCAGATAATAAAAACGAAACTTACTTGGATTATTTCACTAGTGACTTCAGGGTGTGTAATTAAAACCAGTTATTTAGCAAAACTTGTTCATCTCAATTAGACTAGGCTTAACGTTCGCTATTACCTAAACCATAATCTTGACTCGTTAACTTACAATTTAATCTAGCAAAAGACATCCGCCAATATTACTAACTTGCACAATTGAGTTTAGTTGTCTAACTTATACCAAATTTGCGTCCGCAATCAAAGGTAAATCATACACAGACATATAATTGATAAATGAAATAACTTTGTAACAAACGTTCGCTAGAGTTACGAATTAAATCATCAATAAACTTTAATAACGGTTTAAAACTCAATTACAAAAGGGTTTCGATTAAACGTAAATTAATTTGCATATAACTCTAAGGATCACACCCCTAATCACTAGGTAATTCATCCAAGCTAGTGTATGAGAAATTAGCTACTCATAATCAAACAAGAATAATCAAGATTAATAATTAAAATCAAAGGAAACATGATTATATTAAAATAAATAGGTTCACGAGATGATTACAATGATTAATCGATGATTACTCGAGCCAAATGATTACACACGAATCTAAGAACTCTAAAATTGATGAAATACTCAAAAAGTGTGTATAAATTCGTAGCTTAGGGTTTATGGTATCAAAAGTTAGGTTAAAAATCTTAAAAATTCGTATTTATACTATCCAGAAAAGCTGGTGGCCGCCCGAGTATGTGATCCTGGTGACGCATACGCGATCGCATAATAATAGTTAGTATGAAAATCTTCGTGACGCATACGCAAATCTTACACGATCGCGTAGTCTGTTCTTGGAACCCTCTGTCTCGATTTCAGTACAACATACGCGAACTTGTTAACTTCACGCGATTGCGTACGTAAGCCTAGAGAACTTCTGTGACGTTTTTAGTTGTAGGTACACGGACTTCTAACACCTACGCGATCGCGTACTTTTCAGTAGTACGCGATCCTGATGGCCTTACGCGATCGCGTACTACTCTCTTTTCAAATAATCCTGAGTTTTTCTCCATTTCTTCAACATTCGAGCTATGTTCACCAATACTCCCACAATTGTACCTGAAATCAATTTCCAACCTAATAAGTATCAAAAGTTCACGAAATGGACTATAAACAAGTAAAGAATACGATGATATCGTGAAGTATAAACATGTACAAAATGAGCGATATCATTGGAGATATTTTGGTTTATTTAAATGGTAGTTTTATTTTTAAAGCTTCTCCTTGCAAAGGCATATATGAAAATGTTGAATGTGTTAGCAATGTGGTTTTAAATGTTGATTCGTGTAATGAGCTTGATAAATCCAAATTGTGGCATTATCGTCTTGGGCACATAAACAGGAAACGCATCGCTCAACTCCAAAAAGATGAAGTGTTGGAATCATTCGATATCAAATCGGATGATGTATGCGAATCTTGCTTACTGGGCAAAATGACTAAATCACCATTCACTGGATCATGTGAAAGAGGAGAATGATTATTGGACTTGGTACACAAAGATGTAAGTGGACCATTCCGATGTGCCACAAAAGATGGAAATCGCTACTGCGTTACGTTTACTGATGACTTCAGTAGATTTGGATATGTTTATCTGATTAAACATAAGTCCGATACTTTTGAAATATTCAAAAGATATCAAAACGAAGTAGAGAATCAACTGGGCAAAAAGATAAAGGTACTCTGATCCGATAGGGGAGGAGAATACCTTAATATCAAGTTTCTCGATCATCTTAGAAACTGTGGAATAGTTTCACAGTTGACTCCTCCTAGAAAACCACAACTTAATGGAATTGCAGAGAGGAGAAATAGAACCCTGTTAGACATGGTTCGGTCTATGATGAGTCGAGCAACACTTCCAATAAGCTTCTGGGGTTACGCATTAGAAACAACCGCACATATCTTAAATCAAATACCCACTAAGAAGGTTTCAAAGCCACCTTATGAGATGTGGAAGGGAAAACGTCATTCTCTTGGTCACATCAAGATCTGGGGTTACGAGGTTTTCGTTAGACTAGAAACTCAGGACAAGCTAGAGTCCAGATCTGAAAAGTGTTTTTTCGTTGGTTATCCACAAGAGTCATTTGGATATCTATTTTACAGACCCAAGAAAAACGTGGTGTTTGTAGCTCGGAGATGAGTGTTCCTTGAGAGAGAAATGATGTCTAAAGAGGACAGTGAGAGTAAAATAGATCTTTAAGAGATTCAAGAATCGACCATTGAAGAACCTGTAGTAAACACTGAAACTCAACAAGAGGTGGTGACACCTGTTGAACCTGAAGACATATCCTTACCCGTTCGTAGAACAAGTAGTAGAGTTAGAAATCCTCCTCAGTTCTATTATGGTTTCCATATTAAAGAAGAGGACAAGATTAGTGATGGTACACTAATTGATTTGGATGAGCCTGCTAACTACAAGGAAGCGATGGCAGGCCCTGAGGCTGCCAAGTGGAAGGAAGCTATGAAAAGCGAGATTCAGTCTATGTATGACAACCAAGTTTGGAATTTGGTTGACACTACACCCAATGTTAAGACGGTGGGTTGTAAGTGGATCTTCAAAAAGAAGACAGACATGGATGGGAAGGTACACACTTATAAAGCTTGGTTGGTAGCGAAGGGCTATACTCAAACCCTTGGGATTGATTATGAGGAAACCTTCTCACCAGTAGCTAAGATAAAGTCAATTAGGATAATGCTTGCGATAGCTGCATTTCATGATTATGAAATATGGCAGATGGATGTCAAAACCGCTTTCCTTAACGGAAAACTTACAGAGGATGTGTTTATGGCACAACCAAAGGGTTTTGAAAGTGCAAAGTATCCTAAAAGAGTGTGCAAGCTTGAAAAGGCCATTTATAGATTTAACAGGCTTCTCGTAGCTGTAATCTCTGCTTCCATGAGAAAGTCATACAGTTTGGATTATCTAGAAGCGAAGATGAGTCCTGTATATATGTCAAAGTCAGTGGGAGTGTTGTAGTCTTCCTAGTATTATATGTGGATGATATACTACTCATAGGAAATGATATCCCAACATTACAAGGTGTAAAAGATTGGTTGGGAAAATGTTTCGCTATGAAAGATTTGGAAGATGCATCATATATTCTTGGTATAAAGATTTACAGTGATAGGTCGAAACGTCTCATAGGACTCAACCAGGACACGTACTTAGATAAAATTTTGAAAAGGTTTAAAATGGAAAATTCTAAGAAAGGGAATCTACCCTTACATCATGGCATAAAGATTAGTAAAGATCTATGTCCGAAATCTAAGGAAGAACTCGACAGAATGAGTCGAGTCCCATATGCTTCGGCTATAGGATCGATCATGTATGCCATGACGTGTACAAGGCCTGATGTCTCATTTGCTTTGAGCATGGTGAGTCGACATCAGCAGGATCCTGGTGAAGGTCATTGGACAGCTGTAAAGAATATTCTCAAGTATTTAAGAAATACTAAAGACAGGTTCTTAGTTTATGGCAGAGAAGAAGAACTCAGAGTAACGGGTTATAGTGATGCAAGTTTCCAAACAGATAAGAGATGATAGTTGGTCACAGTCTGGTTGGGTATTCTTACTGAATGGGGGAGCGGTGACATGGAAAAGTTCAAAGCAAGATACAGTAGCAGGCTCCACATGCGAGTCTGAGTATATTGCAGCTTGCGAAGCTTCAAAGGAAGCTATATGGATGAGGAATTTCCTTGGAGATCTTGGAGTTGTTCCAACAGTACAAGACCCCATCGATATGTTCTACGATAATGAAAGTGCAGTCGCTTTGACTAAAGAACCCAAGCATCATGGGAAGTCAAAGCACATAGAAAGGAAATACCATTTTGTTCGAAGAAAGGTAGAAGAAGGACACGTGATTGTGAAGCATGTACGATCAGAGGATAATCCATTTGATCCATTCACAAAGGCACTGGCAAGGTCCAAACACGATGAACATGCTAGGAGCATAGGTTTAAGAGATAATATAAAGTTCTAGTTGTTAGTTTGAATCTGAAACATTATAGCAATGATTGAAATGTAATAGATTTGGTGATTAAATAATGGAGATTTATTTATTTGAAAGAGTTCTACCATTTACTATTGTTTGTCATTGTGTTTCGTTTTGCATGTTTGGAATTCACTTACCGAGTAATTAGTTTTACTCGAACCTCCTCAGTCGTTCATACTACAGGAAGTTAGTGTTGATTTAAGACTGTCATGGAGTGTTAGTAGATTGTCTATGGAGATTAGACATAGCATGGAGAATGCTGCAACACTCATGAGTACTTGATGGGGAGTCAAGTATAGGAGAGACCCGTACTTAAAGAGATCCCTTCATGGATTAAAATCACGAGTGATTTTAAGATGATAATATCCTCTATTCTTAAAATGGAGATACATTAAGTTTCTAGTTTTTCAAATCTGTTATACTTTTGTTTATTCAAACGCTGCGCGTAAATGCCAGTTATAAAGGGTATGCTAGGTGTAACATGATGAGTTGACTAGTACTATGTAGTCGAAATTTATTTGTTCCTTTTGCCAAAATGGAAAAGCGATATCATGGGCCCTCTGATGATTAATAGTTGACTCTAAAGTGCTAGGCCTAGCCGAGATTAAGTTGATGTGCACAATTCAGTAGTCTCATATAGTCAAAATAATCGAAAATCATAAAACATAATCTTGAATCTTGAGATAGATTAAAATCCATGTCTCAATTTCATACGATATCAGTAGAACAAAGGAATATTTGATCACTTATCTAAAGGTTGTCTCTTGATATGATTTAGAGTTCGGCAGTTGCGTTGGATGGCACTCTCTGCTTAGTTAATTGGATAGACTTAGACCAATAATAGTTGATGACTTGTCCAAGTGGGAAACTTTTGGATATAGTGTCCAAGTTCATAACTAATTGGTAAGTATATCATTAAAAGTAGAGTTCTTTTTGCGTCGCCCTCAATGAACAGTTAAAGAGAAATAAATGAGAGCTAATATTAATTGGAATTAATATTATGGTTAGTTATTTGGTTTATTAATTATCATAGTTGATGAACTAAAAGAAATGAAAGGAATGAAAGGAAAATTATGGTTAATTAGAAACTAAAAGAAATGAAAGGAAGATTCTAGAAGCCAAATCCAACTGTCGGTTGGAAAGTTCAACCGGCGGCTGGAGTCCAAAATGTAAGGCGGTGGAGCACGCGGGTCGTGGCTCGGATACATTTTTTGATAAAGGGGAAAAATACCCCGGCAAATATTATTAGAATAAAATGATAATCAATACAAGTACAAAGAATGTGGTAGAACCACATTGACTTAATCTAACAGACGGAAAGACTAAGTGCATACACAAGACAGGCCTTGAGTATGACAACCAGCAAAGCCCAACTATGAGGCCACACAACCATGAGGCAACAACAACAACAACAACAACAACAACAACAACAACAACAACAACAACAACAAGACTCTAGCCAAGCAATAAACCACTGCGTCCGCATGAAGAAAGGATTAACTTGACGAAGGACTCACCCCTTTCGGGATCTTCCATCTCTCTATAGTGCGGAGAGCACGAAACGAGGGTTTGAAGGCAAAGGAAACCAGCTTTAACCTTATCGTATTGATGATTGCGTCAGCCACCTCCTTAAAGGACCTTTTGCCTTTGTCAAAAAGACGAAAGTTCCGTTCTTGCCAAATGAAGTACGGAACTTTCGTCTTTTTCGAGCTTGTGGCAGATAGGAAGGAGGGCATAAGAACTTCAAGACAGTCAGACATAACCTGCAACTTCGCATGATGAATAACCCTGAACCAAACCTGAGAGGAGAATGAGCATTCGAAGAACAGGTGAGCATGAGAGTCCTGGCAAGAACCACACAGTTGACAACGCAACAGGGCTAGGTCAACCGAAGGGCCAACATCCCATTGCCTCATACGGTCTTGGGTCTTCAGTCTGCCTCTTAAGACGAGCCACAGGTGAAAAGCATGCCTAGGAATGCAAGAAGAAAACCACACAACAGGAGCCCAGTCCACCACGCTACCTCTTGGCCGAATGGATTCCCAAACTTGACCAGCCCGAAAATCGAGAAACTCTCCGGCCGAGTCGCGCCACAGAAGCTTATCAGGTAGAGAGGAAAGAGTAGGGACCTCAATCTGAGAAAGATAAGGGTACCTTTGACGCCATTCGGCCGGCCATCTCCAAGAGTCAGCGTCAATGAGATCAGCAACAGAATCAGAAATTGAGAAACCCGAGCGAGTAATATCACGGAGGCTGGAAAAGATGCAGGCAATGGGATATTGGTGACACCACGTGTCATACCAAACTGACACAGACCTCCCATTACCAATCTTATATCAGCAATACGGCCGGACGACCTCCCTGATACGTAGGAGGCTTCGCCAACCCCAGCTCATACTACTCTGAGCAGGGACATCCCAGAAGCTGCGGTCACGAAGTTTGTAAGCATACACCCATCTGAACCAGATGGAATTCTTTCTGGAGAGGATACTCCAAATGTGGTTGGCCATGAGAGAGATATTCCATTCACTCAAGCGACGGATCCCCAAACCACCTTCACGCTTTGGATGGCATACGTCATCCCATGCCACCTTAGCTTTACCAGCCTTCATTGGGCCTTGACACCACAAGAAGCCCCTCATAAGCTTCTCAATATCATCTATAATAGAGGCAGGAAGAATAAACATAGATGCCAAATATCCATGAAGAGATGTGAGAAAAGAGGAGATTAATTGGACACGACCAGCAAATGAGAGAGCCTTATTCTTCCAATCTCCGATCCTATTCTGAACCTTCTCCACCAGGACTTTACAGTCAGATTTGACAAGCCTAGAGGAGATGAGAGGAACCCCGAGATAACGAACCGGAAGGGTGCCTTCCTCAAAAGGCATGATGTGGAGGATACTTTGCCGCACATAGTCGGGGACATTACAAAAGAAAGCAGTACTCTTCGGGATACTAGGGATCAAGCCCGAAACTTCCTTAAATTCCTTCAGTGCAGAATGAAGAACCGTAGCAGATTCCAAATCACCATGCGCAAAGAGAAACAAGTCATCTGCAAAACACAGGTTAACAAGCCCTAGATTTTCACACTTCGCATGGTACTTAAAGGAGGTAGAACCGTCTACCTTCCTCCGGATAAGAAGGGTCAGCACCTCCATCACTAGAGTAAAGATATAAGGAGACATTGGATCCCCTTGCCGCAGACCTCGTTTTCCTTTAAAGAACCCATGCACACCTCCATTAATACTCAGGGAGTAGGACGTGCTAGACACACAAGTCATGATCAGATTCACCATAACCGGGTGGAAGCCAAAGCCATGAAGGGTAGTCCTGAGAAAACCCCAATCCACTGTATCGTAAGCTTTCTGAATGTCAATCTTAAAAGCACAGCGAGCAGCACCATGATTAAGGTGGTAACATCTCATAAGCTCCTGGGTTAAGATGATGTTATCTGAGATACTCCTGCCAGGAATGAAGGCAGATTGATTGTCGCTCACAATATCCTCCAGCCCATCCTTGATACGACTAGTGATCAACTTGCTGATGCACTTATACAAGACATTACACAAGGAAATAGGCCGAAAATCATTAATCCGACTAGGGGAGGAAACTTTCGGGATTAGGGCAATAACAGTGTGGTTGATTTCTTTTAATATCTGGCCATTAACAAAGAAATCCCGGACCGCAAAGAACAAGTCATCACCAATAGTGTCCCACGACCGTTTGAAGAAGGATGCCGAGTAACCATCTGGCCCCGGGGACTTACAGTCACCAATAGAAAACAAGGCCACCCGAACTTCATCCTTAGTAACTGGACGAATCATCAAGTCAGCCTTGGATCTCGAGAGCTTGCGGGAGAAAAGCCCCGAGCTATCCAGCGGCGAAGCATCACCAGCACAGCCCAAAAATTTCTGGTAGTGGTCAACAAAGATCATAGGCACCGAGTCTCCCTCATGGACTACATTATTCAAGTCATGCACTCGATCAATCCGACCCCTATTCGCTTTTTCCTTAACCACGTTATGGAAAAATTTAGAGTTGCAATCCCCCACCCGAAGCCATTCAATCTTTGCTTTCTGCTTCAGGAATCGTTCTTCATCAATGACCGCCGCATTAAAAGCACGCAGGAAGAGACTCTCCTCCTCTCTCAGCGCAGCAGAGTCGGGACTAGAGTCAAGAGCTTTCTGAACTTCGTCCAATTCAGCGCGAAGTTTAACAACCTTCTTATGGAGGTCACCCTGATCCCTCATTAACGCGGCAAGGGGCTTCTTCAGTCTCTTCAACCTTGAAGTAATCCGAAACATAGCATATCCCACAATTTCCTCCTTCCACGCATCAATTACAATATCTTTAGGCTCGGATACTTGGGTAGAAAGCAAGCCCAACCGCCGGCTGGATAATCCAACCGGCGGTTGGATGGGCGAATCAGGTTGTCCCACATCGGCCAAGGATATAAACCATAGCTTCCCTCTCCCTATATAAATAGAGGGCATGCCATGGCTTCAAAGTACACAACTCTCTCTTTCTCATTACTACTCCTTGTAAGAGTTTACTATATTAGGTTTGCGACCTTAGGAGTTGGAATTTTCTCTTTGGTTCGTGGGTATGAGCCATTAGAGGTGCTCTGGTTTGAGTACTCGCCTCCAAGTTAAGAAGGTCTGCTAAGGTGGTTTGCGTGTGAGAAATCCGATTTTCTCAAAGGTTAGTGTTTTCTTATTTATTTATTTTGTTTTGTAGCTTATTATTATTAAGTTAAGATCCTTTAGGGTTTAGTTTCCTTCATGCCTTAGATTAATTGTTATTTCTGCATTGTATGTTAATCGAGTAAGGGAATAGAAAACCCATCAATAAGATATTAAATGAAGAAAGGGCCGAGAAAATAGAGTTTATCTTCCACGCTGGCTATCGCGACATAGTCAACCAATGATCTCTATCTTCACAAATTATGGCTTTCCGTTCACCCATCATCAGCACAAGCTAATCAAAAGCTTGTGCAAGTCTACAGCTGCGTTCGGAGGAGATCCTTACACTGAAGAGTTCGAAGATCTGAAGTTGAAGTTACTGGCATTTATGGAATCTATCAGGCTGAAGCATCCGAGTAAGGGAGATATCGAGACAAGCACAACTATGATGACCGACCCTAACGGACCAGTCACTAAGACGGTTGATTACATCACCCACGGATTGGTAGATCTCTCCAGAACTGCCTCAGACCATTTTCGAAACTTCAAAGTGGATACCATGAAACCACCGGATCTAATATCAACCATGGCATGCCATTTTCTTATTTAGATACATATACACACATTTATGTTTGGATCGACCCCTATCTCATACCGCTCGTTGGGATCGATCTCCACCATAATAAATCACATAATTTTGTATAAGTCAATAATAAATCGCACAAAATAGAAAAAAACACGACACGCACAATTTTTGAGTGGAAAACCTCTCAAGGGAGAGTAAAAACCACGGGACCAGCGGACACTTAAAATTTCACTATCTACGAACAATATTACAAAAATTGGACGCTCCTCTCAACACTCTTGAATATTATCACGTATCCTCACATCACTCACCGGTAGATTATATAACGGAATTCGCACCGTCGTTATTGAATCACCGAGACCACCACACGGGACGGAGGGAGACGACTTTCATAGACTCTATCTTTTTCTCTCAACCTCCTCACCTTAAACCCTAACACACACCTTTTATATAAATAGGAAAACCTCAACTTGTCCAGCAATAAACTTGTTATCCAAATTATCTTGATTTTCAAAATATTCTAATTTAGGAAATTAGAATTTATCCCTAATATTTTACATGTTCATATGTCAGCATTGATTATTCCAAGTTAGTTAACTGTTTCTACGAGTATTAAGTACAAATTTATTTATTTACCAAATGCAAAAGAACAATTCACATTTCACATACACATGAAAAAAAAAAAAAAAAGAAGCTCGGATGTTGTATATGTGAAAACATTTGATTACATGAAAAACCAACAACTGGTTTCATCGATCAACTTCTATAACTCGCTTTACTTTTATGGTCACAACGTGTTTTTACACCACCAGTCCACCACAACTATCACGCCTACCGTAAGACGTACGCCCTGATGTTTCTTCTAGCTTATATGCTTATTTCATTTAATTTGTTTGGCCGCCACCGCGACTACTAATCAGACTAGTAGTAAGGACGGCCGTGTTAGCCTGACCACCATCGGGAACTTCAATATAATATGGTTCAACAGTTGTGCCTCCACTCGTGTTGTTGAGAATTTCATCTAGAGTAACCAGACTAGAATTAATCTCAACGTTAAGATCGCTTTTTGTAATTGGAGTATCGTCAATCTGATTGTAACATATATAGCAAAACTGTAAGTTCCCGAAATAATTAACACAGTCTAATCAAAATTAAGTCAATGTGCACGTAAGATCGATACAGGTTTACTAGTAATTAATTGCAACAAACCTCTACTAGGTATTAAAATATTATTGTAGGGACTATTAATTATTCTGTTAGTATTTTTAAACAAACTTATTTAATACATAACTAGGTTTAAACTTATTTAATACAGGTTTAAAAAACACGTGTATACACGAAAATTATAAGAAGATTTAACATTATTCGCTGCTAATACGGAGTCATTAGATAGGTATGCATAATTGTAATGTTTTTTGTTAAATATATAGGCGTTATCTTTATTATAAATAATTAATATGTAAGATATAGAGTAATAATAAATTATTTGAAACTTTGAAACTATATAAGAAAAGAATAATACTCAGAGTTGAAATATGTTAATCGTGAGAATTCTAGTATTAAAAATTGATCGTAAGGTATCATATTTTCTGTAGAACCTATTTGTATGCTATATTTTTTTTAGTATTTGTAGGTTTGTCATGCTCGTCAAAAATAACCACCTTGAGTCCCTTTTTCGTGTACCAAAGGTTTATTCAACATCAAAGGTTTTCACTTATTAATTTTATTTTAAACCCGTGTATACACACATATTCAACTAAATATGAAAATTATAATAAAAATTTGAAGATGACAACTCAAAAAGTTACTTGTATCATATGTAAACCCGATGCAACCACCTTCGATCCCTTATTCGTGTACTAAAGGTTTTATTTTAAACCCGTATTTTCAAAAAAAATTCAATAGCAAACATTTCATTTACTAATTTTATTACAAACCCGTATGTTTCAAAAGATTTTAACATCAAAGGTTTTTACTTAATAATTTTATTTTAAACCCGTATATATAGACATGTTCAACTAAATAAGATATTATAATAAAAATTTGAAGCTGACAATGCAAAAAGTTACTTGTATTAATTTGAAACCTGATGCGACCACTTTATTTAGATCCATGAATGGTTAGCGTACTTAGGATTCATTTTTTGATCAAAGATAATTGAATTTAATTATTAAAAGAGATTTTTTAGTGGAATGAATATATAGTATTGCATTTCATTTATTAACTTACTAGTTTATAGACCCGTGTATATACACGGAATTTAAATGCAAAAATACTGATATTACGTATTACGGAGTTTGACAAAACTCATTCGTTCACTTATCCTTTTTTATTATTATTTTTTTTTAATTTTTCGTAGATACCTTCTATTCTTTGTTACTACTTATTAATAATAAGTATTATGATATGATTATTTTTATTTTTACCTTTTCTCTTTACATGGAGAAACATAGTTATAACTAACTATTGTTATTTGTATTACGTAATTTGTTTCATTATAAGCTCTTAAGTGGACTTAAAAGTGTTATGAAAAATTAATAGAGAAACCCATTATCTCATTTTGTTTTATTTTTGCAAAGGCCTTCTTATCCATTGGTCTTACTAATTTAAATAGGATTACAAAATCTGTAATTATTTATTGATATTATGTGATTTTGTGATGAATAAGGTTGTTAATTTTTTATTTATGCAATGTTAAAGTTTTGTTTAGAAATATTTAGAGAGCTTGATTTGAAACTCTACTCTAATAGCTCGAGCTAGACTCGATTTGTATTGAGTTTTCGAATGTTTCTTGAGTTGATATCAAGTAGCTCATGAATTGGTTCGTCTTATTTAGACCCGTAATTAAACTCACACGTTTAAACCATCCAAACCTCTTATGAAGTCAGTATTGTCACATGCTTTGAAAAAACAACTATAATAATGATTTGAATTCATTTGTAAAGCCCGTAAAAATTAAGAAACCCGTCAAATTAAAAACAATTAAAATTTGAATTGTTTAAAGTTTAAACCAGTATTTAAGATTAACTACGTGAAATAAAATATATGTTTCAAATTTCAATTTTATTAAATTAATATCAATATTAATATTTTATATATAAAGATATGAAAGAATATGAAATTGACTTTGTTTGCGATGTACAAAACGTTCGTAAGTTATAGAGAACAAAAAAAATTAGTCTCTTTTTATTTTTATTTTTTTAGTATTTTTTATTATTATTATTATTATTATTATTATTATTATTATTATTATATGGTTTGATTTATTTATTTTAGGTTAAATTTTTTAGGGGAATGAAGAGATTTTATTGGTTAATTAAAATTTAAGTGAAATTGAGAGTTTTGATTGGCTAATAGGAGTTCAATTTTGCATTTAGATTTTTTAGGGGAGTTTTCTTTTATTAATATTTAGATTTTAAACCAGTAGTTTTAAATAATTTTCAACATCAAAGGTTTTTACTTATTAATTTTATTTTAAACCCATATATATAGACATATTCAACTAAATATGAAATAAAAATAAAAATATGAAGATGACAACGTAAAAAGTTACTCGTATTATATATATGTAAACCCATACAACCACCTTCGGTCTTTTTTTTTGTGTATCAAAGGTTTTAATAATTTAATTATCTAAAGAGATTTTTTAGTGGAATGAATATGTAGTATTGCATACGTAGAATTACTTCTTTTCGAAAAAGTTAATCAGCAAAGTTATAGGAAAATCAAATTTAGGTAGATTTACAGGTTATTTAAAAATGGGTGATGTTAAAATTGACATCCTAAATATGATTCTTATACACACATAAATGCACAAATTACAATTGCATAACATACAAGTACTATAATGCATAGATGAAAGTTAGAAGCGACAAAATGTTGATGAGTATAATATATAATACTATACGTATAATATTATAGTAATAATAATAATAATAATAATAATAATAATAATAATAATAATAATTAGATATATATAATATTTGTTGGAGATATTTTAGAAAAATCAATATTTGATTTGTTAAAATTTGTTGGAGATTTTTTAGGAAAATCAATAATTTTGATTGGTTAATTAGATGCTTATTGAAACCAAATGATTTGATTGGTTAATCGGGTTCAATTTTTGAACAAAATTACCCTATCAAAATTTTCTTTTGTTGTTAATATTTAGATTAGATTAGATTATATTAGATTTAGATTAGATTAATCTCATGCTACGTTTTGATTCGTTGTGAACAAGTTTTGTTGCATATGTGATCTATATTGTTAGAAATGGTGGGTTGAAAACATATGGTAATAATATGTAAAATATAAATAATTTGGATATATATTTTGAATTGCTTGAGATCGAAGTATATTTGTGGTAAAAAGTTAATAACAGACAATCACGACCGACCCACAATCGGCTATCTATTCATAATATGAAGGACATAACTGACTCACTTAGCGGTTGTGACTATAGAGAGCTAGAGCTCGAACCTATGACCTTGTGCTATTTTTGTCAAAGATACCCTTATCCATATCAAAGTATATTGATCCATTTAGTAACAAATTAGTATCAACCATTACTATCATATGAGGTATTTTGAAAGTACTTTGAAACTTTCCAAAACCGTTATACAATTCGTAGAGTTAAGGGACTCGGTAATGGTGTTGGGAAATGAGGTGAAGTTAGTAAATCATAAACTCATAGTAAAAAAAAATGTCTAAATTATATGATTGAAAATATGTCTAATTCATATATTATTTGATTAGATACACCTACGTCTTATTGCTTTATATATCCTCTTCTTAACCCCGCCATTGATGTTGAATATATTCAAAACCATTATGTTAGACAATTGATATGTATGATTAGGATTTGGGCACATGACCAAGTTATTGATCAATGAATTAGTTTTACTTACAGGCGACGAAAGAACTTCAACAAGCGGATCCGTCGTACTTGACTTATCCGCAGATGGTGGCGGCTCTGGCTCATAAGCGGTTGACATTGCCGGATCAAGTGGTGGTTGGGATGGTGGTGGGTCATTTAGTAGCCCTAAACAATTGAGCAAACCCCTGAAAGCTTCCATTTTTATGGAACTATGAACTAGCTAGCTAGAAAATAGCTAGTTTCTGTCTCAAAATGTTTTTAGTTATCTTTTTTCCAGCTGGAGTACTACAAGGCATTTAGAACAGGGGTTATTGTCATGTATTTAAAGCCATTAAAGGAATCAAAATTAGTTACTAGAAGTTTTGTGGTTGACATGTACCGTAGCATATACATTCAATAGTACGTACAACACCTCATGCATTAAATACGTGCATATTAGTAGTAAACTTCTTACCGCATTAGTTTGTTCCGCTCGCGCACGTTTAAAAAACATGAGCAAAATTTCATCAATTTTATCATACTTTTTGACTTATATAAAGTGTTCATATTTATTGGTGCAAATAATAGCAGACTTTCGCACTTGAAAGTGAATAAAATATGTTACTATTATTAAATGTACGTGTACAAAATTTTTATGGTGCTTAGAAGGGCGATAGGAGCGAACAATTTCAGTCGTTAATATCAATGACTCAGATTTGTAAATGCAGTGTTGTTAAGGTGAACCGAATCTGAAAAATTGATCATATAAATTAACGGCTGAAATTGTTTGTCCTCTCTATACCTCAAGTTGTAGTTGCCACTAAATATTATCCTTTTTTTATACTCTAAAGATACAAATTAATTTCATCCAATTCTTAATTGCGTAAAATAAATATGGAAAGTCAAATGCGAAAAATTGATCTCCACAATAATGAATAATGTACGTGAATATTTTAATTGGACTTTCAGATGTGAAATTGGCTATAATTTTGAAACTTGTTCGCACTGTCATTTACGATATGAACAAAAAATTGACCTTTTAATATCGTAAAAAAAAGAGAGGGTAAGTTGGAGGGTACCCCTGATCCCGTCATATATTTCAATGGTACGCATCTGCACATCTGTAACGAGCATCAATGCCGAATAAATCACCCACATATACTGAGGCACGGATTCAAACTTCTGACATGTGAATCACAAATGTAAAGTCTGGATATTTGTAGTGACGATACCAATTTGACAATGACCATTTGGTACTTTTTTTAATATTGTAGTTTTCTGAATTCGCAAAAGTTGACATTTTGCTTGGAGGGATTCCGTCGTCTTTGAATATTGAGTTAATTGTCCGATTATAATATTGGTTCACACGTTCCGTGTTCAATAATATTATTAATTTGTCCAAAGAAAAACGATATTCTCTCCGTCACATTTACAATTAAAATGTCCACTTTGACTATGTACACAGTTTTAAAATGAAAGTAAACACTTATTTGGAGTAATTCAAAAAATAATATAGATATTTGTAGTGGGACGGAAGGAGTAATAAATGAAACTAGAACGAATACATATTGAAGTTTAAAAAATAATAAATTATTTAAATGGTTATGTGCTTTTCCGTTTTTCTCACCGGTCGTCCTTATTTTCTATGAATCCAAATTTTGTCTAGAAACCACTCACAGCTACACATACAATTATATAATCATGTTACAAACGAAAATAGTTTTTAGGTTTAAAACTTAACTCAACGATGAATATTTTTATTTTAATAATTAACAAATTAAAATGAATTCGTATTTTATTTTATTTTCTGGAACTTCTCAAAAGAAAACAAAAAACAGTAGTTGCAGTCTTTTTCGCATCATGATTAATTCTTTAATTAATTGTTCATGAGAGTTGACTAAACCACATGCAAGTGTTTACTACAATAATACCTTTGACAACGAAAACCAAACAAACCCCAAGTCTTTTTTTGTGCCCAATCATGTAATCTCTTATTTTAGGGGATGATGATAAACACTAATAAATAATTAAAGAGATGCATTAAACTTATGTTATTAATGTATTATTACTATTACTATTTGTGCTATTAGCTTTAAGTATGTATTGTATCTATTGTGTACGTGTCAGTTATTTGATACCAGCACGTTGCTCGCACAATTGATGACAACTATTTTTTTTATTACGTGAGATAATATTTTCGTTAAATTGCAAATCATTCTTGAATAGTAAAGTAAAAACCATTTGCTTGCATTATTTTATAAATAATATTTTTTTATAGATAATATCTTTAATTGGTTAAAATAACATGCTAACACTTTACAAATAAGTATAAATGTATCACTACTGATTATGATTAAGCCAATGATTTTTGTTTCTTCTTTTAATAGGGAATATACTTTTACCGATAATTTAGTAAAGAGGTGATATACAATTTTTCTTTCAAATATACCTCATACCTCAAGCGCGGTTTCAACAATTTGCACGCTATGTCACGTGTTGTTTTCACCACAGCCGTTTTGACTCATCTCTGTTTATTTACGACCACGGACCCAATATGGCTTATTTGATACTATATGAAGATGACATTATTCTTACACCTTCTTATACAACTATCTTACAACGGGTTATCTCGTTGTATTCATCAAGAATTATTCATGACTGATCTTTGTCCATTCAACTACTTTCTTGGCATCTCTTTTCTTCGCAGTAAGGCAGGAATGTTCTTATCTTAAAAAGAAATACGCCATTGAGATTTTTGAGCGGGCTCATATGCTTACGGACAACCCACGTAAGAGACCAGTAGACACAGAATTTAAAGTTGGCGAGTCAGGCGCACCAGTTTCTAACCCACTTTTAATCATAGCTTTGCTGGTGCTTCGCACCTCACATCTACTAAAATAGTCATCACTTAAGCAAATTTATCGATTTATGCATGATACTCGAGAACCTCACTTCACGGCTCTTAAAAGCATTCAATATCTTTAAGGGACGCTTGATCATGGTCTCCACCTGTACGCTTCTTCAATCACAAATCTTATTGCATACTCTTATGAGGATTGGGAGAGGTTGCATAGTTACCCGTCGGTCCACCTCACAATACAATGTTTTCCTTGGGAAGAATCTTTTCTCCTGGTCGTCCAAACGTCAACACACCATCTCTCATTCCAGCACTAAGGTAGAATATAGAGGTGTGGCCAATGCAGTCGCTGAAACGGCTTGGATACACAATCGTTTTCGAGAACTCAACACTCCACTTTCAATTCTCAGACTCGTCTACTGCGATAATATTAGTGCGAAGTACATTTCTGCATGCTAGTTAACTCGGTTAAACATCAACGCACTAAAAATATATATATGGACATCGATATATAATTTGTCCGTGACAAAGTGCGGACATGACAGATTCAGGTTTTACATGTTCCCTCACATTACCATCGGTATGTAGACATCTTCACCAAGGGTCTTTCATCGTCGTTGTTTTATGAGTTTCGGTCCAGTTTGAACAGCTGAAGCCCTCTCGCTCCAACTACCAACTGCGGGTGTATATTAACCGAGACTATAGTGCATAGCTTAGGCCCATTAATATGTAGCTCATGTAATTAATGTAATAATCCCATATTATCATTTTTTACGTTATAAATTGGTTATCCATGTTGATGAAATGAGCAATGGGAATTAAGTCCCCCTATCAAAAAATTCATAGATTCTGTCCATATTGCAGAAAATGTGTTTAACTTGACCTTATAAGTAATTTTCTAAAAAATAATCTACATTCATAGATTAACTTACATCCAATACTTGGTCATGCGTCCTTTAAAGGAAAAGGAAAAAGAAAACTACATACATACATACATAACAGCAACTTACACATACATAAAACGACCGTAGAATGTACAATAATTGGAGTTGCTCATTACAGACTTGTCGTATTTATTTCATTGGCCACACAGCATTTAACATCAACAGCAACATATGATCACCATCATCATTTCAGTTAATTGCTTAATTGTCTAATTAATTGTGTTTTCCACCACCACCGCTACTAATTGCACGTGTACTGACGATGATTTTTGGCTCTTCGTAAGTTGCTTCACCAATTGAGCCTCCATTCGTCTTAATAACATCATCGTCTACGGTAATCAGAGTCATCTGATCATCACACATACATCAGAAGATATATTAATGAAAGTTGGGTAAAACTAGGATCACTTAAACATATTCTGATATTCACTTAGAGATTCGAAAATAATATAAACTCAAAATAATCTATAGATCAATTCGGAGTTGATCTCAAACTTATAAATTGCCTAGTAGGATGGTTCAAGATAGAATTTGCAAGTTTTAATAAAGAGTTGCTTACAGGTGATGAAAGAACTTCGACAAGTGGGTCCGTTGCATCCGTTGAGGGTAGCGGTTCATAAGTTGCGTTAGGTTGTGGCGAAGGGTTAATCGCAACATCTTCATCGCCACCAACACTCTTCTCTCCTGAACTCTCTAACCCTAAACATTTTAGTATATCCTTGAAAGCTTCTTGTATGAAACCAGCCATTAATGGTCTTTTTTCTTTTCTCAGAATTGTTCTTGCTTCTTAATTAACAGGGTTTGCATTTAGTAGAGAGCTTATCCTTAGGTATATAAAGCCATTGAAGGGTAGGTATATTAAATAATTGAAATAGACACATGAAGTAAAAGATAGAAACGAGGTGCGTTAATTCAACGGATTAACCTTTCGACTTATTTTTGCACGACTTATTTTTATAAGAACCTTCACTAATATTGTAATTTTCTTCAAGTTTGTTGAAGGTTTTATTAATTTGTTTTTTCCAAAAATTTAATTAACTCGTGCTGACAGATACAAATGATTTTCTTAACAAAGTTGGTTATTAAAGCATCAGAAGAAAGGTGGAACGGTCAAGTAAAAGGTTAACGATCTAAAAACATAATTAACGTTCAGTTTTGTCTATTTTTAGACAAATTAATTTTGTATGTCACACGTTCTTATACTTGGGCATAGCTCAAGTGCTACCGCCACGATAAACGTTCAGACCTCACACGTGTGATCGAGATTCGAATCCGTTCCTTAGCATATGTGGGTGATTTGCCCGGCGTTGATGCTTCTTGTGGACAAGTGATTTGTGCACATATGATTTATAAAAAGTATTTTTTATATGGTATGGAGGTTAGAGGTACCCTTCAAATTACCATTTTTTAAAAAATATTTATGCTAAAAAACATACTTTAATTAATAATAGTAATAAAGGAGGATAAAATGGGAGTTAACGCTTTTTAATGTTTATTTTTCACAAGTAAACAATTACTTTAAAACAAATATAAATAGTAATGTATATATTTTATTTTGAAACAATTATTTTTAATGTTTATTTTTCACAAGTATTAACTAATGTCTTTTCTCAACTAAGATTCCCATATATGTGAATTGCAATAAAATAAAGTTTTAAATATAATAATTGCAGTTTGAATCTCACTACTAACTAGATACCTGAATACCTGATGAATATATATGAAAATTTCCAACTTGTTAAAAAAGAAATAAAGACAATATATAGCTGTCATTTTTCAAACCCATCTTCTCTAAAACCAGGTGGAGTCGTTTATCAATAGTCAATACTTTTGTATATTTGAAAGTTGACTAAACCACGTGGAAATGTTTATGCATATGCATCTAAACTATAATGAATTACTTACACTAATTGATTGTGATTAGCTTGTGTATGGTTCCGTTCTGGTACTCGTGGTACTCGTGGTGGGCTGAGGACGGGAGAACAAACCGGGTGTGCACCGTGGTGGCGCTTCTCGTGGTGGATTCAACGAAGAAGAACGAAGAAAAAGTGTGTCCCTCCTTTTATTTCTTTTATTGAATAAAGAAAAAAAATGAATGGTTAAAAACTTCGCATTGTCTTTTTTATTTTGTTTTAAATATATTGTGCAATGTACAAATATTAGCTCAAAGTTTTTTCGAAATACTTTTAGCAAAATCCTTAATTTTAATATCCATTTTTTTAAATCAAGGGGAGGGATAATCTAGTTCTTAAACAACCATCATTTAATCTAGTAAATTTCACTATGATTGAAATAGTTTAGGTATTAGTGGTATGTATGATAAGTGTAAAATTACATATGTTTTTATATAGTATTTTAGTTAGTTTTATTAGTTATTTAATTATAATTCAGTATTATTTTTTTATATTTGTTTTATTTAGAGTTTGGAACTGAAATGAAGAAAAAGAAAAAATTCAAGGATTAAAATGCAAAATTGAAGATTTTCAGATCAAGTACTTGCCGAGCATGAAAATAACTTGCCGAGCATGTGGCATGTGAATAAATATCCGACATGTTAAATATCTAATTTTCAAATAAGAAGAAGAGATAAACTCAAA
Organism: Gnaphalium uliginosum; assembly: GCA_963930675.1. Classification (NCBI taxonomy): domain Eukaryota; kingdom Viridiplantae; phylum Streptophyta; class Magnoliopsida; order Asterales; family Asteraceae; genus Gnaphalium; species Gnaphalium uliginosum. The sequence goes on along the minus strand of OZ005681.1, from coordinate 28,427,329 downwards.
GACATCTGAAACGAAAGAGATAACATTTCATAACCAACTTTGAGGAAAACATTCTATGAGTATCAACTAGAAAAAAGACTAGATTCATTTGAAGATAGTACCAGACGAGAACTCGTCGAGTTTGAAGAGCTACTCATCGAGTTATCCGGACGGCCATAATTCAACTATAAATAGAGACCTCCTTTTTACTATTTCGTATCACCTCATATCATAAAATATCACTTTTCATATTATTTTACTCTGAAATATTTGTTTAGTTTAGCATTTGTAAGAAGGCAATGAGCATTCATTCAATTAAATTAAGAAAGTAATAGTACGTATGACATGCAATTATCTTGCACTTTGAATTATGATTTTCTTTTTATTAATTGTTTGTTTGTGTAACTAATTCTCTATGAATTAGTTATAATATTTAAATTTAGATCGAGTACTGGAATTGAATTGAAACAGTAAAAATGATTTGGTAATAGATTTATTTCATGAACTTGCTCAATATCACCTTTATGATTTATGTTAAGTTTAATTATTAAATGAAAGTTTATGTGACAAGAAAGTCAGCGAGTTCTGTCATAACTCTACGAGTGACTGTCTGGATTTTATATTAAGTTTAATCATGAATTTTGTGTTAATTAAGTATAATAGGTTTTTATTTATTAATTTGATTTAAGATATACTTTTAGTAACACATACGTTATTAATAATATAATGATTTAATCATTATATCATGATTTAATTTTAGTTTTAAAAGTTAGTTCAAGAAAAGTATAATATATCTATATTTAATACCTTGTTGGATTTATATTTGTTTATATGTTTTTGTATATATTATTTTATTATCAGATTATTTGTTTATATTATTTCATTCACATTCACTGGAGACAATCTTATCAACTTACTATACTATGTTATTAATTGATAGGTCATCTTGCCTATGTGATGTTAATTGGTCATATTATATGTATTTGATGAGATTATTAATTAAATTTTTAGTTGGGTTTAATTGATAACAATACCAATCCTATACTACTATTTTTTATTGGTATTTCAATAATATTAAGTTTTTGGTGTCGCTATTGGGGAATGAATTTTTTTTTTCAGTAGACGTTGAAATATATGATGTTTTTAAAAGTCAAATTAATTTTATTTTTTGTTTTTCAGAAAAGTTCCAGAAACTCGCCGAGTTGTCTAGTTACTTGACGAGCATCATGTCAAAATTTATAAAAATATTTTATTTATTAAACGATTGAAATCTGTATTCAGAAAATTTTCTAATTATTCTTTTTAAGAATTTAATATTATTAAGAAATTTTTATCTAAAAATCAGTTAGGATTATTAGATAATTTTGAAAACAAATTAATAAAAATAATAATAATAAAAATAAATATAAAACTGATTCTAATTTATTTGGAGAGATAAACTCGCCGAGTCTCTGTAAAACTCATCGAGTCTCTAAAACTCGACGAGCCATTTTATTTGTAACCGTTTTTTATTTAATATAAAACTTTTTGAGATGTTTGATTTTATCTCAGACTCTAAATTTTTAATACGTTTTTAATAAATACAATAAATTAAAAATATAAACTTGAAAACTAATAAGAACTTTAACCAAACTCAAACTATTAAATTATATAAACACTCACACCTCATTTTAAATTTCATAAAACAAAACCGTATTAAAAAACTTGCTAGAGCTACTACTGCAACTCGACGAATCTCTTTATAAATTTTAAACTTTGCTTTTTAAGGTATACTTTTGAAGCTTTATTCGTATTTAATATTCATATAAATCGACGAGTTCTAAACAAACTCACCGAGTTTTCATATCTGAAATATTTCGTATGATTTATTTATTAGATATGCATGGTTTAGAAGTTTTTAACTCTGTTAATATTTACTTCTTTAAATTATGTGTTATATGCATGTTTTTGCTTGAACTGATCATCTTACATGCACATCGCATGATTTCGTTGTTTAGCTTCTTTGCGTAAAAAGATTTTATGAAAAGATAAACGTTGATCTGCATGAAAGTCGACAAGTTAATACCCTAACTCGCCGAGTAAACACTAATTTCTATTAAAAATAAAAGTTGAATACATGTTACTTGTTTGTTATAATTAAGTGAGTAATTAGTTAAATAGTTAAAATAAGTAATCTATTAGATAAATTCATAATTAATTCAATTTTTAACTAAAAACATATTTAGGAAATGCATTAGTTAAAAATGATTATCTGCTTAGTTTCTTAAATAGAATCGAAAGTTAGATCCCAAACTCGTCGAGTTAGAGTTACTGTATTTTAAAATCTTTAGTTAGAAAAATTAATTAGATTAAACTATTACTTATATTTAGTAAAATTTAAATTTTTACATTATAAACTAGAAAACTAAATAGTTAGACTAGAATTTAATAGGTTAGTATAAAATAAACTTAACCTTGAATTATAGCATAATTGATTCGATTACTCTTAAAATTTTAAAATTTGTCAAGTAATACACCAACTCCACGAATTTCTTGACATTTAGGAAATATTTGCAAAAATTTATTAACAAGTTAAGTAAAATAATTAGGATAATATGCTCTAGGTATCACAATATTAAATAGAAATTAAAACCTAGATATATGGAACTTAAAAATAATTTAACTAAGTAAAAAAATCTGAAATCTATTTAACTCGACGAGTACCAGCAACACTCGCTGAGCTTTAAGCCCATAAATACTTAGATTAATTCCTTCATTCATTCATAAAACCGAACACAAAAAATGAAATTTACCTTTGTTTAAAATGTTTAGGTATATTGACTAGTTTAAGATGTTAGAGTTAGTATTAACTATCTATAAGTATGAAATTAATAAAATGTTATAAATAAAATTTTCTTTGAAACTCAAGAACATCGACGAGTTTTTACTGAGTTTTTCCTACCTGTATATTTAAAATCAAGAATTCTAATTGGTTCTCTTAACTGTTGGTTATTTGATAACTGGTGTAATGTTTATAACCGTTATATATTGATTAAACTTGAAAATTTTGATCAGTTAGTTGCTGGTTGCTCGCAACATTTCATAAAACTCGACGAGTTAATGACATACTCGTCGAGTGCTTTGTTACAGCAACATTATTTATGCATGCTTAGTTGAATAAGGATATATGTATTGTTAAGCATGCTAATTAGTTGGTTATAGTTATATTGTCATCTTATTGTTTGCGAAAGTTTTGATTGATTTACAGATGAATGGTGCAAACGCTAATGCACCTGCTAAGGAATCTGCTAAGATAATAAGTATGTGTAGTATCAACAGTCAGATCATTGGAGGTGTTGAGGTTGACCATTCATCAACCGTGAATCTCATGCCGAAAAAGGCATACACTAACTTCAATTTAAATTTATTGGATACATGGACTTAGGAAATTTACCTAGCTAATTGAGAGTTACATGAAGCACTGGGAATCAAACACGACGTCAACTTAAGCATCGGATCCATAGCGCTTAAGGTAGACTTTGTGGTGCTGGAGACTGAAGATACCCTCCTAATCACTCGGAAAACCAATCCTCTATCATGCCAATGCAAGAATCAATATCACCAACACTCTCACTATTTCGAAATATAACCGCACCATTACTTTTGAAAGTAGGACACCCATGTACCAAAGCAAGACCGAAACGAACAATGCACGATATGAAAATGCATGCAACTCATCAAACTCCTCCGCCCTATATAGATACCTAGATCAATATAGCCCTAGTAGCTGTCTGCAATGAAATGTCTCTAAATATCCCATACAAGAAAGGAGAAACATTCAATCAAAGATTTGTGGAGGCAAAAGAATTTGCAAAACAATGTAAGGGACATTACAATGAATGGGAAACGAGATCAATGGAACCGGTTAACCAAGTCACGAATTACCTAGCTCATATCCCGCCACCTAGAGATCCTACCAAAGACGGTGAAGCATTCCAAAACTGCGTAGACTATTTCCAATTTGAAAAATCAAGAAAACTTTCCCGACCTTTACGATAGATGTGCACAGGCTCTGGACTACAGAAGACGATGTGCTCTTAGAAGATGTAACTCACAAAAAGGTGACAACCCTGCCAATGTTAACAATACTCGACGAGTTTCACCAAGAAGCTCGCCAAGTCGACAGGTAACCACACCATACCCTATACCACCCTACGCCTTTCATATTGCAACTGCACACCCAACCGAACTAGAGCGTTTTAAAATCAAGGCCTTCGATAAAGAAAGGAGAATGGTGGTTGAGCGAAAGCAGCAAGGATAAAGAACAATTAAGAAGAAACCCAACATCCTACCACCTTGCAAAACAATAAAAATCGGATTTGGTGAAGAAGTAAAAGAAGGTAGCCGGGTGAAATTCTTCAGCTCACACTGGGAGGAATTCGAATCACTGCTTTTTATTATGAAAGAATTAGAATGTGGAGAATTATACATACTTAGGCCTGAAGAATTATTGGGAATTTGCGCCGAAAAAAAAATTTAAGCCAATACCAGATCCACCGGCTAGTACCGTAATAAATCCTTATAAGAAAGACATCTCCAATTATGAATATATATAACATGATTCTAATAACTGGTCTGAAGAAGAGGAGGAAGAAAATGAATCTGAAGGGGAACAACATGACAATGATACAATAACTGATGGTAGTTATGCGGTATTTCAAAAAATACGGAAGGATGGAAGGCAAGCTGATAACCTAGAAGAGGAAGAGCCATGGTATAATATGTTGGATCTTAATGCTCATAGATTAAAATTGAGATTAATATTGCTAATAACATTTGAACCTATAGGGTCACACTAATAGCATTAAACACAAATTGTATAATTATAAGAATTGGTTCTTACTAATTATCAATTACCCTTGTAATTAATTGAAAATTAATATCTAATAGAAATATTAATGTTCTAATGCATGCTTCATATAATATGATTATATAAGTCATGTACAAGTTATTGGACCAAAAAGAGTTTGGAGTTAAAACTTGTACACAATCAAAATTGCACAAGACTTCAAAAGGGGCTCCTCCCTTTTCCCTTTTGTGATGGCCGGCCACACCAAGGGGGTCCTCCCTTGGTTGTGGTTTGCTTCCTTGGTTGGTTGCTTGCTTGTTTGGTTGACTTAGCATGCCTACACACACCCATACTTGCATTAATTACCATGTATGGGCTTTGTATTGACTTTATGCATACATGGGAGTATATGTACAAGCCTTATGCAAGAGTTGTAGAGTGTGAATGTGTGCAGATTTTTCTTACTCTTTTTCTCTCTAAAAACTCACTAAAAGTTAGTAGTTGAAAGCTAGAAATATCAAGCTCTCTCTTAAGACAAATTGTGATTTGTTTTTAAGAGCTTAAGAGTAATTATAAGGGTTTAAAGACTAGCATCAAGTGTTGCAAAGTGCTATTGGTGAACTAGCTATAGAGGAGTTCTTGGATTGAGCTCTTAATCTTCATCAACACCCTAATTGCCAAAAGGGTTCAAAGTCATCAAAGGTTGTGATTTCGAAAACACCCTATGGTTGTTTAATCTTAATTATCATGGAATTGGATCTTGGTGGGTTTAATAAAAGTGTTTTAATAACTTGATCAACTTTTAAGCTTCCGTTGCAATTAAACTATGTTTTAACTTTGTGTTTTGATCATATAAACCCAACATAATATTGGGAAGATACCCTCCAATACCGTGGATATAATTAATATGGAAATCTTAGCATGTAAGGTGTGTGTCAGGGATATAGTAAGACCTTATGATGTCGAGGCAAGAAGAGCATCTAGATTACGTGCACCTGATTGGTGTCGACCATCGATAGTGAAAGAGATATATGAATTAAAAGACGAAGCAATTCCATCACTTGGCCTATATCGCCCTAGCATACCACTAAATGCCACCTGGTGTAGACCATGGACGGTAACCGAACTTAACACCGGTGGAACCGTCACTCTGTTGAAGAAAAGAGGAATCACAATGACCGTCAAGCATAAGGATTTAAGCCTTTTTCAAGGTTCCAAAGAAGAATGGTAGCTAAAGCACCAGGAAGAAGAAAATAAACAAGATCATGGAACTTAAAAGCTTCATCGAAATTATCTTGCGAATCTTTCATATTCATTCTTATATTTTCATCTTATTTTCTTATTTAGCTTGGAGTACAAGGCTAATTAGACATGATAAATACAATAGACACTTAAAAGTTTTAAGTGTGGGAAAAAGAAAGAGATTTTTCAATACACTGATAGTTGAAACCACTACTACATAAATGATCAGTTACGATGGTGAAAAAGCCCATTAAGAGCGGTGACCAGCCCACCATTTATGTGACCGATGTTTGAAACGGAAATATCTTTAGAAGCAATGAAATACACCTCCCTACATAACCATTCAGTAAAGCGGTTCTGTATAATTAAAGGAGGGCTAGTTTGGTAACTCACATGTGTTTTTGATGTCTTTTAAGGGCGGGGCTTTTATCTATTATAAAGTGGTGCATTTTTTGTTGTTTGCCCGCAAAAATAAAAATCATTAGGTGTTAAGGCTGTCTTTTTGTAACCCCCATAATTTATTTAATATTATTTAACCATAAATAAAATTTATTAAATTGATAAGACGGTTTCGTAAAATCACCGTATTGTTTATTATTAAATTCACAGTTAAGGTTGTCTAGAAAACTGCCTTAACTGGTAATTTAATTAAAAAAATCTATTAAATAAAATGAAATAAATTTTAAAATAAAACCGGTTACTATGTTGTCAAAATAAGGTGGTCTCGTTCATCTTTCCAGAACCACGATTTATCTGGTATTTGCCGTAATCCAATTTCCAGCAACTAAAATGACCAATTAAACAACATATAATATTTTCGTTATTTTAAATATTAAAATATATCACTAGGATCAAAATGTTAACATCAAAACAGCAACTATTATTATACAATTATGCAATAACAAAACAAAAATATGATTTCTAGTTTACACCATAGTCATCATCATGGTATAAGTTAGCAAACATCCTTAAGCTGTTAAATACCGTTTAGTCCAACTCATGTTCTGTATAAGCCGCTTAGTTTCTCCAAATCTACAAACAAGATCAATCAAGTTGGCTGACCTAAAATGAGAATAATCGTTAATTTTACTAATACTAACATTATTTTAGAAGTTTGATTGCATATTCATCAACATTTGAGTCATGGCCTTCATCACATAGTATCCACATTCCCAAACTTGACATTATTGGGGACAGTTTACCATATGCCACATCCAATCTCTGATGCCAAGACTAAAGAATTAAGATATTTAAGTTAATAAGTTTTAGAATAAGCAATCTAAAAAATGTACTTACTAAAAAATTTTCTTACTCTATCACCCGAGAAGTGAATGTATACATGTCCGGCGTTTTCACAGGCATCCATGGATCTTCCGATATCAAAATTGAATCTAATATGTACCCGTGACATTGTCAAGAATATAAAGGACCCAATGTTCACTACACAAAAGATTATATATATATATATATATATATATATTATTACTAGTAATAAAGCACTTATAACTATAACTATAAAACAACATATATTTACTAATGAAAACACAGGGCAATGATGAAGTGTTTGACACTGTGATATTCGAACTGCGTCAGGAGGTGACGGGCAATAGTGTGGTGGTGATCCAGATTTTTAGCAGAAAGTAATTGAATTATTCCTGAAAGTAGGAATACACATCGATTTGGAGGTGACTGTTTCTCGCGAGTGGACCACAAATTCCTAAATCAATATTATGTTTAAGTAATGGTAATAAATAAGAACATAATTCATAAAGACATTATTTAACGAACTTACATCGCCCATCAAGATAAAATGGTGACATCGAGCCACTCGTTTGTCAACCAAGTTAGCACTCCATCGTATTCAATCCATTCCTCAATCTCAACTTGACCATACATACCGGATGGCAGCACAAGATGAGTTAGATCATTATGTTTGAAGTAATTGGTGAATCGTTCACCCAACTCTCGAATTCACTCCCTGGTCTTTTCTACACCTTCGCCTCCAATTTAAGAAATTTTTTTGGCCCTATCAGCAACCTCTTTAGATGGGAGCTGGACTGGAAATAGTGATGGTAGAGGTACACATTAACAAAGCGCTAGAATATAAGGCAATATATAAATAACAAAAATATATACGTAAATATGGCAAAACAACGCACGTATGGTTCTGTGCATGATGGATCTAGAAGAGGCAGGGGGAATCTGCCCCCCTAAATATTTAAAATTACAAAAAAGTTAAAAAAAATTAAGTTAATTGGAAGCGTAAGGAGACATGCGGTCAAGCTGCATTAAAAAAATATTAACAAAAATAATAATAATGATGAATAAGTAAAAATTAACAAATAAAAGTAAGAACGTATAACCCATTACCGGATCCTTATGTGATGAGTTACGACGATGACTAGAGGCATGTGGCAAAACAATGTGGCCAAGCTACTTTTAAAGAAAATGATTAGACCTTTTCAATATTAGCTATAAAATATATATATTCGTAATAACTCAATTGAATGGAAACTTTAATTGCTTTGTGTGGCCACTGAATAATCTCGCTTCTTTCATCTCTTAGACATATGATTCCAGTCGTGGATATTGGAATCGTGATCGGAAAAGAGTCACAATCGTCTTCAATGGTGTCTATTTGTACAAAGAGATGACCCGATATTAGCCCCTCCTTCTATGATGAAAATGTATCCCTCTCGCCCATCTATCAATATAATCACCTTATGGCTTCATAGGTTAACATGATGTAGACTCCTACATATAAAATATATACTCCTCTGTCCCATATTTATAGTCCACGTTTCCTTTTTTTGACATCTCAAATTAATTTTACACTTCCAAAAATAGGAGGATATAATTAACTAAATTTCCTATATTACCCTACTTTATAAGTGTGTCATAAAAAAGTGGATAAAGGGTAAAACTGTTACAATACACAAAAGTACTGTGTAATAATTATATTTTCTTAACATTAAAGGACGTATACATATACACTAATAACACACATATACTAAAGTGTAAATAGTAAGTCGTTAACTCGTTGTCATCAAACCAATCAAACGATCCACATAATTCGGTGATGTTTATGCGACCGCACTGTACATTAGCCTCTAACTTGCGTTGGTGTTCAACTAACTTAGTTTCTAGTTGTTCATTAATGGCTTGTTGCTCTTTCAATAGACGTTGTTGATTACTAACCACTCTCTCTTTAAAGGCGTCAAAATATTCGATCGTAACCGTTTGCTTCCTTTTCTCTTTCTTATATCCAAGGGCTCTTTTGATCCCGACAACACTGGACACTATCCGAGTCCGCCCCCGTGCTCTTTTCCTTTCAACTTTTCTAGGGGTTCGTGCCCCAGCAAATAATAAGTTCCATTCCTCAATCATTGCTTGCTTGTGTCTCCGCTGTCAATGTTATAAACATTATAGTGTTTAAACATATCTAAACGTATTATTATAAATCTTACCAAATCATCTACTTGTATTTTTAGGAACGCCGTAAACTCTCATACTCTGGATACATTTTTATCTTTTACTCTCGCCAAAATATACAAAACTGATCATTCAAATTGAAAATCCTTCAAAAATCAGTAGATAAAAGCCATGGCATACTACCGTTCTCTCTTTAGACTTTACAATGAAAATCAAAGTCGTTCTCTCAAGTTCTTCACACAAACACAGATTTTCTCACGTGGTTCTAGTGTGTGCAAGTTGAGCAGTCTTTGCACGTTTATTACATAATTGACCCGAGTATATCAAACTTTCAAAGAAATATTATCACTATTTGCAATTATATTGTGGATAACTTATGATTGATAGTCTAGTATAATAAAGTCAAACATAAATTACGGTGAAAACTGAACGTTAATAAACATTACAAACCTTAAAACTTTAAGGGATTGATGTCCAAGACAAACTTCACTTTTCTACTTTTATCAATGTCGCATTTTCGATATAAAACATATAATTCATCAAGTAATATACAAAGTTTGAGGATTGTTTTTTTTTGTTCTTTTTCTATTTTACTTAATCCTTGAGTCACTTCAATTGTGTAAGTGTCATTAGAAAATGTTTGAATACATATATGAAGACTACTTCATTGTGCTTTATTATATTTTTGCACAAATGTTGCTGACATTGACATTGTTTGTATAATGAAAGCCCAATTATATTATAATTTAAGTTAGTAAAGAGCAAATTTTAAATATATCAATACTATGAATATCCTGGATGACGCATAGGAAATTATTTTTGTCCAAGACATGATCATCCAAATGTTTCTAAAATACACAATCAACATCATTATATATCATGTGCACTAACGACAACGTGCTAGTGCTTGATTTGATGAAAAATATATACCAATGTCTAAGAATGTTTGATTATTCAAATCTATGACGATAATTATAAAATAGCATTACATGATGCAAATATTTTTATATAATATGCTCATTAGTAAATGATTATATTAATAGGCAAACAAACGTAATGTATTGTGAAGGTCGAAATTAGAAAATATGATGGTCGAAATTAGAAGGTAGAAAAATAATCAACTTTTTGATGATCAATGTAATGTGAATTCGAGCCATCTCATTTAATATATTCAATCATAGTCATTACTAAGATCATTCAATTTAGAAGATAGATTGAAAACATAAAGAAGACATTGATAATTTAAATATTGTAATTGAATATTAGGTTGACACATAGGATTTTGATGATTTAGAAGTGTTAGATGGTTGACACATAAGTTAGGGGGAAAGACAAATAGTAAGTTAGGTTGACACATAGGCATTTTGCCTAACGGTATGTGGAGAATCCTTCAATCAAGAGGTTGGGGGTTCAAACCTCGTAGTGGGCATGTATATATTCGTGTGATATATATATATATATATATATATATATATATATATATATATATATATATATATATATATATATATATATATATATATATATATATATATAATGTGTGGCTAGGTTAGCTTGTAGGTATAGGATTGACTTTATAAAAAAAAGAACACTAAAAAGTAACTACATGTGATTATGCACCAATATTGAATTATCGCATGTGATATTTAGTTGTTATCACATGTGATAGTCTTTGGTATCATATGTGATAGTCGTTACCACATATGATAGTCTTTGATATCAAATGTGATAGTCGTTATCACATGTGATATTCGTTGTTATCACATGTGATAGTTATTGTTATCACATATGATATTACATAGTATTACATGTTATACCAAGTTGTGCAGTTTTCTAAACCCACAAATAAACGAAAAAAAAAAAAGTTTGTCGAAAGTATATCATGTGAGATGTCTAATCAAAAAGGAAAAAAAAATGATAATTTTTATGGTACAAATTTTTTATAAATATTTTACTAGCCGTTTGTGAGATATTTAATTTTAAAGAGCGTTGGGGGAAAATGAGGCTTTTGCTAAAATGACCTTTGTGCCCCTGCAAATAGAGCTCCCTCATTGGTTCTTTCATTCTCACTAAAATTTTTACTCATTTGAACTCAACTCGATGATAATAACCAATTAGACATATCTCAAAGGTATCGCCACCGTAAACGCTCAGATTTCACATGTATAATCGACATGTCAGGTGTTTGAATCAATGCATCAGCATATGTGGGTGATTTGTGAACAAGTGATTTGTCCGGCGTTGAATACGAAAGTCAGGTTAACCTCTGAATTAAAAAAAAACGATGCATGTGACCAGTCATACCTCAAACCCAAAATGAGATCTTATTTCATTAAATTGAAATCATAATGAATTTACTGAAAACAATAACAAAAAGTCAAGTGGTTAAATGGTTGTCAAATCTCCACTTCATTATTGATATAAAATGATTGTTAACAAATACGAGGTGTAAGATAAGCTATTTGACAAAACAATTATGCATATTGAAGTCAAGATTATATATATTTTTTGTTTCTTTTTAAGAAAATTGGACTTAATTAATTATATAAGCTCATGGTTTCTTATACTGAGTCATACGTGCTTTTGTGGATATGGATAAATTGAAATGGATTATCAAGGTGTTGAAAATTAAAAGGGAAGAATATGTATGATGTACTCTAATTTGGACTCAAACCCATACCTAAATTAAAGCACGAAATGATCACATAAGCCCAGGTCTACAAAGTAAATATAAATATCTAAATTAAATAAGCACGGGTCTACAATGTATATCTGAATTAAAGCCCGATATAATCACAAAGACAAAGGGTTAACTAGTGGTAGGTCGTAGCTGTAAGCTGTAGTTGTAAGTTAGAATTGTAAGTTATAGTGCTTTTGCATAAAACTGTGTGGTAACTAGCGGTAATTTTAGCTTATAAGTGTAAAATGACATAAAAGGACGTTAATTTAAAAATATATGATAAACATAGCTAAACAATAAATTTTATAAATAATATTTATTATCTAATAAAGTACTATATCGGTAGGATAGTCATTCTTTCATATACAAGTAAAACTAAAAGCGATTAAAAGAAAAACATAAACACAATATGCTCGTAAGATCATTTTATTTGTTATTAAACATGATATGCTCATTATACGTTAAATGGTAAGCACATTTAACAAACTATATTTGTTGCATAAAATAATTAAGTTGATTTTTATAAGAAATTTACACATATGTTTTAAGTATAATACACAGTTAACATATCCAATTACTAGCTAGTTGAGACTTAAATTTTATTTTGCGTGCTCTTGGTTAATACGATAACATCACAATTAGTTAATCTAGATTTTAAACCATTTAATTGGGCGTGACTACACCACCAAAAAATTGGGCCAACAATGTCCAGTAAGGAAAACTCAAGGGTATGCACGGGAATATTAGGGAGGGCATTTAGGTAAATTGATTACAAAAAGCTTCAAGAATTTTTACAACGCTACTTCATCTAGCGTTTCAATTTGGTGCGTTTCAAAATAATTAAAATCTAAAAGCTTATTCATCCAAACAAAGCTTTTGATTTGTAGTAGCTTATATTTAAAAAATTAAAAGTTAAAAGCTCCAAAAAGCTCTCAAAAGCTCCTTACCAAACAAACCCTTAAGCCGAGCTCTACGATATAGACTGTTGGATCACTGGTCTCTGAAAAACTCAATCACTGGTGATGCAGTCACTGAAAATGATGAAGTCAAATTCCTGTAACAAAAGAAGAAGATCACTGCTATCATTTGTGTTATCTGAATGATTAGCAGAGCGATTGAATCTCAACTATGTGTAATTGCTGGTCAACTACATCGCAACTAGGTATGCAAGTCACTCACCCTATCAAATAAGTCATCACTCATTGATTTTGAATAAAATGAATTCACTAGAATATGATAAGACAACTCACTCCACAAAAGCATGACTCGAAGTGAGTGAAGAAGAGTATCTTTCCTCCAGTGACCTCGTAGAAATAAAGTATTGTTACTAAGTACAAGCCGATAAGTGGTCCCTGATCTATGAGCGTCAACAACATCCAACTTACAAGTGATGGAATGCGTGACATCAAGGTTGATTGTAATTGGAGGATTTTCAATTCACATAATTCACATGATCGTAAATAGGGTCCATAGGATCTTCACTTAACCGTTTCAGTTAGAATGAAGCCAATCAGATAGTGACACGTGTCATTCTATATTCCAGAATTTTAGGAGATATTTACGGTAATATCTTGCCTATATATAGAGTGACATATAGTACTTAGAATTTGACCAATTTCGTATTAATCACTTGTATGTCAGTGATTAAGTTTTTCTAAGTATGAATTCCAGTCAGCGAGTACTAGTCTAGTTTGTGTGTTCAACTAGTTTACTTAGCCGCAATTGTAATAGTTAACAGAATACTGATTTGGCATTGGCTAGATAATTTCACAATCAGTACTTGGTGTAATTTGTTATCAATAATCTCAACTTCAGCTACTACTATTGCATATTTACTTACAGCTTATCATACATGCAAATTTATACTCTGTTTATTGCTTTAAACTATAAATTATTAACAAATCGAATAAAAAGATATAATAAACATTTAAATTATATTCACTCGCCTCCCTCTACAATTATAAATGTTCATTGTGATTCCAAGACACTTAGTCTATAAGTGATTATTGGGATCAACAATTGGTATCAGATCAAATTTAGTTTAATCTATAAACTAGATCTGTAACGGAGTCGATTAAATACAGTTGTGTTGATTCATCGTACCAGAAAGGGAATGATTCTACAACCAAGCCTCCAGTATCCGATCCCTTAAGGATTGAGACCTGGATGTCTCGGATGATGATGTTTTTCAATTTAACTGGTGATCGCTTATGTGACATCATAACCAATGGTCCTTATATTCCCACGACCATTGTACCTATTGTTCTTGCTACTTCAACAAAACCTGGTTCACCAAAATCATCATAGGTATGGCTTTGCCTAATGCGGTGTTTGAGTCTGTAAGGCTTTGTTCCACAATCAAATGAATGTGAGACACCCTAAAGAAAATCTATATTGGAACACCAGCTATATTCACTATTGAGAGGTAAATCTAAGTAGAAACTATTAACCCTTTAGGATCTGAGAAAAATGGATCTATACCAAATACCAGTTCCTGATGAGTATGATGGATAAAGCTGGTATTGCTAAAGGTCAAAGGTTCATTGTTGAGAAATTTCTGGACATATTACCAAGGAAAATCTGGAATACAATAACCACCTGCACCAAACAAGAAATGACTATCCACTTTTAAATCTCACTCAAATCTCTGGTATACTGTTGAACTGGGAACAATATGAGAAGCAAGCTGATCAAAATGATCACATCAGAGCTACTTTAGGCACTCATAGAATTTCTAATATCATATTAGCTGCGCTTCAACAACGGGAAGAAAACCATCAGTTAATGATAGCCAAGAAGACAACCAAAGTGATAAACAGAGATGAAGAAGAAGTGGAGCAGGTCAAAGAACATGCTGAAGAAGGTACCGATGAAGTTGGTATTGAGTAATTTGAAAGAGATATGGATATGTTAGTTTCGAACTTCAAAAAAGGAATTAGAAATCCCAAGTTCACTGGAACTTCTATTTCTGATAATTCTAAAGCAGTAAACAGCTGTTATAATTGTGGCAAACCTGGTCACTATATTATTGACTATAAGCTGAAATCAACTGCCAAAGTCTCTAAGCAAAGGTAAAGAGGGGACAAATATGACAAGTACAAATCTAAGCAAAGAAAGATGAAGGCACTCGCTAAGGGTGACAAAAACAAGAGAAGAGGGTTAGTCGCTAAAGAAGCATCTTTCGGTGACTCTGACACTTCATCATCTGAAGAGGAAGATGAAACACTAATATGCTTGGACATGGACTATTGCCTAATGGCTGGTAATGCTAGTTCCTTGAAGACATCTCTGAAGTAGCAAAGAAATGCTCAACAGCTGGCTAGTATCCCGAGACACTCTTCAGGTTATACTCTATTACAGAGAAAGATTCAGTAATTGACTATCTGATTGTGGATTTATCAAATTTAAAAGTAAGTGATAGGGGGTACATAACTTATTCTATGATTATTTTCCATTTTTTAATGAATTAAGATCTTTTCTTGAAACTAGAATGATTACTTGACTTGGCAATAATAAATATGCAAGTAATTTAAAGAGTTAAAGGATAGAAAAATAGCACCAAGAGACAAACGACCTATAGTTGGGGTGATTGTTAACAAGTCCACCTTAATTCATTCTCCCATTATGCGATATCGAGACTTATCCACTAGTAATTCAAATCTTTTTACCGGTAGGGTATGAAAACCGGTAAAAGTTTTGTTTATTCTTCACTAAGAATACAACACTAATATTCCTTAACTAATAGAAGATACCTTAACTTAATTATCTAACTTCTACAATCAGAATCCTAGATATCAAACACACAATGTTTCCACTTTCAATATGGAAGCTTTTAATACCACTTATGTCTTGTCCTAACAATTTAGAAGACAACTAATCAATAAATGATCTTCTAAGATAATATAAGAAGATCACACTACCAAGCTTTTCTTCTTCTAACTCTAGAAGGCAACCATGGTTTTTTTCTTTCTTCTTCACAACCTTGGAAGAACAATAGAGCAACAAACTCAAATAATTTCCTAACAAATGGAAGACTTACTCACAAATCTTTCTTCCTTACTAACTTGGAATAGAATAATATGAGATCCTTCAACACACTAACACTTGAGGATCTCTTACAACAATATTACAAATATAATGTAGGGACACAAATTTACAACACAAGTAAGATCACCTTTTAAGTGAGAGAATTTTATATATTTAAAGTATTAGAGGATAACCCTAAGATTAAACACAAGGTATGTATTTATAGTCAAAATGTTAAGATTTCAAAATGAATTCATTGAGATCCACGGTCAGACCGTGGTCGAGCCGTGGACTTGCTGTCGCAAATGTTTGAAAATTGTAACCGTTTTAAATCATTTCAAAACACAATTTCAAAATTCAAAATCTATAAATCAGTTCTCAATACCCTATAAAACCCTTAATCATGATTTATCAAAAGATTAAAAGGTTAAACACATTGGGTTAACATATAAGTACAAATCTATTGGATAATAAAGTACACTTACATTTACCCGATGGTTTATGTGTTTTCTTGCATCTGTTTTTCTTCTCCCCATTTTGCCAAATCAAAAAGGCTCCCCCTTGACTAATCCCCCCCCCCCCCCCCCCCTAATCCCTTGAAACCGGAAAGACATCTTTGTCATGGATAGACTTGATTTTGTTATTTTTCTAGCCCTTTTACCATATGCTTGACAATTTAGGGTCGGTCCTAAGCTTTTTGGTGCCCCGGACGAGACGAAAAATATATGCCCATAGTAAATGTAGTAAAAAAACATCATCCTATATTTTGAGGGTTAATTTAGAACCTCTTCAAGCTAGACAGTTCATCCAAATATCAATATTTTAATAAATAACTAAAAAGTTACCATTTGAGAAGATAAACTATATACTACAAGTTGAGCATAATTCATTTAAAACGTTGTGTAAAGTGTCTTTTTCAAGCAAAACAGTAGGCCTACAATACATAATATTTAGTTATAGGTCTAATGTAATATGGTTAGTTTAATATGTTCAGAAATTTAAATTTCGAATATATATTTGGTAACATCTTGTTACACTAGTAAAATACGAGTATATCTTTTATACTTTCTATATAAAGTTCTTTAACTTTTGAAAATTTATATTCAAGTTAAAATGTTAATTTTCACAAATTCAAAGGCATAAAAGATATCATTTTAGCATAATAATAGTTAGAAACTTAAAATGGTTTCCACGATATTCACAAGTATTTGCTGCAATACAAAAAATATGCTACAATAATAAATAAAAAAAATATTGTACTCTTTTGTAAATAAGGGGTTAAAGTGTAAAATCTTAAAAATTGAGGGTGAAATTATATTCATGTATAATAATGGAGGGAAGTAAATATTAAAAAGGTACTTAGGTGGGCCATATGGTCATCTTCCCCACATCACTTCTCCCACACTTCCTTGAAAATCGATTTCTCCATTGAAAGCAAATCTAAAGCTTTTAGTTTTCCTCCTTTACTTCAGATCTCACTATCTAAAATATATTTAATACACTAAAAACATCATATAAATTTAAATTTTTCAAAAAATCAGTTTTAATGTATCATTAAATTTCAGATTCAGACATACTTAGATCTAGCCCCGAAAAACTTGATGCCCTCTGTATGTGTGATGCCCTGGGCGGTCACCCATGCGGCCCAGCCCCAGGGCCGACCTTGTTGACAAAGGAAATTGCTTCGAAAGCTCCTGTTGGGAAACAATCGATCAATTCTATTTTATGAATCTGATGAGTCAAAATGTCTAACTCTAGTAAACATGTTAAGTATAGAATTACAATCTGAAAAGAGAGATTTCACGACAGAGTCTAAAACATCATACTATGACGACTAAGTCTGAAACTTCAGACTCTGACATATGTTTCAGACTCTAACATTTACAGACTTAGAGTTTCAGATCCAGAAGAGTTAGAAGATCATATCGACAATTGGCATATGAAGGATTCGAAGATATTCATGAAGACTTAGAAGATTTTATCTTATATATTTTTTATCTTGTTTCCATAGTTATTGGTTTAGTTTGTAGAAGACCGATATATTAGAGATACGGTAGGATTGTGTTTCCTATCTCTAATATGTGTATAAATAGGGATTACAGGTTTTAGAGAAACCTAACGCTTAAAATTGTAAACCCTATTCATATATATCAATACGACCTAAGTTATTGATTCATAACTTGTTGATTTAATTCCGCACTTCAACGTATACTTAATATTGTTAAATCAATTTAGTATTAAAAGTTTGAATCATAGTTTGATTATTGATTACTTGATTGGTTAAGCACATACGTGACCTAACATCTCCCCCTCAATTAATGCAATCTTTCTATGTCTATATAATCACCTACAAAACAAGCATTTCTATACCAAACATATACTTGCGCACATACACACGAGTAATTTCATCGAAGCATAGTAATTTTGTGTGTGTACAAGGGTTAGTACTAACAATGCAGTCAACAACATCATATTATTATCATGAAGTTCTAAAGCTTGGCAAACACATCCAAAATTAAAACGAAAAACACAACCATATCATGCATCAAATTTCACACAATCCTAAACGTTTGTAGCCTAGTTCAAACATCATAACTTACTTGAGTTATTGTTAAACACCCATAAGTGATGTAGGTTAATAGTACAACCAAATAGAATTACATAAGGTGTACTTTAAGCACTACTCCGTTTGTTCTTTGAAGGAGGAAGATGAGGGACATACACTAGTCCTTTTGTGAAACCTGATGAGGGACATACTCTAGGCCTTTTGTGAAACCTATTACAAGAAGAGTTTTTGACACATACTTTTCATGTTGTCGAGGAAGTAATGGGTAAAGTTTGAATGTGTTTGGTTGTGGTGGTGTGGTGGAGGTTGTTGTGATGTTAAATTCGGTATAAGTAGAGAGATCACAATCCTCATGAGGAGGAAGATTTGGAAGATAGGAAGGACTATGGGTGATGTCCATTCTTTTGAAAAGTCTTAAGAGTAGCTACCATAGAGAAGATATGCATTTGGATTCCGACCAGAGAGATTCATTAGCTTACACACAAAGTGAGTGAGTTTAAAATATATTTCATTTTGAACATAGTATAGTAGAAAGGCTTCAATAGCTACAACTTCATGAAGGTTTTCGGCTCTACATGTGATGTTGTATGCGATGATTTGATGAATAGTATGCAATTAGGGTTTAAGATCATAGATTATCAATCAATGGAGTTGAAGACTTACAATATCAAAGGTTGGAATGCAAATGGATTTGATGACCTCCATAAAGTTCATTCCTACATCAAGATGGAAAACTGAGGAGTGATAACAATAGTATTGATTCCTTCTGTGGGTAATCCGAGAATGAATCCAAGTGTTTCAAGTCTCCATTTATATCGATATACATTGACAATGGCAGAGATATTCTTTCAGTATTCATCATATGTAAAAGTTTTATAGATTTCTCTAAGTTCAATTTGGTATATCCTATCACCTATAGTGAGAACTCTTTGCCACACAATTTTTGCAAACGTAGTGATGTCAATATTTTTTATTTTTGTAATGTTTACCATTATTACCATTATTCCTTCATTAATCCATTGATGTGGGAAAGGATTATTGGATTGGTAAGAAAAAGGAAGAAAGGGAGGTGTGTTCATATTAGTTTTTCAAATGATGAATGATGAATGGAGGTGAATCCATTGATGTGAGATTATTGGATTGGTAAGGAAAAGGAAGAAAAGGAGTTGTGTTCATATTAGGTATTTCCAAAAATGAATCATGAATGGAGGTAATGAGTTTGTTTATGTTGGAAAAAATAATGATCAAACCTAAGTTATAAATATGAAGTGTCAAAATCTTAATAGTTGTATTTTTTAAACTAAGTGTTTCAAAGTTTGTGTATTCTGAGTATGTGTAACAGATTGAAGAATCAACCTTAGTACACAGACTGAAGCCTTGTCACAGACTGAAGATTGAAGACTTCACAGACTGAAGACTAATGATCTCACAGACTGAAGACTAATGATCTCACAGACTGAATATCACATACTAAAGAACACAGCCCGAAGAATAAAGATTTAAGAAAGAGTTCTTCATTCCCAAGGCAAATACAACTGAAGGGATGTTTGACAAAAGTCAAACATTGATAAAAGTTGAAGAAGGTCGACTGCTACGGAAAAAAGAACCTTCACCTTTTACTTTATCAAATTCCAAGGAGAAAAGTAAAAATGGTGTGCTTGTTTGTTTCCTGAAAGATCTTGTTATCTTCTCGATAATAGTTTAAGTTGGTTAATAGATCTAGTACCATGCATGCGTACTAAATCTATAAATACCCAATTTAAACTTCAAACAAAACATCCAATCAAAGCATACAACACTTCATATAATAGTCTTAGTGATATTAGTTTATATTCATCAGTTGAATATATCTTGGATCATATTCAAAATTCTTAGTGTGTTTGAATATTTGTAATTTCTATGATACATACTTTGGATTGTTAATAAAACATATTCATTATATTCATAACTTGTGTTAATATATTCTTGTTTCCGCCAAGAACATTAAGAGTTTGATTAACTTATATATTGTGACATTATATTAAATTCTTACATTTAATCTGTATCTAAGTTTTGGGACCTAAGTGACCTATAAGTTTATAAGATATATGGTTTAAAGATTTTAAATTAGTATTTTCTTCATGATTTTCAAGAATCATCATGATAGTTCCTAGGGAAGAAGTGAAGACCAGGTTTGAATGCTTTTTAGGTGATAGGGGTTGAGTGTGTAAGTCGTAATGTAAGTACAAATTGTACGAAAGTAAAAAATATATATAAAAAAATAAAAAAAAAACTGAAAAAACTGTCAGACCGTCGGAGGTTAATGCACGGAATGACCGTCGTTCAACAATGAATGCACAGTTAACTATCCAAGTTTGACTGGAGTACGGATGATCTATGGTCGACCGTGGTTCAACCGAGGATCAGTTTTTAATTTTCAATTAAGTTTTATTTTATTTCAGGAGCACTTAATTAGTGAGTATTTCACGGTGACACACGGTCCGACAATGTGTCGACCGGGGATACTATGTTTCCTTTATTTCAGTTAATTTGCTCCATCATTCCTAAGCAAATGTTTTTTTCTTTAAGGTTTTAGTGAATAGGCTATATTTTCTTCCGTGGCTACTTTATCCATCACAATGTTTTTCTTTTAAACATTATCTCTAAGAAAGTGATGTCTAATTTCTATGTGTTTAGTCCTAGAGTGTAGAACGAGATTCTTACTTAAGTCTATAGCACTTTTATTATCACACAAAATAGGAATATCACTTTGGGTCATCAAAAGTTTATTTCATCCAAAATTTTGGTCACATGCCCTACCGAAGGCAACATATTCGGCTTCGGTTCTTGATAAGACAACCAATGTTTGTTTCTTAGAAAACCATGAAGTCAAGCATAAACCAACAAATGAACATACACCACTCGTACTCTTTCTATCAACTAAGGGTCCACCTAAGTCCGAGTCAGTGAAACACATAATATCAAGGCCATTAGGATACCAAAGTCCTAAATTAATAGTTCCTCTAAGATACCTAAAAATACGTTTGATGGCCTCATAATGAGATTGCTTAGGGTTCTCTTGAAATCTAGCACATAAGCACACACTATACATACTATCGGGTCTACTTGAGATTAAATAAAGTAAGCTACAAAATACCTCGATATTTAGTGTTATCCAATGCTTATAGGAGTATCCAAGGGTTTCACATTCTCCAAATCAAACTTTTTCAACATCTCTTTGATGTACATAGATTGATTAATGAATGTGTCATCCTCATATTGTTTTGTATGATGTCCAAGGAAGAAGGTGAGTTCATCTATCATGCTCATTCAAATTCATAATGTATAAGATTAGAGAACTCATCACAAAGATCATTGTTTGTAGAGCCAAATATAATATCATCGACATATATTTGAACAATGATAATATCACTTTCTTTATTCTTAACAAACAAGGTGTCATCTACTTTACCCATTTTGTGATCATGCTCAATCAAGAATGACCTAAGCCTATGATACCAAGCTCTAGGAGCTTGTTTAAGTCCATGTAATGCTTTCTTTAATTTGTAGACATGATTTGGTTTGTTAAAGTTTTCAAAACCGGGAGATTGAGACACATAAACCTCTTCGTTTATTACTCCATTTAGAAAATCACTTTTAACATCCATTTGATAAAGTTTGAAATCTTTAACACAAGAATAAGCAAGCAGAATCCTTATAGATTTTAATCTAGCAACCGATACAAATGTTTCAGCATAATCAATTCCTTCTTGTTGATTATAACCTTGAGCAACCAATCTAGTTTTGTTTCTAGTAACATTATCATTTTCATCAAGTTTGTTTCTATATAGCCATCTAGTTCCTATAATTGAGCAACCACTAAGTGTTGGCACCAAGTCCTAAACTTGACTCCTTTCAAATTGGTTTAACTCTTCTTGCATTTACATTACCCAATCTTCATCTTTAAGAGCTTCTTTAATAGTTTTAGGTTAAATCTACCTAAATCTCCTATTACTTGTTCTACAGAATGACTTCTATGTTCCTTAATGTTGATCAAAGGAGCTAGATGATTAGGTTGTTTAGGTTGCATTTCTTCATCTTCTTTACTTATGTATAGGTTACTCATTTGTTTACCAAACACATTTTTTTAATAATATTATCATCTTCTAAAGGCAATGACTTAGGCAAATGTGGTGTTTCATCAAATGAAACATTGAGTGATTCTTCTACAACATTAAAGTCCTAGTTTAGAACTCTATTAACTTCGAAAGAATTGAACGAGGAGCTGTATGAGGTGAAAAGTCCTTGTTTAGAACTCTATATGCATTGCTATTCAAAGAGTATCTTAAATATACTCCTTCATATGCCTTTGTATCAAACTTAGTAAAGTAATCATCAACTCCTTCATATCCAGTGAAGACTATTTTTAACGCTTTTTTATCTAGAAAAAGCTTTTCTTCATTGTTTTTTACCAATTACTTGAGATTTCTCAAGCTTTTGGTGAAAGACTTTTTTGCCTAAACGTTTACAGCTTAACCCCTTAATTTAGTGTAAAAAAGCTTTTGAAAAGCTTTTTTACATTGGAGCAAAAGCTGTTTTTTAAGAGAAAATGATGTGAAATGCAAAAAAAAAAAAAAAGAAATCTAAACTTTAAAAATATTTATGGAGGGTGAAATGCTTTACACATGATAGAGATGATAAAGATAATAGTAGACCAAAAGTATGATTGTACCCACATTGGTTGTTTAATTTACTGATTTCAACAAACCTAAGCAAAAACCAAAAAAGATGCACTAATATACAAGGAATAAATTAGATTATGCCCACAGAGTTCACATTCACGAGGAATAATTGAATTTTCTTAAGCTTACACATCTCATCTCTGTGGCCTTTACTATATTCCTTGTTGGCTTTAATTTGAGACTTAGGAATTTCAATCTGACTACATCATGAGTTTGAAAATATTGTCCACTTGTAGTCTAAGAAGGTATTTAATCAAAATATGATTTTTAGACAATTGGTTTTAACTTGACTCGAATCAGACTTCCATATCAAATATTTTAGAGTTAGCCCATATGCCTATCGATCGACTTAAAAGGTCTGTCCCATGACAACGGAAGGATATATATCCATGAAGTAGACAAATCAAACGATCCTTCACACAGTACAAATCTTTCAAAGACGGGAGATATATGGAGTCTCTTAGTACAATATTTAACCAAAAAAAACTCCACATGATACGAAACACGTCGAGTCACTTTACAGAACAAAAGAGACCCAAAACAAAAACATATATAAGAACACCATGACAACGTTGCTCAATGCTCATCACTAGAACGTGAATTATCAGCAAAAGATGAATCACGAGATAACTCACCGGGACCCCTTGATGTAAACAAATTTGGATATGACATAAAACCATCCTCCATTGATGGCAACCTCTGTGGCTGATGAGGAGTCATCGACTGTGAAGGACTTGAAGAATTGAATGAGTCTTGATGATCAAGATTTGACTTTTCGGGCGTCAGAGATTCATGGTTGTCTCCAGAAAACGGATTCTCAGTGGACTCATACTCATTCTGTCTCTTAACGAGTTCGCTGATTCGAACCTGGGCAAGGCTTGCAGCTGCCCGAGCTGCTGCGGCTGCTCGTTCAGCACTTTCTGCTGCGGCTTGGGCAGCTGCCAATACATCTTGTAAATCATCTTTGATACCGGTTCTGGTTCTTGAAAGTGGATTTCTATCTTTCACTGTGGCTGTCTGCGTATCATCATTGACAACCGTTTTGATTTGAGGAGATGGAAAGTTTTCTTTCACGGCAAAGGTATCTGATGGTGGAGATATGAAGGGCAGAAACTGTTTCTCCTCGGTTTCATTTGATGCTGATTTTTGTAACATGATTTCTGGTTCACCGTTTAGGTCAGATAATGCAGATGGTGGAAATGGAAGCATTTCGGGTCTAGAAACGGTTTCTGAAGGAGCAGTAGGATGTACTGATGAATTGGGAACCTCGGGAAAATCTAGAATGTCAAACTCTGCATCGGAATCTGATTGCTCATTATCAGTTTGGTTTGAAGTTGTGTGTACTGTTTCCTCGTGTTTTTCTTCCGGAAGAGGCAATTTTGGGCTAGCAAGGTGTGAGGTCCCATTCTGCAAGAAAAAAAAAAAAGAGTTGATACAAAAAAATCTGTGTTTCAATTTTCGAATCAAGAATTACTATACTACTTGTTAGAGGTGGTAATTTCAATCCAATTACTGATAAATGGGTCCGTTTGGATTATAATTCATTCCTGATGGGTCAAATCCAACAATTTACCTAAAAGGAAACGGGTTGTATGTCAGCCGAAGTAATTTTAATGCTTAAAGCCTCCCAAATCATAATAATAATAATAATAATAATGTATCAGATCTTTATGGTAATAACATAATCTTTGTAATCATATTTAAAATCAGCTACAAAAAAGACAATAAATGACAAAAAAAAAAAAAAAAAAAAAAAAAAAAGAGAAGAAGTTGGTTAATGAGCAATCAGATTTGCTGGTATAGCACGAACCTGAGTGAATTAAAAAAATATATAGAATGTCAAACCCCGCCCGTCTCAAAAGTTACTAAAAGCAACCCATCTCAACACGAACCTGTGTGAATCAAATCAAGAACCGCTATACCAGTTTCTGACTTGTAGATTTGCTCAAAGTTGATCTAAACCATTTCTACACTAAAAGGATTTCTCCCGCGACAACATTATGATTTGTTCAGAGAGCATGTAATCCTACTTTTGTGCAAAATTGAACTTTTTTTTTTATCAGAATGCAAAATTAAACTTATGTTCCCTTTTTTTTAACAAAATATAGCATGTAACCCTATAACTGCGCAAGATCATCTTATGTTCCATTTATTGAGATTTTCGATATTTTATGTTCCCCTTTCATGAAATTTGCCCTTTTTTATATATAAAATGCCATAAAAATAATCAATCAAGTTAAATCAACGAACTTAACAGAAAACCCACAAGAGCAAATACTAAGTTAAGAAATCAAGGTTAGAAGTCATAGGATCGTCTTAGTGAAGAAAACCAAAGAAGGAAAAATGCTAACCAATAAATCTTCATGTGGCTTCAGCAATTCAGTTTCTGACGCAGTAGGATCCCAATCAAGCTCATGCTCCTCTGCAATTTCCTTCAACAGATTAAGCTTCAGATCAGGAGATGGCGCACGAACGGATAGGTGCTCGATCAACTGAAATGTTGAAGGACGAAAAGGGTAAGACAGTCATTAGCCACCATGATCAC
The DNA here is from genome assembly GCA_963930675.1 of Gnaphalium uliginosum. Taxonomy (NCBI): domain Eukaryota; kingdom Viridiplantae; phylum Streptophyta; class Magnoliopsida; order Asterales; family Asteraceae; genus Gnaphalium; species Gnaphalium uliginosum. The sequence goes on along the minus strand of OZ005681.1, from coordinate 28,401,310 downwards.
TCATACAGCAGCTTGTGAATAGGACCCACAATTACATCCTAGAATATTAAACGGACGCAAAACTTCCTTTTGGTATGTCAATAAATTAGAGTGCAGCATTTCCCCATCAGCAAACTATTTTGATCCAAGATTACCTCTTTACAAACCGGTAATCAAACATTCTTTACGCATTAACTTTATTCTAGAAGAAATCATCTAACTTCCCATTAGTAAGTACGTTTTAGATATTTGACAAATAGTCAAATGCTCATTACATGCAAAGAGTACCAAAGACACATGTTGCAATTAATGAAATTCAAATCAAATCACGTTTAAACACCTGACGATTAACACCACATTCTGGCATGAGTTCTGTAGCAGCAGCAACAAATTCTTTACCATATTTTCCGGCAAAAGCCATTTGAACCTGAATCAGCTCAGGAAGATCTGCACATCTTGGTGCAGCAAAACACAAACTAGATATCGCCTCTTTCAGGTCAAGGGGACATTCCCTGTATGTAAGAAAATCCAAAGAAGCAAGTACACATGGAAATTAGAACAAAATAATAACAATAAGAATAATGAAGTAATATAATGCAACTCCAAAGAGATATCAAAGGTGTATGAACTCCAAACAAAATGCGAAGTCAAGCTTGAAAGTCCATTTAATTGGATTCTGCCTCTTGTCTGCCTTATTATTATTATTATTATCAAATCATTCATTGGGTGTGATGATTGAAATGAGATTTTGTGGAATTCTTAATATCAGCGGTTTCCAAATCAATAACATAAAAGCAACACCACCTTTTCATCTAGCACAATCTTACACCATCAAATTATGATCTAACAGCCTAAAGAAACGCTATGCAGGTTACTTTGGCAAAATTAGTATGGTATCCTCCCTGGTGTTTTGCAATTAACCATGAAGCCTTGCAGGTTAAGCAACTATCATATTGATTGGAAAATAACATATTATTATGAAAATCTGGTTGTGGTACTCGTTCCTACCGACTCCAAGCAAGATATTATCATTCTGCTGCATAAGAAGGTAAACTACATATAACTGGTTTCTATTGATTTCATGTGCCTTTAACCTTCCAGAACAACACTTTTTTAGTTGCAGGTGCTTCCGTCATCCAAAAATATCAGGGGTTGTCACGCACGTGAGACAAACAAATCTTATTTTATTCATTACACATACTAGTGCGACTGACTGGCATATGAACAATAGATAATTAATTCATTATTGCGAATTTATCATTCATTTGAAAATTTCCATTCTAATGAACTATTTTTCATTTTACACTAAACGGAAGTCTTTAGAATGTAATTCTTCTGCCTACCCTATTAACTATTTTCAACATTCAGATCCAGACATGCAATTTATAGAAGAATCCAAAAATCAAAGTAAAAAATCTAACCTTTGAGATTCAATAATCGGAAGACGAACAACAACAAGCTCACAAAATAACTCAATAATTTCTTGAGCTGCCATCATTTTTTCTTCCCTTATAATATGCTCAACCTAAACATAACATTTATAACCAAACGTCAAAGCAAGTCTTGTAATTTTTTATTCTCATGAAAACAACTATAAATCAATTTTTGAAACAAAGGGATTATAATAATTATACCCTAATTCGAGCAGTAGCTTCTTGACCAGTCTCCAGAAGTTTCGCAATGTCGCGTCGCATTTGCTTTATATGAATCTCTCTACGATTCCTCAACAGTTTTATCCGCGGAATCGTCAATTTCAAAAGTGTTTTACTGTAATTAAATTACTTAAAAATTCAATAATTGAGCTACTAGGTCATGTTAAACAATACTATAACAATATTCCTAAACAATTCAACATAAATCAGCAACAACAATTACCATTTAGAAGCCTTGAAAGCCCCTTTGGTGAAGAAAGAATCCATCACCAACAACCTTGATCGTCTGATTAAAACAATCACAACAGAATAAAAACGATCAATTTACAGATATGATTAATTAGTACTATTTATTTGTAGACACACACCTACTCCACTAAGAACATAATATTGTACGCGTTTATGTATACACAGGATATATGAAGATAATAATATAGCGTTATATTACGTGGAATTTTGAATTGCTTACTTAAGATGGAAGAATCGGTTGCTTCTTCGTAGATTCTGATCACAAAAACTTTGACGGTAATTTGAGATTAGGGATTTTCGACAATAATTGAGATTTTTAGTTTTTTTTTTTTTTTTTTTGGTTTTTTTTATATATATACTAGATTGCAAAATACGACAATTTCAAATTTATAATATTTAATTTTATAGTATATCAAAATCAAAATAATATCATCTATGTTGGAACTTTTTTTAGAAAAGTAAATAAATTTAAATATCAACTGCATTATCAATTGAATAATGTAAATACATCATACAAACATAAATAATCAAGAAAATGCACCAATATAATAATTAAAATATATCCTAAACATAATAGAACTGCACACGATAATAATAATTAATAAATCATTATTAATAAATTAATTATTCTAATTATATCTTTATTTAATAATAATATGACATTTGTGATAATAACTTATGGTTATTCTAAACTATTTAAAATATAATTAATTTATTAATTTGAAAATTATAAAAATTGTCACGCATTATTTTATGTCAGGTGGCAAGTTATGGAGCTTTATTTTATAACCCTTTAATATATATACAGATAGTTTGCATTTCCTTTTTCAAACAGGAAACTTGCTTTGAAGGAGAAAATTGCCGATTTTATACTGAATTACATTTATACCCTCTAATTTTCTTTAATTATAATCCCATCAGCCTATCCGATCAAAATTTAGATGGTGTTTATGGGACTTATTTTGAAGTTTATTGTTTATGCTTATTGCTATAAGTAAATTAACTTAAAATTTGTAGTTTATTTTGAGTTTATAAAATCTTTCCCACATGTAACAAATAAGCAAACCAAAAAAGCATATTTAAACACTAAATTTTAAACTTATTTTGTTACAATACGCAAATAAGCTAATAAGCTAGCAAAATAAGTCCCCAATCACCCTCTTAAAAACATATCAATTAAAAAACTCTTTTAGTTTTCTAAAAAAGAATTTTGAAATTTTGAAAAAATTAGAATGTGTATTCAATTTGGGATTTTCTGGAGAAGTTTTCTAAGAAAATAAAAATCTATGTGCATCTATTTTTCCTTTTTCATTTTTATAGAGTTTTGTGTCTCATTAAACTAATGAAAATTCAGATAATGTGTGCAAATGTAAGGGATGAAGTTTTCGTTTTTCAAAACAGAAAATATTTCAAACCATAAATCATATATTCTATTTTCCTTAAAAAAAAACTTCTCCAGAAATCCTAACTTGAACACGTTTTCTAATTTTTTAATTTTCTTAGAAAATTTTCAGGGAATATGAAGGAGTTTTCCGTAACTAAACGTGTTCATAGGTTTCTAAATTTTTGGTTTTCTACGTTTCCTATTTTGGAAATGAAAATGTCATCCTTATAATTGAATTTGTTTTTTGAATTTTCACTTGTTTTCAAGGGACACAAAACTATAAAAAAATGTAAGAGGAAAATTAGAGATAGTTTTCCGTAATTAAACGGTCGTGCGATTCTAAAAAGGAAAGAGTTGATTGTAAAATGATGGTAACAACATTTTGATTAGGGGTGTCACTTTTATCCGAATTCGCATAATCCATCCAATTCAAATCTGATTTAGGTTAAATAGACAGGATTATTCAGATTATAGATTGCTTAAACGATTATGAATTACACGGATAGGATAAAGGATCAAAAATTAAAATGTTTGGATATATCTGAATAAGCTGAATAAGGATTAAGTAATTAAACAATATATTTGTAATGATATAAATGTTTACCATATAAGAATTAATTACAAATAAAATCTTAAATTATACTCTCTCCATCCCTTTACAAGTGTCCTGTTTAGACTTTTTGAAGTCTTTCTTTTTCAACCTTGACCTTAAATATTTTTGTTTGTGTTATATAATAGTTGATGCAAATATATATGAATGGATTGGATTTTAAATGTATTTTCATTGGTATAATTTTCATCAGGTAGTATATAACACCAACAAAAATATTTAAGGTTAAAGTTGAAAAGAATTTATTTTAAAAAGTCAAAACATGACACTTATAATGGGACGGAGGAAGTATTATTTACTATTAATTTAGAACCATCTATAGTATGATCTATAATTGGAGGTGGTATTTATTTTTTTGATTTAGAAACTACGAATATGTTTTGTATTAAATTGTATGTTAGAATGTTAGATGTTGGAATTGGAATTTGAATCTTATAATATGATCTATTGTTACATCTTATGTTTGTTTATACAATTGGTTTTAAATGTAAACCATTTGTTAAATTTAGTCTTACTCGATATCACACGCTCAACTTGAGCTAATTTGGATGAAACTGTTTAATCTGAACACTAATCCGAAACCATTTATCGTTTCTTATTTGGATTGGATTAAGGGTTAACTTGAGATTGTTCAAAATCCGATTAACTTAAACCGAATAATCTGAAAAGCAAATAATCCGTCCGAATAACACTCCTAATTTTAATTTTGATATGGTTATCGAAGTGGAAAATAAGAAGAATATTTGAGTTGTAAAAGGTTTTATTTTCAAATTGGTGCGACTTATAATTATTCACATGTTGTAGTGACTATTAGACAAGTTGTATTTAATGTTTTGATACAGAATGTTGTATAATCTATCTAATTTTTATTCTTTGACTGTAATGTAAAGTTAATGTAGTAGTAATACAAACTTATAATGTATAACTTGCTCGAGTAGCTGTTTGTCATTATGGTTTTTAGCAAACCTCCAAATGCTACTGCAGGTGATAAGGATGAAAGAGACCATATCAGAATAATTGAGAGTTCAATATGATTCGATTAAAGCATCAACAAATGGTGAACGATCACAGTAAAGCGCAATGGTGGTTGCTAGAATTGGTTATGTAAATCCATGTGGCTCCGTGAATAAAACAAAAGTAAGGATCAAAAATGTTTGCAGAGAATTTGTATCAATGCAGAAAGCCAAGGCATCGGAACATCTAGTTTAGTGACGCTGTGACAATGGTAAACGACCCATTATACTCGTTCTTTCGTCAAATATGAATCTCACATTTTTATCTTCACTAGAGAGATGGACTCCCAATCATCTATTTATCAGATTAGGGCAGAAAATTGACAACTTCTTCATTCGGGTGCAATAGGTTCAGCAGAATCTCCATACAGCGGGTTACAACTTACAAGAGTTTATATTGTTGATGAAAATGGACATTAATCAACTGATGACAAGCTTGCCCCAATTATTAATATTTGATTGGAAAAAAACTATTATTTATAAAATTTCCCCAAATATTAAAAGAAAAAACTGAAAAAAGCTCTAAACAAAAAGAAATCAGTAAAACTGCAAAACCATACGATTTTAGAAAAATAATACTAAAACCATCTATTTTTGAAAAAATGATTAAACCTAAAGCATATACAATTGATCTAGCAATAATAGGCCTTAAACAAACAGCATTGACAAGTACAGCAGTATGTGACCTGAAAACTGGATCATAAATTTCATTTGAAAAATGCAATCTTGGTTTTCCATAATCTTGATTATCACAAATATAGGATACCTTCGTTCGACATCAATTGATTGTACAAGTGTGTAACTGTAGGTCAATATCCTGAATCATGCCAAAATACAGGGCCTGAGATTTAATTTGAAGTGTCAATGACCAAATTCAAGACCATAAAAACTTGTGAAACTATGACTCGGGGTAACTGGATAACATAATCATCAATCATTAACACGAGGAAAGTCAATAGCATACTTGCTAAAGTTAAGCTAATGATAACTGAAAAATAACTGTATGGTGACGATAATGTACCATGAAGCGTATTAGGAACGCGGTTAGGTTAGTACCCCAACAATAGATCCATATGTCAGGAACCACTCCCGGATGTTAAGCTAATGATATATAAAAGGGTCAAATTATCACACCTCTATGGAGAAGAATAACCCTTCAAAGCTGGGTTATAAATGTCGTATCTTACGATCTAAAACGAGAAGTGGATTCTCTATCCTGCCTACCAATCAAATCACGGCGATCACTGATCAAAGCAACACCCTTTTGGCATTGTGCTTTCTTGATGCTATTAGTGTAAGTTTCAACCAAATCAGGTAAATCACTCTCAAAACGTTTCAAATACTTCAAAAAGTTGACTTCTGAATAGGCTAAAAGTGAACGAAGAAGACAATTATTACTAACTAGCTTATTTTCTTTCAACATTTGTAAAACTTTGTATCTAGGTTTCACCTTTTCCTCCAAACTTGAAGTAAACAGGATATTGCACGTGGCTATGTAACCCGGAACATACCCGACTTCTTTCATGAAAAAGTTCAACACTTTACAAATTTTATCTTCAGAGTGAGACAAACAAATAGGATTAGTTCTCACCAATTTAACTATTTCTTCTTCTGACCACCCATAACTCCTAAATACTTTCATCCTGTTTTCTACAGTCGATTTTTTACGTGAAGTGATTGTATATACTGCATAGAAGAACATTGGAGAGTTTTCAGGAATTCCCAATCCTTCTACAATCCAATTTAATCGACTCTCAAATATTGACGGATTAACCCTAGCACACCAAGGGGATGTAGCAGTAACAATTTTTACAATTTGCTTATTAGATAGACCTCGAATCTGCAATTGTAACACATTGGCTGACAATTTCTTCAAGGTAGCTGAAAACAGCCATTTTGATTTCTTGATGGCGTCAAAGGCTTGCTCATCATTACCTACAAACTTTTTAATAAAATCGATAACAGGAATGATTCGTGTATGTAGATTGTAGCCCAACTTCAAGAAGATTCTGGTTGGAGACGGAGCTTGTAAACAAATTCTTCAACAGAAGGCTATTCCTAATTACCAACATTTGGACAACAAATTACTTCCGAAAAAATGGTGCTTCATTAAGGGGTGTTGCGAAGCTTTTAACTTCTCAGCTTACAAGCTTTTTAGTTAAAAAGTCAAAAGTTTAAAGTCTCATTTCTTTGACTTCATAGAAAGAAGCTTTTTTATTGTAAAAAGTTAAAGTTTAAAAAAGTATTTATTATACACGTATCTAATGACCATCACGAGCCTATAATATAACTATTGTAATGGATTGTTGTTCTTCTATTCTACATGACACACAACAAAATAACTCAATATGTAGCCACTTTAATTTCTTAATTAAACAACTCACCATCTTAAATTAAGAATGTTTTTACTTGATCGTAAGTCAAAAGCTTTTTTGCACACTAACAATGAAACGCACAATTTTTTTAACTAGTACCCACCGGGTAGTTGTAGTACCCACCGGGTTGTTAAAGTACCTGTCGGGTAGAACATCTTACCCAAATCTCTGTTTGAGTCTGCCAAGAAGATGCACAGTTTAGCCCTTTATACCCGTCTGGTACTAAGAGTACCCCCCGGGTAGTTCTTCCAGTACAGAATTTTCAATTTTTACCAAAACATCCTTTGACCCAAATTTTGACTCGTTAACTTTCAGCCTACCAAAATCTGCAGATAGCTTTAAATCAACATAATAAACATCTTTTCAGTTTACACTTTTCCAATATCATAACAAACGACGATTTTATGCTTGGGACTAAAACGACACTTTAAAACTTGTTTTTCGACAACTTTACCACTATACCTTTTTGGCGCATAACCTCAACTTACAAAAGTTATATTCTCGTTTCTAACTTCAAACATACATAACAAACTTGACCAAAACCACAATTTCGACTATTTCACCAATATGACCCATTTTGACCCTTAAACCAAAACGACCCATTTTGACCCATTTTAAGCTTTAAACCAAATAATGACTTGGGCGGTTTATAACAAGCTAATAGCAACTCGGCAATTTAAAAGCACACTTGTCAAACTTCTTTGCAAGTGAAATCCACGTTCATTTAGCATAATCCCTTGCCACCTTTAAATTGACCATTTAGCATTTGACCCATAGACACCTACAACATTAAACAACTAAACGGGTAAACTTTAAACTTGGTGAGCATACACGCAATTAAATGAGTAATACACAACAACAAGTAGCATGCAACAACTGAACTACAATAACAACTGAATCACAACAACTGTGCAAGTAACAACTAAGCAATTAACTATTGGGCAATTGTAGAGATTATCACCACTAAGCGGATCCGCTATCAACTGTCAACAAGCACAAAGTGTAACAACAAGCACAATGTGCAATAATTGGCACAACTAGCACAAGTGCAACAACAAGCACAATGTGCAACAATCGCAACAATTAGCGATAAATCGCAACAACTGAGGCTAACATAAGTTAGCTAATCTCTACAATGTCAAATCAACAACACATAACAACATAAACATATAATAACAATCCACTCGGTCATGTGAACCTCTTGCATGTATGTAATCCGGAACATACAACCATTACTTAAATAACCCCCATATCACTCACCTTTATGTCGACTGTCCGAAAGCATGAGATACACAACACCACTTCCTTTAGCACCTAAACAATCATAACACATCATATAACACATTCACATATATGGAAATATACATACTCTTGATTGATTTAAAAGTGTTTACACTTTTAACTCCAATTTATGCATTTTAGTACAACTCCAACTAGCTGTTTTGGACACCACTTCTGGACTCTCTAAACCTTTCCAAAACACACATATATTACACCATTTCGAAGGTATTCCAACATACTTTAATATACTGCTTTCACCTTTTTAGAAAACATAATACATATCAAGTTATAGTCTCAAAAACGGCAAATAATCATTTTCTGCCGCTGAATCTCAGCAAACAGCACCAAGGGACTGTTTTGCAACTCATTATTGAACCACCTAGACATATCCGTTTTCATCAAACTTTATATCGTTTTAAAGACCTTCGACCATACTTTCATTAGCTACTTTCAAATTTTTCTAAAACATTATACACACAAAGTTATAGCCCCTCAAAGTTTGTCAAAAACACTTTACTTCCACTTTTCGCCCAAATTACCTAACGACCCGAAATTGGAATATAACCACCACACATATTCCAACTAACATATTAATGATCAAATAACATCATTTAAAACTTTTCTTATTTCGTTTACCATTTATAACTTCGTATGATCAATTGACTTTTAAAGTCAAACCGAACACAATTACCAATTTAAGCATAATTCAATTTATGGTTTAACTACTCTTTCTACTACTTTAAACATCATTAGTGACTTCAATTCAACTCAATTAAATTAACCAGAGGGTGAGCTACCTTTAATTTATAAGAATTTAACAAAATCCTCTTTAGTTATAATTGAACAATTAACTAATTTCATCTTTTAATTCAACTCTGAATCGATAATTATGATTACTAGACTTCATTAACATCATTTGAGCATAACCCACCCATCAATTCGTTCAATTCATACCCAAACCCCTAATTCACCATATTCCTTTAAATTTAGGTTAGAATAATCAAAAACACATACTTACTTTAGTTTAGGGTGAGAATTACTATTTGAATTCGACTTTCTCAAGTTCAATTTAATGTTTCCCGCTTATTTCTTTCTCCTCTACATCTCTCCCGCGATCTCTCCCTCTCTCTAGAAGTTTATATGTTTTTGAAGATATGTTCGTACGTATATGTATGAATATATGGTTATTTATTTAGGTTAGTTTATATTTTAAACGGGTATTTACACTCCTATCCCCTCCAGTCCCGTTTATTTAAAAGTACATTACTTAATTAGTTACTCCCGACTTATTATTCAGGTAATTTAAATACTTCACGACTACATATAGTACACGTTCATTTATATAACAACTTATAAATTAACGCATATACATATATTATAGTATTACCTCAAATTTTGAGGTGTTACATCCAATCATGACTAATGAACAAATATACTTCTAGAAACATATTTTGCTTCTTCTTTTTTTTTTTTTAAATCGCGATCTAATTATAATTTCTTTTTCAACCCTTACAAGCTAAACAAATTACTTTTCTTGAATAATTAGTTACTTTTTTCCCCTTTCTTTTAATTTTCTTTCACTTCAATAAACTCAAGAATGTAGTGTGAATGTTTCATTTGAATATCTATATGTATATGATCTTGCATGCTATAATAATGGTGAAAGTCAACACCTTATATCGTGTTATTAGTTGTTACCTATTTGTGATTGGCAAAATTTAAGAATAATTTTATTTAAATATCAACTTGCGTACACCATCTTAAATGGTATATATATTACATGTTACATTTCATCAATATGAATGTAAGCTTTACAAATATATCATAATTCATGTTGTATAAAATACGTTATTTCTTTTTTTTAACGTTATATGTTATTATTACATGTTTTTGTTACATCATTATACATAATATTATATATATATATATATATATATATATATATATATATATATATATATATATATGAGTCGATTCGAAAGAGAAGAAAATTTAGGGAGAGAAGAGGGAGAATCAATTTACTTAAGTATTTTATTAATTTGATTCAAATTTTTATTACCTATAATTATTGAATCATAGAAACTAAAGACTAAATTCTAATAAAATATTGAACCAAAACAATAAAATGTAGAATTATAGTAATACAAATTTGAATCAAAGTAATAAAATACTGAATTGTATTGCTTCTTCCCCTTCTCTCCTTAAATTTCCTTCTTTTTTGATCATTCTACTATATATAACTTTATTATATGACTTCAAATTAATTATTTGCAACCGTTGACACGTTATGTTTTTTGATTATCAAATTATCAAATATATAGTATTTAGTCTTTAATTGAAAAGAAAAATATTTAAAGAATAAAATTATCAAATATATGGTATTTAGTCATTAATTGAAACGAAATATATTTAAAAAATAAATATTGATTAAATAATGTAAATCGTTAAAAAATGAAATAATTTTTAGAACATCGACAAAGTTTAAGGGGTTAAGTGTACTTTTTATGGTAAAACCTGTTACTTGAAATATTTAGGAAGGAATTAATAAGTAAGTTTTATGGAGATTAACTGTGATTTTTTCATTCTAATTTGGAGGAATTTTTAGCAAAGATAAAGAATGTGTTTAACTAAACACTTATAATTACATCCTTTGATCACAATTTGGAAACAAAATAGAAGGGGAGATCTCTTCCATTCATCCTCTTTTATATAATAGAAAGGTTTTGCTTATAAGAAATTGAGAAAATTCTATAAATCATATTTGTGGTTTACACAGATTTATACAGGTCAAACCCAAACCTTTTTTTTCAAGTTATCAATACAATAAGTTTCTATTTTGCTTGTAAATAGCGCCTCCGTCCAAATCCGTCCATTTCTCCCGTTAAGTTCCATCACGTGATATGCATGTGAGGGCAGATCCATCTTTTTCCCTTTCCCCCATCTCTTTTATCCCATATTCGATCATTTCACACGATTGAAATTCAAACCCACCTAAAACCTTCAACTTGTAAACCTAAATCCACCAAGAAATCATAAAACCATCGATCACTTAGGAAAACATAATCCATTACGGCTCAGTATGGTGCGTTCAGTTTGGTGCATTCGAAGTATTGACGAAACCATTGATGAACGCGATTAAAGGTAAGTTTTACTGTTAAATCGTCATTTTTGCTTGTAAGAATATATGATTCATTGTGTGAAATAACCTACAAAGCGATGTATTTATGTTTACTCGTGTTTTAAACTTTCAAAAGGTCAAAGCCCTAATTTTTATCTCCAAGGCATGCAATACCACCTTTTCCTTAATTTCAGCTTTACTTGCAAAAGATTGCCCAACATAGAAATGGGCCTTCTTTTCAGGATTTGTTAATTGGCCCCTCTGCTCAGTAGCGAACCTCTTCAACACACTCCTTTCGGGTGCACAAACATCCTCATTAGACTCACTTTCAAATATTTCTAAGTCTATGTGTTCATTTATAGCAGACATATTTGCATCACTTTTGTTTGCTTGATCTGCAAGGTGCTTCTTTACAACCAACCCAATCCACATCCTTGTCTATTATCAAGTAAAAAGTTCTCATATCCACCTCAACCTCATTTATCATGTCCCCCTCATCTACAATGAATTCAATGACATCACTCTCACTCCCATCATCTTGTGATTCTTCTTCACTATTATTGTTATTGTAGCCACATCCATCACCATCATTTTCATCTCCATCTAGTTCAGCCATAACATCATTTTCACCTCCATCGTGTTCAGCCCTAACACCATTATCATCCCTAACTTCTTCAGTAAAAAAAAGGATCATTAAATGGATTGTCAATGTTATCATTAGATATCTCTTGAACATGGCTTGTTTACGTGGGTACTCAAAAAGCTCCAACAATGCTCAATGTACAACTCAATAACTTTGCATTTAGACACATAAGTCAACACACATCTCACATCTTCATCGTTAATAAGAGCTTAAAAACCAAAATCCAGACTATTAGTAGGACTTTTTAAGTGGTACCACTTAGGTTGATCATCTACATAGCCTATATCCTTTATCATATCATCTAGGTCAGATACACTATACAAATCACAATCAATCATATCCGTATAGTTAACCTTACCTCCATCAGAAATCAATTGTCAGATTCTTTGTAAATACACCCTCGTGATGAATTTTGAGTGAGAAAAAATTAGGACTTTGACCTGTTGAAATTTTAAAACACGAGTCTACAAAAATACATCGCTTATTTTTAGGTTATTTCATAAAATGAATCATATATTATTACAAGCAAAATGACGATTTAAAGTAAAACTTACCATAATAATCGTGTTCATCAATGGTTTCGTCATTACTTCGAATGCGCCAAACTAAACGCACCATATTGAACCGTAATAGATTATATTTCCCTAAATGATCGATGTTTTATGATTTCTTGGTGGATTTAGGTTTAAAGGTTGGAGGTTTTAGGTGAGTTTGAATTTTGATTGTGTGTGTGCAGCTAAAGTATCGTCAAATGATCGAATAACGGATAAAAGAGATAAGGGATAAAAGAGATGGGGGACAAAGGTACCGTTTACACGTGATGGAACTTAACGGGAGAAATAGACGGATTTGAACAAAGGTACCGTTTACAAGCAAAATGGAAACTTATTGTATTTATAACCTGAAAAAAAAAGTTTGAGTATGACTTGTGTAAATCTGTGTAAATTACAAGTATGATTTATGAAATTTTCTCCGAGTAATAAGCAATAAATTTTCTAAAATAAGGTTTCAAAACAAAACACGCTCCCCCCTAACTTTAAACATTTATTCTTTATTTACTACTTTTTATTCTTGTCAGTAATAATAATGGTTTAAACAAGGATTGTGACTCGCACTTCGCTGCACACAATTATTTCCAAAATGTAAACGGTTGTTAGACTTGTTGTTAACTGAATCCTAATAGATATTAACCAAATATACACACCTACACTAATGTCTCATTAGATTAGCATCACATTATATTTTAACTCACATAATATACCAACTAAACTTATACTAAAATATATTACACTTTTAAACTGATTTCTATACACTAATTTAAGGAGATATTGGTAAGAATGAACAATGGGATGAAATAAATTTAAGTTAGAAAAAGATTTGCGAAAAAAATTTAATTATGACAAAATTAGTTAATACCGAATTTAAATAAATCAGTTTTTCAAGTATACACAAATACTGATATGTACAGATTTCTACATTTATTGTCATGAGTACACCGATAGGATTTATTGTTTCGTTATGTATAAAGTTTTACACGTTTTACTATTGTATGAGTTGAACTTTGAAAATTTATATTGTGTATATTGAACTTGTAAATATCGTCTATATGTAAATTTTCTTATTGGGTATGGCCAAAATAGGAAAGTTTCCTTTTTAGGCCTTACCCTAAAAGGAAAATTTACTTACAATAGACGATATTTACAAGTTCAATACATACAATAGAACATATGAAAACATGTCTTATACAATAGTAAAACGTATAAAGTTTAATACATAATGAAACAATAAACCCAAGATGATATTTAAAAGAGTACACTATTTAAATCATCTATGTACTTTTCACTTTGTTCTACTGATCGACTCCGACTTTCAAAAAGTATTCAAAAAGTGTTTGTTATTATTTCACATAAAAGATAGGGAACTATAGAAAGATCCAATTTTACATTAGAAAATGAGATTCATTATTTTTTTTATCTGGGATAAAAGAACAACATTAAAAATCATGTTGATCTCTACGTTTTTTATTTTAACAAACTACAAAATAGGCGTGAACAAAAAAATCGAACCCGAAACCGAAACCGAAAAAAACTCGAAACCGAAACCGGTCAAAACCGATTTTGACCAAAACCGGTTCGATTTTTACGAAAACCGGCGGTTTGAAAACCGATTTGTATATAGCCGTTGTAAAACCGGTTAGAAATCGGTTTTACCCGAACCGGTTTGGAAAACTGGTTAGAAAAACTGGTTTGAAACCGGTTTTTTGAGCGGCACAAAACTAGCCTTTTTTTGTCTATTTTTGACCGTTTGGGAGCGGTTTTTGAGTGGTTTTTTTTTACCATTTTGCCATCCTAAAATTAGTATAAATAGATACCTTGGGTATGGTTTAGTCACAACACTCAAACTTGCTCATTCTACTCTTAAAACACTCAAAACGCTTCTTCATCTTTCGCCGGTGTTAGTTCTTCAAATGCACCAACTATTGTTCAAATTTTGGTAACCAAACGAAATTCGGAGATTTGGTGTAATTACGACAAAGTGTTGTTGTCGGATGGTACGACTAAGGCACATTGTAAATGTTGCGGGAAATTTTTGAAAGCCAACTCCAACTCAACGTTGAAATCACATGCAACACGGTATTGTGATGAAGTCAAAACTAATCCGGAGGAGGGTCAAGCAACCATGTCACGGGATGGGGGTATTTTTACATACGAAGCAGAGCGGTGTCGACAAGTATTTGCGGGCTTTGTGATTCAAGAAAGTTTTCCGTTCAACCACTTCGACAACCCTCGACTTACTAGGGTGATTCAAAATACTCTTCAACCGCGATATAATCATGTAAGTCGTGTTACTCTTAAACGTGATGCGCTTAAATTGTGGCAAGAAGCTAAAATGCAACTAAAAACCGGTTTTGAAAACTTGAATACAAGTGTATCATTAACAACCGATGTTTGATCGACTCTTCAAAGTTTGCCCTGTTCGTACCTTTGTGTTACCGCACATTGGGTTGATCCCGAAACTTGGCAAATGATGAAACGTACCATTGCTTTTGAAGACTTTGAGTATCCTCACACGGGTCAAAATTTATTTTATATGTTACGAGATGTAATGAAAGCGTTTAAATTACAACAAAAGGTTTTTTCAATCTCGTTTGATAACGCGAGTTATTACAAATACCGTTCAAAGATTGATACTAAAATACGAACCACCTTTGAAGGGCATTTTTTTATCATAGTCGATGTGTTGCACACAACATTAACTTGGTTGTGCAAGATGGACTAGCGTTTGAAGAAATAAGCGTAGTAAAAGACGCGTATAAACATTATATAAAATTGTGTAAGGAAACGGATTCCATTTTTTTAACCCCTAATTGGGACATACCCGTAAGATGAAATTTGACTTACAATATGTTTGTATGTGGTTTACGTCAACGCGACACTTTATACATTTTTCATGATCAACTTGTTCAAAAAGTTCTTGCAACACCATTTCCGCCCGAATATTGGGAGGTTATTCAAAAGATAACCGAATTGCTCAAAGTTTTTAAAACCGTAACTACTTTGTTATCGGGTGTTTATTATCTCACGATTCATTTGGTACTTAATCAAATTTTTATAATGACTTCAAAATTAAGCGAACACGAATTTTGTGGTGATGTATATGCAAGAATGGTGGCTCCCATGAAAGCAAAACTAAGAAAATATTTTCAAGAAATGTCACCGGTAATTACTTGTTCCGCCGCATTGAACCCGTCTTTGAACGTTTCCGGGGTGGAGTTGCTTATCGATAACATTTGTAACGATTTGGAGTTAAATGATTCGGACCCATTTTTTCACATAATACAAAAGAAAATTTTAACAAATGTTTTAAAGATTTGTTTGGCCATTATTTTCAAAAATATACTTCAACAACAAATGTTTCTTCTAGTTCGGTTTCCACAATGTTTGTTTCATCTTCTACTCAAGATCCGATGATTAACTTATATAATAGTTTAAGACAAGAAAATCATAAAGGGGCAAGGGGTGATGGTGACCAAAGGGCCACTAGCGAATATGGGAGATATACCGGAACGGATTTTTTGTCCACTATTCTACCCAATGAATTCGCACAATTTGATATTTTGGCTTGGAGGAAAGAGATGGAATCTCAATTTCCCGTTCTAACCATCATGACCCGAGATTTACTAACCGTCCAAGCTTCTACTGTAGCTTCGGAATTCGCATTTTCTCTTAGTGATAGGGTATTATCTATACGAAGAACAAGACTCACACCGGCCTCATTAAAGATGTGTATTTGCTTGAAGGATCACTTAGACGCCGCAAAACGTATACAACACGTTTCAAATCTTGAAGGTGAAATGGAATACGAAGGAGATATACACGATATCGAGTTGGAAGCGGATATGGTAATATCACTTTCCGACGAGGAAATTGCTCTCGACGAAGCTTCGCGCGAGGCTACCTCTGAAGAAGATTTCGACTTTTGAAGATTACGCATTTGAAGATGTTAGAAGAATTGAAGATTAATAAAAGTTGTATATTTTGAAGATTATGAAGAATTATGAAGACTTAGTTTCAATAATATTTTTATGAAGATTTAGAAGATTTTTTTTAAGTTATTGTTAAGTTATGTTTCCATTCCTAATGTACTAATATTATATTGAATTTTTTTTAAGATTACGTTGTTTTTTCCTAAAACGCTCAACGCTCGAAAAAAACATACTTATATAGACTTATTGGTTTCATTAATATTTTTATGAAGATTTAGAAGACTTTGTTTTAAGGTATTGTTAAGTTATGTTTCCATTCCTAATGTACTAATATTCTATTGAAATTTTTTTTGAAGATTATGTTGTTTTTCCTTAAAACGCTCAACGCTCGAAAAAAAACATACTTATATAGACTTATTGGTTTCAATAATATTTTTATGAAGATTTAGAAGACTTTGTTTTAAGTTATTGTTAAGTTATGTTTCCATTCTTAATGTACTAATATTCTATTGAAATTTTTTTTGAAGATTACGTTGTTTTTCCCTAAAACGCTCAACGCTCGAAAAAAAACATATCTATATAGAAAAACCGGTTCCAAACCGGTATTTTTAACCAGACAGATTCCAAACCGGGTAGGGTCGGTTTGAGTTTTTTACCTCCCAAACCTGGTCGGTTCCAAACCGGTTTTTGACAAAACTAGTTCTTAACCGTTGACCAAAAATCGATCCAATTTTTCAACCCGAACCGATTTGTCAAAAAATCCGGTTTTGTTCACCACTACTACAAAATGCCAACTCTTTATGGACTTGGGAATTATCAAAATGAAAATAAAAGGAATTGGGCTTATTAGGCTGTTATTAGATGGCCCAGTAAGTGGTCCATCACTATGTAAAGCAGTAAAGGGTATGTCATGTAAAATTTCGGAGAATACCAGTGCCAACGTTAGCCACCATCAATTCAATGTAATTTGAAGCATAGTTATTAAGTCATTACGCGACTAGTGACTAGAAATTTCGATTTCTATTTCGTTGCGTGTGACTCGTGACTTGACTCGACTCGACTCGACTCGTAAGAGTCACTATTTTACAATAAACATATATATTTATATGTATATATATATATGTATGTTGTTATTTAAGATTTTTGTTATTAAGGGAAGTAAAATATGATGATAGCCGATAGTTAAATCGTTAACATACAATCAACACAAAGGCTTAATTTAAAATATATTATAATCATTTATATCTTTATTTTGTCCTTTAAGTATTTGTAATACATTACAATATAAGTTTATTTGATTTTCTGACTCGTAAAGTCGCACAAGACTTTGAAGAGTTACACATGACTCAGAACAGTTAACAAATAACTCGTAAGAGTTAAAGTTATTTAAGAGTCGGGGTTCGACTCGAAAATCGATTCTTAACTCATAAAAGTTGAATGACCATGATTTGAACATAGTCCATTTCAACCAATGAGGTTGTAATGAACAATAAATTCAAGGGCCCAATGAGATTATATATAATTGTGGTACAACACTACAACTTAATTCTATTTGTGTGTGTATACTATATTTGATTGTAGAAAGCTTTTGAATATTTTTTTGGGAGAGCAAGAAACTTAATATGATATTCCTGAAAAAGCCTAAATTTGGGTTCTAGGATTTCGTTGGGCCTGCAATTCAAGATTTTGGGAGAGCAAGAAATGATCGTTTTGATATTGGTGTTATCTAAACCATATTGTTTGAAGATATTGATGACTAATTCAGGATTTTTAGTGGAACTGAGACATGGTACCTTACTAGAAATGACGAGGGGCTGATTCTCTAGTGAAACCAACGGAATGAATCAAGAAATCAACCAGAAAATTGAAATGGAGTCGTTTTGCAGCTTCATCTTCATGAGGGTTTAAACAAGAAACAGCAGAAGAGTATTTGAAGAAGAAAGTGCCATTGGAGATGGAGCTTGAAAACAAATTCTTCAACCGATGGCTATTTCTGAATACCAACATTCGGAGCATCTTTTTTCTTTACGGGCGGTTGACTTCGCCTTGGAGCATCTCGTTTTTCATCGCGGGTTGCAGACGGGATGCTATAAATATAAATGTTTAAATGGTTGAGATTAATACTTCTTTGAGGTGGATTGATCTTAGTTATACTTATAAAAGTGTAAAAGTTGTATCTTACATACTTCACTTGCATAATCCGAATCATTTCCGATCAATTCACCGTTCATCATTTTCTTTTTTCATAGTTCACTTGCATAATCCATATATTTTACTCCTTTTTCGTATCCTACATACATTTACTTGATTAACTTTCATTCACAACATCTTTCAAATAATCTTTGTTACTTTTTAAGTATAGAATTGTTAATAATCTAATTCAACATCTAATGTTGATTTTGAAACTCTAACTAATTTAATTATTTAAAATTTATATACCAAATTTATATGATTTTTGATAATGTTTTGTTAAAATAAACTTGTAACATATATATAGACTTTTAATTATTTATTAAAAGCATTCATGACTAATAAGATATATTTAGAAAATTAATAGATATGAATTTTATTGATGGTAATGATGATTATTATTTATTTAATATGATCATTTTTAAAATTTGATTACACTTATTAATTATTGTAGATATTTAGGTGGAAATAACATGATATATTTAGTTTGTTTTATTTTTTCTAAGAAAGAATCATGTAATAAAAGGTAAAGAAAAAAAAATAGACCCCAATATATATATTAATTAATATTAATATAACATAATATGTAAAAGGGTAGTATATAATATTATTATTATTGAGTTGTAATAGTATTTTTTGAGTTTAAATAGGTTATGAATAGTGGTATTTACCTTTGGTAAATGTAGTAGTCTAAATTTACGCCTAAAAAGCAAGTTTCTCCGTTTACTCTATCCAAAAACTTAAAAAAAATAAACACTCCTTTAAATTAATAGTCCACGAAAAAAAAATTAAAAATATAATCATTGCACTTTACATTTTGATTTTAATAATATAAAATTTTTATTGTTATTTATTACACTTTTTTTTACATACACCTATATCAGATTAATCAAGTAAATTCAATTAACTATTCACATCTATTTATGAAAGTGGATAATTAAATTGAGACAAATAAAAAAATATGGACTAAATTTTGAGATGGAAGTAGTAACTTTTTACTTTTAAAAAAGTCAAAATATTGAAAAGCGAACATTCCAACAATTGTTGGCTTTTCAAGAAACTTATGATTTTTTTACATAGGTGATGATAAAACTATCAATTTTTTTAATAAATTCACTATAATTGTACATCTCTAATTTGTAGA
Organism: Gnaphalium uliginosum; assembly: GCA_963930675.1. Classification (NCBI taxonomy): domain Eukaryota; kingdom Viridiplantae; phylum Streptophyta; class Magnoliopsida; order Asterales; family Asteraceae; genus Gnaphalium; species Gnaphalium uliginosum. The sequence continues at coordinate 28,381,186 of OZ005681.1, read as the reverse complement.
GTACAAGTTTTGTATGCATAACGATTATGCATTTATTAAAATATTTGGTGAAAATATTACCACTCTTTTTACATATAATGTTAAAGAGGTGGGTTCAATGAAGAATACTAAAAAAATGAAGAATGAAAGAACTAATAAGAATGCTCCATTTTTTTTAAACACAATTTTCACTCGAATCTTTAGAGTTAAATATCTCACAAACGGCATGACTAAAAATTATAAAAATTACTTATTCGAAATCAGCATTTTTTTTCTCTTCGATTAGAGATCCCACAAGTTATAGTTTCGGCAAGCTTTTTTTTTTCTTCATTTTTTCCGGGTCTTAAAAATACGATTTATATAATCATATATGATTTTATGTATATTCACATGTGATTTTATGCATAATTACATACGATTTATGATAAAAATATAATATTGGTACACAATTATTTATCAATGGTGGATGTTAACTCACACATGATTACGACTTAATATTCATTCACATAAATAACTATAAATAAGATTTTAAGAATTGCATTCATTTACGGCCATAATCACATGTGATTATTGATTTGAGGTTTAATCACATGTGTTTTTCAAATGAAGTATGTGATAATAACTGATAATTCACATATGATTTCACCTTTATATTTATTTACATATATAATTATAAAAAATTATTTGAAATTCGTATTTAATATAAGTACTTTTCCTGCTTCTTCTATGTCGTAGGGTTAAAACCAAAACTACATTCTATACTCACTTAGATAGATACTTACATATATATCCAACTCAACTTCATAATTACATATATATCCTTACAAAGTACTTAAACTCTCATATTTATCCATTCCTCTAATTAAATAAATAAATACTAATATTAACATTTAGTTTAAATAATATTTTCATTATTGACATTTGAAACATGAAAAACATCTCTTGCTCAAAATCAAAGTCTTGAACATTCCTAGTAAATTTTGCTTTGTAATTTTATTGACATGAATATAACTTATAGGTACTAAAACTCTCATCTTCATGTACATTATCTCTACTATATATGTGGTCCTACTTGTTTCTTGGACGAAAATTAATTTTCTAATTTATGGCTTTCACCATTTGAACATCTTTTAACATTACAAAAGCAACACTGCCATCACCAAATGGTTTGCAAAGACTCGTAAACATATAAAAGTAGCTATATAGATCTTATTAAACTAAAAGTGATATCAACATGTTTGTAATTCTATTCTTAAAAAAGCTCACCAAATTCGACCAGTTTAATCCAACACAAAAACACGCATACCCGTAACTACTAAAAGTATCTATACAAATCTGATTAAACTAAAAGTGACATCAGCATTTGTAATTCTGTCCTGAAAAAAGTAATTAAAATCGACCTGTTTAATCTAACACCAAAAAGCTCACCAAAGCGACAGTGGAGTAGTTTCTAAGAATTTAATTATATTTATTTAATTAAAGGAATGAATATATATATATATATATATATATATATATATATATATATATATATATATATATGAGAGTTTAAATAGTTTGTAAGGATATATATGTAATTATGAAGTTTGATCGGATATATATGTAATTTTAAGAGTTTCTAGGAATATATATGAAATTTTCCCTATCTATATTTATTAACAGATATTAGAATATTAGATTAGATTTAGATAATAAATAATAATAATTCCAATTTATAATTTTCCAATTCTAATAAGATATCTTTATTTATTTAGAATATCAAATCAAATTATAATAAGATATATTTATACTTTATATATAATAAGATATCTTTATATTATAAAATATATAATAATTTACACTTTATTCACATGTGATTACTAATTTAATCTTTAATCACATGTGATTATAACTAAAAAAATTTTTGAAGGTTTATCAAAGTATCAAATAAATTATTGTGATTGTAAACTTATAATTTGTAACTTTGATTATTCAAATGTGATTATAGCTAGTGATTTAAAATTTATAATTTAATTGTAAATATATTCACATATGAGTGTTAAATCACATGTGATTTAATATTACGAATTTCACATGCCCATTAGAAAACGAAAAAAAAAATTCGTCGAAAGTATGTCATGTGAGATCTCTAATTAAAGATAAAAAGACGCCGATTTTAACGGTGTAATTTTTATAATTTATAGATATACGATTTGTGAGATATTTAGATTTAGAAAAAAAATGTGAAAATGGGTAATTGAAATGAAGCAATCATATTGGTTCATCCATTCTATATTTTTTTAACATTCTACATTGAACTTCCCTGTAATGCTAAAAAGCTAAAAGAAATACTTTAAATACAGAGTTTACAAAAAATTGATACAAATTCATGTGTTTCCGATAGAATGAAGTATGAGAAAGTGGAGTGACAAAAAAGTAACCAATCCGATAATGACAGATATGTTTGTAACCTTTTTTTCATTGGTAATCATTTACAAACTTTAATTACCCCAATCATCATTTATTTGATACATTGCGCAAATAGTTCTGTAAATTAACGTTCATTAACTATTGGTTAAAAATGACCATGTGTAATATTTTCTTTTGAGTAAATATAAAATATAAAATCAAAAATATGTATGGATACATTATTTAGTGCACAAAATATCATTTTATCTTTCTCATTTGACTTAACAAATTCATCATCAACTCCGGTCCATTCTCCACTTAAACATTAATATTTAAAGTCCACCACCCAAATCAACCATAATCTTTCACCATTTAGCGACCCTCCATCAACCAATCATCTTATCTGGTCACGACTTTGGTAGCCACCACTTCTTCTCTTTTGCATCTATTCCTTACTCGATAAACATCTCAATGAAAAATCCTAACCAAATGTATGACTCGTAATCTTTAAAACACAAATGTATATTTGAGTGGTGAAAGATGCTGATGAATTTGAATGGTGGACTATAAAATTTGATGTTTCAGTGGAGAAGTGGACCGAATTTGGTAATGAATTTGCTAAGTGAAATGATAAAAATGAAAATGATGTTATGTGCACCTAATAATCTATCTATACATATTTTAGATTTTTTAATTTATAATTTATATTCTACTAAAATAAAAAATAATTAAAAGAATAGAAAATATCACACATGGTACTTTTTATTTTAACAAAAAATTAATGATCATTAGTCTAAGAGATCATTTGAGTAACAAGTTTAAAAATAAATTACGAGTGATGTAGTTAAAGTTTATAAATAACTGGGACAAAAATTTTCCCCATTTTAAATAAGTTTAACTCAAACTCCACGTTACAAAATGTACGTGAGGCCTTATAGGCCTAGACGTTTACACCCAATACACAGTAATGTTAATTTTTACATATTTTGCTTTTAACTCGGAAACTTGTCTGGAGAGAGAAAATGGTAACATCATTCACCGAATCAAATTTTTAGAATATCTACTTTTATAAGTAATCAAACTAAAAATTAGAAATTAACTCACAAAATGTATATTATTAAAACAAGTTAATTGGGATCCTTAAAATTTGTAACATAATTATACGGTTTATTTTTTTCATTAGTTGTTTTAGACCTCTCCCAACACTGACACAAACTGACGTATCCGTTTCTGTCATATCAACGTCACGTTAGCACTTTACAAAACTAACACAACAATGTCAACAATAACACATCACTCAATTTTTATGGATCCCACACACTATCTACTTTAAATATTTAAAATACAATATTAAAAGAAACATTTTCATTAAAACTAAAAACATTAGATTAATTAAAAAGAAAAAACATTACAATAACTAAAAAAACTTACATTTATTGAAGAAAAAAAAGTACGATTAATTAACGTTGACGGAAATTTAGTGATAGGGTCGCAATGTCTTGGATAAGAGCATTACGAAGTTAATGATGCACCGTATTGTCGCGTAATTCCTTGTCTATAAGCATTTGTGTTGCAACCCTTTCGGCCAGTGCATATAATCGATGCTTCCAAGCATACCCGAAAAACCATGCAACTCCGCCGAAAATAATCCAACGGGAATGTTGGGCGCTCGGTAAAGTAGTCTTGAAACAAATGTTCGCTGGCACCTTCTCAATCTCTAGGTAAATATCGTCTTGATGCTCTTGGAGGCCGTATTGAACTTTCAGCTTCATCGTCCTAATCCGTGTCTTCTGCGTCGAGCTAATTGAGCCTAGCGATCGGATCGAAATAAGCAGTGATGGCTAAAAAATCATCCTTATCGGAATCGAAATCTATTTACATTTCGATAAATTTGGTATAATTATATAGATGATGAATGTAGCAGTAAAGTATTAAAAATATATGAAAAATGTAGTAGAAAGATGATGAAAAGTGTGTGCTATTTGAGTTAATTTGTATGTGTATTTATAATGTGTTTGGATAGGAAAAAGGGGTTTAAAAAAATAATTTTTTAATCATTAACGACTATATTAACGTTTTAATTTTTAATTGTTTTTTATTATCTAACCGTATAATAAAAGGAAAAAACATATATATATATATATATATATATATATATATACATATAATTAAATAATGCATCTGGCCCACCTCCACCATCCCTTCCCATCACTTTGGCGACCAAAAAACCGAGGGACGTAGCCGACGTACCACTGTCAATGGCGTCGGTTAACACCGACGCGTCAATTGGCAAGTCTACGTGCCGTTAACACGGGTCTTAGTTGCTATAAATGCTTTAGTTAACTATTTATAAAATTAATTAGTTGCATTATTAGCTAGTATGAATCTTAAATAACTTAAATGAAATAAAATTGATATACGTTAAAAACATATTGTATAATTTGTTGATATATAAATAAGGATTTTTTATCCGTGCATAGCACAGAATTCCTATGTATATTTTTGATAAACTAGTATTTTACCCGCGCTATGCAGAGGTATCAAAAAATTTTACTTGCGGCATTTTTTTGTTTAATTATATGTCGTCATTTAGTGAAAAATGAAAAAACATAATGATATATCATTTTCTTACTTTATTGTATACACTATTATAGGTTAGAATTGGATTTTCAGTCCATTAGTCTACTACTTAAAATCCGTCAAACATTTATGTTTTTTTGGGTCGGATTCGAGTTAAAGTTTGTGTCAACGGGTCGATTGATCAACCATAAAAATATTTAAAAAAAAACAAAATGATCTAACAGATCAACTTGTTTGCCCCGTTTACCTAAATAGTTATGCAAATTATTTTTGAGTTGAATACTTTTGACTTGTTAACCGCTTTATAAATCCGGTCAAGTTTAGGTTTTGAATTTTGTACCTCAAATTTTAAACCCGCTAACTTGACTTGACTCGTATTGTAACCCCAAATTATAATAATTTACAATTTAAAAATTGAATTACGAACTTTTAATTTGACTATTAACTTTGATAGTTGAATCAATTATCCTTTCAAAAAGGAAAAAAATCATCGTTTCAAATGTTTGTACAATTTGCATTAGATGTTGTACTAACTAAGAGGGTATAATAGTACTTATATATTTTTTTTGACTACCAAACGGCCCAATTATCTTATAGCGGTAATAGATTAACTTTTATGACCACTTGAAGGACAAATAATTTAATCACAATTCTAGCAATACGGTACATGACATGTTATAATTTTTCCGAATTTCAAGGTAAGATATTGCTAAAAATATGACGAAAATGATGATTGATTTCTTTTCTTGATAATTTTAATAGTTGATTTCTAAGATTTTAAATATGTCAATAATTCGTTTTTATTTTAAGTAATTTGCCCTTAGTTAAATGTAACTAACTAAAAATATGTAAATATTAAATAAAATATTTAAAAGGGTAATAAAAAAGTTTATAGTATCTCTATATTAAAAGTTTAATAAAGTTTTCAACTTCTTATATATTAGTATAAAGATTAATCTTTAAGAAAATATTACATTTATACATTTTAATATACATTAATATGTTATGTAAGTTACAATAGTTATAATTTTAAGTTACATATTTTTGAATTGAAATTAATTATAATATATTAAAGTTTATAATGAATAACATTGATTAAGTATTTTATTGTATATTAATTGTAGACATTTTAATAAAGTGAAGGGTAAAATAGTAAATTATTATTTCTCCTTTCAAGTCTCAAATGTTTTATATAGTAGTATAGATAAACGATTACATAAATGACGAAATGGAATCAATAATCATGATGTCAACCGCTCGCTCTCTTTCTTCTTTTCTTGTAAACGGAGAACACGTCTTTGTGTTATTTAACATTCACAATTTTCAAGTTAAACTATGATAAACAACAAACATAGTTAACAGCTAACAAACGAACTACCCCATTGATAGAGGACTCAACATAAAAATAAATACAGTTATATAATTTTTTTTTGGATAAAATACATATTAAATTACCACAAAACAAAACAAAAATACAAGAAGTCCAAAACAGATTCAGAAAGTATCAAATTACAAGCTGTAATTCGGACCATATAAAGCAGCGAAGACCTACAAGAACCCCTTACAAACAGCTACATGACAAAAGTATCTATACTCTCAACAAGACACCTGAATGGCACTACCAATAGAAATCAGACCACCAAAGACATATGACCCAAACAATATTACTTGTAATGTACAGCAGACCAAACACAATACTGGAACATAAACTGATATAAACTCCAATTAACTCTTCCATTGATCCCAGGCGCAACAGAAAGCAGTATCTCTGACCGAAATCCAATCGTCCGAACATGTTTTAATCTTGAGCAGCGGATTTGTAGTAGAAACCTTTAAATTTCTAAAACTCTTGTGGTTACGATTCTTCCACATTATAAACGGAGCTGTCCAAATAGTACATTCTCAAGCTTTTTTCTTTGAAATAGAAAACGAAATCATACCTTTATGCTTAATAAGATCTTCAACAGTATCAACATCCACCATACTCAAACCCCACCACTCAGAAATCTTCTTTCACAACTCTTTTGCATACTTGCACTTGAAAAAACAATGCTTCACCGTTTCAACCTCATCATCACACAATGAACATAACACACTATGTAAGTCGATTTTCATTTTATCAACAACCATGTGGACCGGTAATCTATTATTCCTAAGCCTTTTTATAAAAATATTAACCTTTCTTGGAACGCCTTTCCACCACTAAGTCTCCTTTCGATTCCTATAAACCACTAGTTTCTTATTGTCAGCCAACACCCTTAACTCTCTACTTGAAAATTTTCCATCTTTACTAATCATCCACTTTCATCTATCTCATCCATCCTTCAAGAAATGATACCCACTCAATCTACTCGTAAGGTTTTCTAGATCTCCTTTTGCTCTACCCCTCAGCTCTCTTACCCATTCCAATTTCCACCACCAATTATCTCCGTCCCACTCAATTTTATCACCCACTTTTGACCCTTTGTTCCTTTCTAAACAAAACAACCTATGATACTTAAGACTATTCACCTCTTCACTCCCCAACCAATTCTCTTTCCACAAAAGAGTATCTATCCCATTTTCAATCTCCTTACCAAAAGAACTAGAAAACTCCACCCCAACCCCATCAATATCTTTTCCCGTTTTAGTTATATTTCCCAAACCCGACCCATTTTGACACCACCGCTTTGATCCAATCCCAATCCCCCACCCGTAACATACAATGCACTTATAACTCTAACCCAAAATGCCTTTCCTTCGACTTTAAAGTGCCACCACCATTTGCCAGCAACTCCCAGTTTGAAGCCATAAGGCTCCCAAAATTTAGATCCCCCACATTCCCATTTGAAAGAACACAATTCCAACTAATCCAAGATAATTTATTTTGAGCAAATTGCAATGTTCGTCCATGAGTTTTGTCAAAAAGCACGAATCATCCCTCAAAACATTTAATAGCATTGGACGTCCTAGTATATAACATTTTTGATCAATTGTCTCCTTCTAAACTTGAAAAGACGAATATACTCTTATTCTTATTTTTCTTGATTAGAAAACCAAATTTCGATTAGTTTATTATTTTTTCTATTCCTTTTATGATACGTAGTATTTCTATTTTCTTTTTAATTAATGACAACCACAATTATACCTACTTCTTCCCTACCCACTTCAACTTTTCATCTCTGTCATCTCATATTCATAGCAACTCATCAATATCATCAATAAATTAAAGACATCACGAGGTAATAATAACATCATCAGCAACAAACCAATATCATCACAAAACACCATCATCTTACTTTTCTTATCATTTTACACCAATTAAACCACTATGAACACCACCATATCCCCTTCCCTCCTTTTTTTTTCTTCCTTATAATAATAAACTCATGAAAACGTAATTAAAATCCTACAAAAAAAAAATCTACCACCACGGAACCACTCTCTTATTTTTCAGCAACGTCTGCCAGTCGCGCTTCTTCCAGTTTTCCGCCAAAACCCGTCACTGCGACGAACGAAGACGTCGTTGTCATTAACTGCGAGATCTACGATGTCGATATCTCCGAAAATAGTTTTCATATCTACTTTTTCTTCCAGTGATGCTAGTCGATTCCATATCAACCTTTTCGGACCATGATATTCGATGATCCAGATTTTTCATTAATGTTTCGATTTAGGTGTTTCGGTGTTTGTATTTGATATGAGATTTGATTGAAGACGATAATTTTAGGTATGAATTTGATAAAATTAATTTTATACGGAGTAGTACGTATCTGATGATGATTTGCTGGCGTTATAAATTTTAGAATGAAAAAGGTGGTGATGATATGGAATATGGATTAACGATTATTTGAATGTGTAGAACTTCCTCTAAAAAAAGAATGTGTAGAATTGCATATGGATAGAAAAACGTTATAGTAAAAAGAAAGATAAATTAATAGATATTTTTTTTATTTTTAATAGAAAAAATAAGAATAAGGGTATATTCGTCCTTTCAGGTTTATAAAGACGACAGTTGATCAAAAATATTAAAAACAACTACGTCCAATGCTATTAAATGTTTTGAGGGATGATTCGTGCTTTTTCCAAAAAACACAGGGACGATCTTTGCAATTTGATCATTTATATTTACCAATTTGATCAAAGTCAACCGACCACCGAAAGAAATCATTCTAGCCTTCCAATCCGAGAGTCGGCCTTTGAATTTACCCAAAACTATGTTCCACGAAGCAACTATATTCATATTACTACCAACCGGGAGACCAAGGTATTTAAACGAAATTCCTTCTATACCGCATTCAATTGAATATGCCTGTATTTTGACCACATCATCATTTACCCCAACACCCATTATCTTTCTTTTTTCACGTTATCTTCATCCAACCAAAAAATATAGTATCATTTGCAAATTGAACGTGTGATATCTCAACATGACTAGTCTCATCCTCAACATCGTCAACCTTAATACCTCTATACATGCCATTGTTCAAGGCTTCTTTCTTAGCTACATTAAGGCCCTCCGCCACCACCAAAAATGGAAAAGGGGACAACGGGTCACCTTGCCTTAAACCAAACAATAGGCTTATTTCATCTATCGGCGACCCATTAACCATGATCGAAGTGGTAGCCGATGAAACACACGCTCTAATCCACCCAATCCACTTCACGCCAAAACCCATTTGCCTCATAACTGACCATAAATAGTTCCATCTCACACTATCATAAGTTTTCTCAAAATCCACATTGAACGCCAATCATTTCCTTTTCTTTCTCTTCAAATAATCCATAAGCTCATTAGCTATCAACACCCCATCCAATATCGACCGTCCTTTAATGAAACCACTTAGAACCTCCCCAATAATCGGGTGCCATTTCAAGTGTGGTGGTATATGTCGGGTTAGTCTTTTGAGTTATTTTTTATGTCGTTTGGCGAGCTAATTGAAAAATATCATGGTAAACATCTAACCCATCACTTTTAGAGGTTTGGGAAAATGTTACATACAATATAAGAAGATAAACTCCAAATTACATTTCTAACGTAAATCACCTATAATGATATTGTTATACGCTTTTTTGAAAGCCAAAACGTCAATTATCGTGTTATAGCCAACTGTTACGCCTAATCTTATAATGTAGATAAAAAAAAATAAGTATACAACTCGATGATAGTAGCACACATTCACATCACTGGATAGACTTAGTAAGTTGGTTTATACCTCTAACTATTGTGTCGCTTATTGGTGATAATGTTCACATCAACAAGTAATACTAGGGTTCTCAAGATCTAAATTCTATTAACACTTTAGGCCAGTCGAATACAAACTTGAATATACATCTTGTGTCAGTTGATGTGGAATCAACAAGCAAAATAGAAGACCTACTCAAGAAAACTTCAACGGATCACGACATCTGATGAATGTGTCGATGATCCAAAGTTTTCTCTACCAGCCAACAAAGTCTAAATAATATCCAAAAATAAAATTAAAATATGAACGGGACTTTGTTAAAAGTAAAAGTGAGGCAAAAAGATTGTAACTACAAAGTACACAAAGAACAATTACAAAAGTAATTTAAAATTTCTTTTAGTGTACACTACCCTCTTATTTGGCATAGAGTCCGCTAACGCATTATAGGAACAATGTATTGCTCGTACAAATGCGAGACGTCAAAAGCAAGACAATAACTTTACAAACATTAATGACTATTTAAGAAGAATGTTTTATGGAATAAATATTGTTAATACATGTTTGGTTTAATTTAATTATAAATGATTTTGTGGAAATGCTGAAGGGGTAACTTGCTGCTGGAGTGGTGTGAAATAAGGACATAACTCCTCTCAATAAACTCCACTGAAAAAATGGCACTATAGGTGATTATTTTTCTTTTAAACGAACCACATCTCATATATATTTTAAAAGGTTGATATATTGGTAATCTCAATCGGCCCATGCCATACCTCTTCGTTCCCATCACCTAACACTCATTTAGATAGTGGTCATACTAACTAATCTAACAATGAGACGCTTTAGACCCATCTCGTGAGATAAATCAAGCTTTCCTGGTTGCCATTCAAATAGTCATCACCAACGATCCACAAGCACCAATGAATTTTCTTCATAAATTAGGTTTTTACTTGTCGCTAGTAGATATTAAACAATGATATTTTAAAAAAGAGAAATATTACAATCACAAAAATTTACAAAATAATTCTTAAAGATGACACGATTTTAAGATACAGAAGTATGATAGAGAGAAAAAAAACATTCATGTGATTGTTACAATTCCAAATCATTTTGTGAGATTTCTTTTGTAAAAATTGTGTGGTGCATTTAGCGTTAAAGAAGGCTATCTCCGAAATCGGCAAGACTATAAGCCATAATTTGTCATTAGATATTTAATTGTAAGGTTAATAATGATCTAATCCTCAGAGTTTTATTTTTTGACATTTCAACCCTCTAAGTCTTTTTCCTCATAATTTAATCTTTCAACGTTCAAAGTTTTGTAGTTTAATCGGGATATCCATTTTTTACACTTTGAAAATGCGTTGATTTAATTTCTAAAGTTTATTTTTTATAACGATTTTTCTTCTAAGTTTATCAAGTTTAATCTTTCAACCAATAAGTCAAACACAAATTTTAAGGATTAACTTATGATAGAAAAACTTAAATGGTTATAATTCCATGAAATTTAAAAGATGAAACCATTATTATCATTTATCCCCAACTATAATATCCAAACTTTAAAAAACATTTGTCCACAAAAAAAACCTCTTGCAACGTATTTTTCCGGTCTTCAGTTTGTTATCGGACAATGGGAAGGCTGATATTAAACCGATAGTTCATGATTTCTGCAAGTCTTCTATTTAACTTTTCAACAAACTGCCTACTTTGTTTTATTTGATTCATATTATCATGTGTACAAATAATCCTGCTAAGTTACTCATGATGAATTGTGGTTCAATATAGGCCTTCGACAAACAACATTCTCTTGAAGTAACCTATTTAAATGTTGTTGGTGTTAAGAAGTAACCGTTGGTTGAAGCCATCAAAAAATCAAAATGGTTGTTGTAAGGTATAAACACCAGCTAACTTGAAGACATTGTCAGCCAATGCGTTAAAATTGCGAAATCGAGGTCTATCTAATAAGCAAATTGTGAAAATTATTACTGCTAAATATCCTTTGTGTGCTACTACTAATCCGTCGGTCTTTCAGAAGCGATTAGTTTGGAATTTGGATTGTAGAAGGGTTGCGAATCCCTGAAAACTCTCCAATGTTCTACTATGAAGTATATACAATCCCTGCACGTAAAAAATTGACTATAGAAAAAAGATGAAAATATTTAGGAGCTATGGGTGGTCTAAAGAAGAAATATCTACACTAGGGACGACTCATCCTAACTCATGAATGAACAAGGGTATGCCCCGGGTTACTTGGCCACTCACCTTCTCCGGTTGGGTTCAAGTGTGGAGAAAATGATGAAACCACGATACAAAGTATTACAAATGTTGAAAGAAAAAAAGTTAGTTAGCAATGCATGTCATATTGCTACACTTTTAGCCTATTGAAAAATAAACTTTCTTAAGTTTTTGAAACGCTTTGAGAATGAGTTGTCTGGTTTGGTTGAAACCTACACCAATACTAGCTAACGTACATAGTTAAGGAACCTTAATGGCTTAAATACTGTATGATATACTATGGAAACCATGGTTTTGTTGGAGTTGAAATTGTCACTATTCGTGTGATTCGCATATGTCGTCTTCTGTTTCCATAATTTATTCATTTTCTTTTGTTATTCAGTCACATTAATTGCAACGTTTGAATTCAATCATAGCAAGTCACTTCAAGAAGTAGTAATGGGTTCGAATGTTAGAGTATTTGATGTATCATACGATGTGTATTTCTAGTAAACAACTTTATCAATTACACAATTTTTGTAGCTTCATACATACATACATGATAACTCACCCCTATTCACTCAAACGGCTTCAACCTTAACCCAATTACCCTTTCCTCCACTGCTACTTGTTAATTATCACAACACCGCTTAGTCATCCAGATTGCTCTATCACTGCCTTATCATAGTAACTTACACTTTCCTTAAAACCTGAAACCTACAAAACCTGCCCAAATATAACTCTTAAAATATGGTCCAAAATGTATTGAGAGTACAATATAGTACCATGTAGTTGTAAGCCTAATTACTTTAATACCCTAGACTCAACTTACTCAGTCGTGTGATGTTACATGACTTGCTGTCATTAAGTTTTTTTTTTTACGGAGTTAACGGATTAGGTTAGGCACATGCTACCTTTTTTTTACGAACTTTTTCCCTATTACTATTCCCAAATATTTCAGTTTCTCATCATAATCAAAAACCCAAAACGTGGGGATCAAGATCAACAGCTGGTTCGTTCAGTTGAATTACAAACAATTCAAGTAACATAAATATAGAGAAAGGTATGTACTAATTCCATTTAAAATAGGGATAAGTATTTGAGAATTCATCAATCTCGTCCCTAAAGTCTATTATGTGTATCCTACTTACGTTTGCTATTTTTAATACATTCAACTTTCAAAAATCATTTTTAATATACTTTGTAGTACTTCTGATGATGTGTACCTTCTATGGATGACATATGGCACCTTAAAACGATGACACATTAGCAAAATACATTAAAAATATCAAATATAAGTAGGATACACACAATAGACATTAGAGACGAGTTGGATGCATTCTCAAATACTTATCCTTTTAAAATATCTCATCTTTTATTGTGAGTTTTTTTGTTTGATTCCTTTAATTAACTCTTTGAATACAAACCTTCTAAGATTCTACTATAAATACTTTATGAAGGGTTTTCTTTTTTCTATTAAATTTACTGAATGTCATATTTTATTTGACATTATGTTATGCCATACATATTTGGGACTCCAATGTCTGATTTTTGAATTGCCTTATATACGCTTTTTTTTTTTGCTTACAATGCAAATAAATGATAAGATTGTGACCTTTAGGCTACACTATGGCGGTGTACCGGTGACTGTATGTGGTCATTCATTATTGAGTTAAGGAGTTTGGGTTTTAAAGATGCTGAGGTACTGGTTTTTACTACAAGCATCCATTGAAGACCAAATTTTTTAAAAAAAAGCAGACTATATTAAGAGCCAACTTCAAATTGGAGAGGAAACAAATACACACCAAGCGGATCTCCAAGCAGGAGCAATACAACGAAATTTTTTTAACAAACAGCTACCAAATGAAAAAGAAAAATGAGAGCATAAAAAAGAAGCTCCAAGACCAACAAACAAACATCAAATAATATTTGCCGAGGTCATACACAAGGCTTGACTTGTGTATGCACTTAGTCTTTCCTATATGTTAGATTATGTCTTTGTGGTGCTGCCACATTTATTGTATTTGTAACGCTTTCATTCTTATTAATAATATTTGCCGGGATCTTTTTTCCTTTAAAAAAAAAAACATCAAATAAGAATGATTAGGTCATGAGGAGAATTATTTAAACAACTCTAATGTTGCTAATTTACATGAAAAGATATTTGAAGAGCGGACCACTGAAATGATTAGGGAACTTGCAAGATGAGGTTTTTCAAGTTTATTTTGGAACAACTCAACCTTTTGTCCATCTTGATGATAGGACTTTCAGTTGTGGGGCATGGAAGCTCTCTGGTATCTCATGCTCACATGCAAAAGATCCATTTGATGATATAGAAAAATGTTATTTAAAAGGAAAAGTTTACTCTACATGTAATGATCCAATTCAAGTTGTAGGATGTAAAGAGTTTTGGCCAAACAGTCGTCGTGGGGAATTCCTGCCACCTTTCCCAAAGGCAATGCTAGGTAGGAGACAGAGAGCAAGAATGCGAGAAATGTATTTTTGTAGGTTACAGATCAAAATCGAAGGGTTACAGACTTAGCTTGAAAAGGAGGGAAGTGATAATAAGACGGGATGTGATTATCAATAAAAAAGACAAGTGGGATTAGAAAGAAAACAATGTTGAAGGTATACCAGTATCAATGCAAGAAGAAGTATTTGCTATGAACAAGAAATACAACATCACCTAAATGACGAGCAATTCACTACAACAAGTGATGGGTCGAGTTCAAGTTTAAGTCCTCTAAGCTCAACCCCAGTAAAATTAAAAAGTTTAGATGATGTATATGCAAGATGCAATTTTTGTGTTGTTGAACCAGAAAGTTTTGAAGAGGCTGTTCAAGGACAAGTTTGCTAAATGCAATGGAAGATGAGACAAAAATGATTGTGAAAAATGAAACTTGGGAGTTGGTTGAAAAGCTAAAAGAAAAGGATGTAATTGAATTGAATTGGATTTACAAAGCAAAGATGAATCTTGATGGTTTGGTTCAAAAGTACAAAGCGAGGTTAGTGGCAAAGGTCTACTCTCAACAACCCGGAGTTGATTATCAAGAGACGTTTGCACCGGTGGCAAGACATGAAACAATAAGGCTGCTGATTGCATTAGCTGCACAAAAAGGTTGGAAATTACACCAACATGATGTGAAGTCAGCATTCTTGAACGGAGTTCTCAAAGAAGAAGTCTTTGTTGAGCAAATAAAGGGCTTTGTCATTGAAGGTGAAGAAGACAAAGTGTACAAGTTAAACAAGGCGCTTTATGGATTAAAATAGGCCCCGCGATCATGGTATAGTCAGATTGATGCTTATTTTACTGAAAAGGGTTTCACGAGAAGTCCAAGTGAAGCAACACTCTACATCAAGCATGGAGAAAAGGGTATGCGTATGGTATCTCTCTATGTTGATGATTTAATTTTTACCGGTAATACAAACTGATGCTGAGAAGAGATGATGCAAAAATATGAGATGAATGATTTGGGTTTACTTCATTACTTCTTGGGTCTTGAAATTGAACAAAAGAAAAATGGTGTTTTTATCTCTCAACAAAAGTATGCCCAAAACATTCTCTCTAAGTTTAAAATTGAGAATTGCAACTAGGTAATAATGCCACTGCTGGTGAACGAGAAGTTAAAGAAAGAAGATGGTAGTGGGGATGCTGATGCGGCATCATATAGAAGTTTGGTTGGAAGTTTGCTGTATCTCACTACCACAAGGCCTGATATCTTGTACGCTTCAGGATTGTTATCTCGATTTATGCATCGACCAAGTCAAATTCATTTTCGAGTTGAAAAACGAGTGTTAAGGTACAAAGTCGTATGGGCTCATATATGAAAAAAATGACAAAACAGAATTAGGAGTTGTTCGGGTTTTGTGACAGAGATTGGGGCGGAAGTGCCAATGACATGAAAAGCACATTCGGTATGCATTTACTGTTGGATCAGCTAAATTCTCGTGGACATCAAAGAAACAAGAAAGGGTAGCACAGTCCTCAGCAGAAGAGAGTGCGTGTCTGCAAGTAAAGCTACAAAAACAAGTTGTCTGGCTGAGAAAAATTCTTGAAGACATGGGGGAGAAGCAAGAAAAGTCCACTGTTCAATTTTGTGACAACAAAGCTGCCATTTCAATGTCTAAAAACTCAGTCTTTCATAGTCGAACAAAGTATATCAACCTCAAGTAATTCAGGAGGTGGTCGAAAACAATGAAATTCTCCTCAAGTATGTCAACTCTAATGATCAAGTAGCTGATGCTTTTACAAAAGCTCTTCCACGTGAGAAGTTTCTTCACTTCTGAGAGTTGATGGACATGAAGGACAAAAACATTAAGGAGGAGTGTTAAAAGTTAATGTTTTTATTAAATAAAATTAAATAAAGTGAGCTGATCATATCTCTTGTAGTAGTCTAAGAGTTGGTCTTTATGAGAATTATCAATGTTTAGTTTAAATGATGGTAAGTTGAAGAGATTGGTTCATGCCTTTATATTGGCATCGTATGTATCCCCTGGAGATATGAAAATAAATATATAAAATACCAATTATTTTCTTCTAACTTGTCCCTGTTATATCTTCCACAATTCAACATGTTAACAGAAGGAATGAACCAAAAAAATCCAAGAACTCTGATTCTGTCGTTTAATCTGAACTTTGCTGCTGTCTTTCGTGATGTGTTTCTCTTTATGTTCAATGTTGGAATTGTTATTGAAATCTGAATTGTCGATTACAAGGCAATATGAATTTCTTTTGAAACATCTTATGTGATGCAACTTATATAATCTTTTGTTAATGCAATCAATATGGGAAAGCCATTTTGGATGAATCATATATTATATCACTTTTGACCCATTTGCCGTGACACCATGTGATATGTTTGACACACAAGCATGCGTGTATTCATGATTTACTAAATCAGTGTTGAACATTGACCTTTTGCTTTGACAAGGTGGTCAAAGTACTAATGGTAATATTGGGTACCTGTTAAACATATATTTATATTTATGCAGTTAGATTATGTTTCACAATGGGCTGTGGTACTCTATAGTTACTTCAAGATTCGTGGTGAAACTTTGCTTGCAATGGATAGGCTTTATCCATCTTTGGCTTTATAAGTTGGAATAAAAAAACAGTTTTGGTTAGAGATGAAAAAAAAAAACAGTTAGGCTTTATCCTAACTCTAATTCCCTTTACTTCGTCAATAAAAAATAACAGACTTCAAGTGATGTTTATCACATGACCAAGTGGGATGAGTCTAGGATATTAAAGTGACCGAGTTGAGTTTACAACTACAGGGTACTATATTATACCCTAAATACTTTAGAGTATTAAAAAGACTGGTTTAGTAAAAAAATTATGGCCTTATTTACATTGGCGAGCTTGAGATCAAATAATTATCGTTGTTCGAGTTCAAAAACCGTTCAATTTTGACATTTATTTAGCTAAGTTTTAAGCTTAAGGGTGTGTTTGGTAACAACTAGCTAGAGCTGAAGCTTGTGATTGGAGTTGAAGTTGGTGGCTGGAGCTAGTTGCTGCAGCTGAAAAAGCTCTTCAGGAATTTTATAAACTACTTGAAGTAGCTTCTATTTTAAGTGTTTCAAGCATTCGAGGGGCTTATTTCTATAAGAAGTCTCACCAAATTTGATTTGTAGAAACCCTAAAAATAGAGGTACCAAACACACTCTAAGTTGCTTGTTTATGAGCTAGAGCTTGATTAGCTCATTTGTTGGCTTGTGCTTGAGCTTGAATAAGCATGGTTTTTGAAAGAAAAAATAAGTGAATAAATAAGAGGAGTTCTCAAATGAGTCAAGTCGATTGTAAAATTAGTTAAACAACAATTTTTATTCAAATTCGACTCGAGTTCCTCATACTTGAACTCGGTATAAAAGAACTCAAAGTTCGAGTAGTTCTGTTAAAGTGAACTTGACTTCAAGTTTCTAGGGTATTGTTTTCCTCTATTATTTACCTTTTAAAATTAAAAAAAGAAAAAAGATTAAAAGAAGAGAAAAAATTAAATTAAACGCAACGGGTTATTTTGTTGAACTGGTTTTTCATTTTTGTGGTCGCATTTTCAAATATTGTTAGGCCAATGTTTTAGGTCATATTTCAGCAAATGTTCAATATTCGTAATAGCAGCAGCAGCCATGTCCAGAATCACAAACTCGTTCTCCACAATTCATCTTTATTCTTTCTTCATCTCCTCCACAAGTCACCCGCTAATCTCCACCCTCGTCATTTCATTGTTGATTACCTAATCAATTCACTCAATTTCTCGAAACAAGAAGCCATAACCACCTCAACTAAAGTACCCCACTTAAAATCCACTAAAAACCCACAATCTGTCATCAATTTCCTCAAAACTCACAATTTATCACAACCCCAAATCAAATCCATTGTTATTTCACAACCCAATATCCTCTTAAGAAGAGTTGATAAAACCCTAGAACCCAAATTTAGGGTTTTATCGGAAACAGGGTTTTCGGGTTCGGATATTTTACTTGTTATTAAAAAGGATCCTAATTTATTAGATAGAGGCTTGCATACATCTATTGTACCTACTATTAATTATCTGTTAAGAATTTTGGGTACTAAAGAAAATATTGTTAAAGCTATTAAGAAATCACATTGGCCTTTTTATGGGAAATATTTTAGGGTTAATGTAATGTTGTTAGAAAAATATGGGCTTTGTAGAAAAGATATTGAAAGGGTTATACTTAGGAACCCTAGATTGGTAACTCAAAATCCTGTTAGGTTAGAAGAGAAGCTTGTTCAAGTCGAAACGGAATTTGGTATTTCACCCGGTTCGGGTATGTTTTCGTATGGGCTATCTGCTCTTTGTTCGATCAATAAGTTGAATTTGCGGAAGAAGTTTGACTTGTTTAGGAGTTTCGGGTGGTCTGGTTCGGATGTTGAGATTGTTGCGAAGAGTCAACCGATATGTTTTACGCATTCAGAGGAAAGGTTAAGTAAAGGGTTGAGGTTTTTTATGGAAGAAGTTGGGTATTCGTCTTCCCGGTTGGCTACTTGTGGGTGTCTTCTGATGTATAGTTTGGAGAAAAGGGTGAAACCGAGGTATCGTGTGTTTAAGGTTTTGAGAGAGAAAGGGGTGATGGTTAAAGAGTTTCATTCGATGTTGTCCTTGTCGAATGTGGATTTTGTGAAGAATGTTGTTCAGCGTTATAAGGAAGAGATGCCTGATCATTTGTATGAAAGTTTTGTAAATGACTTGAATGGGGAGTAAAGGTACTTACTTTGAGTTATCCAACTTCAGTTGATTCATCTTGCATCTGTTTTTATTGTTATTCTTTTTAGATGGTTAGTTTACACATTGATTTTACTTGATAGTTGATACATTATGTGCAATTTAGTAGGGAAGAACTTTGAATTCTCTCAATAATTACAATGTGGCGTAGGTTCACTAACAAGTCAAAGTAAAGTTTTTTTGTTTTACCGTATTCTTTCCTTACTTTTCATCAACAAGATTCCGTGTGGTTAAGAAATTGTAGCTTTTCCTTTCACATTAGCGTCATGTACTTGTTTGCGTGCGCTGAAATGTTCTCTCGTTACTATGTTACCATTTCCGCATAAGCTGAAATACAATTTTGTACAGATTGTTCAGTGTTCGACTGCTTGAGTATTGCTGTTTATCCTGGAGATTACTACTGAATCTTTAACCTGTACTACAACATCATTTTCTTTAAAATTTTTACTCTTTTGTTGATAAGAAAGTGCAAATAGAATTAAAAGGTACTAAAAACTTCTTGAGCTGCATGATCTTGTACTTCCATTGAATTGGACTCATGTGAAGGAAAATAACTAAAGTATGAATACAATGGGGAAAGCACACAAGGGTAAATAATCACGGAAGTATGCTACTTTATAGAAAATTAATCATTAAAAGAAAATGAAACTCTCTGTAAGGATACTATCTTCGGTATTTTCTTGACATGCTACTTGACTCTTTGTAATGAGAAAATTTAGTTACTATACACTGCAGAATACAGAGATTAATTAAACTGTCAGTCTCTGTGAGGTTATTTGGCAATGGAATGTTCTATTAGCTTCTTGAATGTGGTTGGCATTAAATCAAATTATTTCTTTGTTACCTAGAGTACTTAGATATTTTTTGTAAATTTATCAATGTAGATTGGATGATCAGTTTGACTTGATATTTAACAAAAAAAGTAGTTACTTCAAGTGATACAAAACCTTTTGAATCCGTTGCTGCTCAGGATCTCTAGATCATAATTTTGGACCAAACTTTATAACTTGAAGCCAAGGGTGTAAAATTCGTAGTCGGGGACTAGTCAGTCGGGACCTCGTAGGGACTAGCCGGCCAAGTCGGGGACTAATCGGGGACTAGTCGGATTTTAACTTTTGTTGACTTTTTTTACATTTAAGTAATAAATTTCAAATATTATCTGTAAATATAGATGAGAACCCTAAACATAAACATAAATAAACATAAACTTTAACATAAATGTCTTGAAATGTAAACATAATCGTTTTTGTTCAAATACTTAAAAAATCTTGACCTACTTTGACTTTGACCAATTTTGACCGACTTTGACCATTTGACCGAATAAATCCGACTTTGGCCCGTTGACCGACTCTTTAGACCGACTTAGGCCTAGTCGAGTCGGAATACTCCCCAAACCTGACTAGTTCCCGACTAGGAGGCCGACCAGGACGACTCTTACAACCCTGCTTGAAGCCCTACGTAATATATCATGGCATCGTAGTAGTCACCATCTGGGCTGTTTAGGTAAATCTCTAACATGGTTACAGAGTTGAAGATTCACTGTCATCCTGCAATACATAATGGTGAGTTTGACTCAATTCATTATTTCTGTTAAGGTTGAATATATCCTATCTGTTCCAGTTGGTATTTGCAAATACGCAGCAATTGTTTAAGTATATAGCTCAGGTAAGTCCCTTCTAATCTATGAACATAAGATTCTTTTTGAAGCTTGTTTTCATCATGTTTAGTCCATTTGAATTTATAAGTGAGCTTTTTATCTCCTTGGATCATGACAGCAGTAAGCCCTCATCTCCTCATAAGGTGCCCCACAGAAGATTTTAAAATAGGGAGGCAGTGTACATGTGATTCAAATCCAACATAAGATAGACTCATAGACGGGATAGAGAATTAGAAGCGATAGAGACAATGCAACAACATTCAATGCACATGTACGTATGGACCTCTAAGTGGATTCTTGAATTTTTGTGATCCAGCAATTTTGGAACTTGTAGATAGTCTATTAAATGTTTAATAACACGAGGGTGAACTAGCTTTTTAAGACGATGACGTCGTATATTTAGTGCCTTAATAATGACGTGTTTTAATGTTTGTTTATATTTAATCATTGTACAAAACTTTGTATCCCATTTGGGTTTGGTAACCTGCTGACCTAAGAAACTGATGATCAGCGCTAACCCATTAAGTTGGCAAGTGTCGCAACTGACATGTCAATATTCTGTGTCCTGTTTGGTCATTCGTTACCGTCACGTCATTGGTTTATCAAATCATTAAATTGCTCAAACGAGACATAAAATCATCTATTAGTGATTCAATTACAATAACTAAACAGTGATTAATTTAGAAGTGCGTCGTCATTTTAGGTAAAAAAAATTTTGAAAAGAAGAAGAATAAATATAGCTATGACCCAAATAAACTAGAAAATCCCACTCTGCATATATCCATAGCATCATAAATTTATATTTACATTTTTAGGTCAACCGTAAAAACTTCTATATATGCTCTGGACATTAATTATACACAGGTAAATTAAATAGTAGATCGAATTATATGACCCAAATCTACTTGTAATATCTTTGGCACCATCGAAACATGGACGAAGATCAATTTCCGAAACTAGCTCATAGGTTCACAAAATGTGACCGATACGAATTTTGTTGTAGTTTGTAGGCTCACAAACTCAGGTTCAACAATGTGAACTTAGGTCTAGCTTGTGGGTTCACGAGATCGAGCTGACCAAAGTGAATTTAGTGCTCTAAGACGTTGAAAGTACTCCCCTAGTGCTAGTAACCCCCTTGCAGCTTGATGTGCAGTTAAAATTTGAGACATCCGGTTCAATACTTGTTTTCGTAGGTGATCTGCCTGTACGTGATTTCTTTTAGTGTGAGTAGGGCACACAGGCTATATCATAACTACACTGAAGTTTAACTTTCAAGCGATTACATAAAAGCTATATATACATCTTTATTATTACCTGGTTCAAGAAATTCTCGATTCCTTCAAGCCTCTCCATTGCTAAAGTCATCTGCGCATTGTAACTTCCAACGCCAGTTATGTCGATCGTGATGCCTTGTGCCAGAGTCTGTTGAAGCTTTTCCATTCCTGTACTCAAAGCATCCTCGGCTTGTCTACAAGCGTGCTTCAGAGTCGATATGCTCATAAGTTGTTCATCCGTTAATGGCTCAAGTTGTGGCATTAGCATCTACCCATGAAAAAGGAACGAAAAACAATTCGTCAATCTACCATATATTATGTCCTTTTCCCATCACATTAGCATACGAAATGATGTTTTTGTGATGAGAAATGATTATGCATCACCTAAAGAATGACCTAATGTCCAATGTCATTCATCCGACAGTGTTTGAAAAGTGGATTCTATTTTAAAACTCTTTCATGATTAGTGTGCGACATTTAGCCGATAATTAGGTCAGTTTTTAAGTCTATCTGTTATTTCTCCTTCGATATGACATTCTAAGGTCAAATGCAAATACTTTTTAGACGAAAATTTTGATGTCAAGAGTTGAAAACTCTGTTATGCCACTTACTATTATACCCTGTTTTCGATACACATAAAAGTGGTACTATTGATACATACAGTATTTTATTAGCAAAGTACTTGGTATCTTTTTTACTTAAAAATGTGAAATGAGAAGTAATCTTTTATGGTAAATATGAGGTAGTAACATGGTCTTACATATAGGAGCTCTGATGGTCGTGGTCCTCCAAGCCATTGAAAGAACCTTTCGAGAGGGGTTCTCCACAACCCATTCATTAAATAAAACACATCTGATTTTGCAGCATTCGCTTTCATTTGGAAAAGCTCATAGTAGTGATTCAGTCCACTGTCTACAAATATTCGTAGCTCTAGTTCGCTAACTTGACTTTGCAACATCTCCTGAAGTTCATTGTTCTTTTTTTGCTGCTCAGCTACCCACAAATCATACGCCATTTCAAATGCAACGATACCTACAAATCAATAATAGTCCTGAATTAAACTTTAATACATTGATGGTTGATTAATGGTTTGCAATGTATAACATTATATTCACATACCTGAGTTGACATTACTGGATAATAGACCATTGTTTGTATTTAGTAAACCGCCATACACACGCTGAAATTGATCAATCAAACACTGATTAATCATGCACGTACATGACCATGGAGGAAACAGAAGTGGAAATGATGATATTTAGGCCTTAAAGAAATGATTTAAAAATTGGCATAATTTCAATTCTTTAGGCCTAAATATAGCTTTCCTTCTGAAATGAATCTTTAGTTAACCTGTTGTCGAGTTCTCTCTAGTTCTTGCTCCAGTTGTGCTAATTTTAAACGTCCTGTTTCTAGTTGTTGAACATATGCCTACAATGAAACTTGTAACAGTTAATGAAGCAATTTTGTATAGAATATAGCATTTGTTCGGGCTGCTGAAATAAATTGCTCAAACGAGTGTTGTTATTAATTGACTTACCTTTTTCCTCAAACGACTTTTACGTGCCGCTTCACGGTTTTGTGCTAATCTTCTCTGCAACTGTAATTGGACAATAGTGTATTCACAGATTTAGCTTAAATGCACGTATGCTCAAGGTATTTAGATCCAAATGAAAGACTATGATGATCACCTTATCAGACATGTTTTTTGCTGATTGATCCGCTGAAGGTCCTATCGATTCCTGAGAATGATACTCTGTCTAACGAATCCAAAGAATGTATGTTAGAGAATGAGAATTGCGTAGTCATAATTCTATATATATACACACACACAACAAAATATGATGTAAAAATGTTAGTGCATGAAATTAAATAACAAGGGTATTTTATGTTATTTTACAGAAACTAAGGGATCAAAAGTGAACTTTTCTTAAAACTTCTTTTGTTTTGTTTATTGCTACACCTATGTTGTATACTGAGCTGGATATTTGTTATCCCTAATTATAATATTTGAACTATAACTGTTACTGATTAAAGAAACCCTGTATGTTTATCAAGTGGTCTCATGTGTTGCACATGGATAAGATTCTTCTTTTTTAAGTTTTTTTTAGCATTGTTTATTGTCTAAAATACCTTAACTTGTTGGGCCCTTCATAAAAATCTTATATATATATATAAGTAGGATAAAGGAAGAAGGATTTTTAGAGAGAGAAGAGGGAGAAGGATTTTTTTGTTAGTATGATTCAATATTTTTATTCTAAGATTCAATTTTTTATTACTATAAACTTTTGAATTGTAGCAACAAAAGACTAAATCTTATTAATAAAATATTGAACCAAAGCAATAAAATATAGAATCATAATAATAAAAATTTGAATCATATCAATAAAGTATTGAATCATAGTAATAAAAAATTCTTCTCCCTCTCTCTCCTTAAATTTCCTTCTTTTTTGATCTTGTTAATATATATATATATATATATATATATATATATATATATATATTACTTACCAAGCTCATATCTTGG
Source organism: Gnaphalium uliginosum (assembly GCA_963930675.1). Classification (NCBI taxonomy): domain Eukaryota; kingdom Viridiplantae; phylum Streptophyta; class Magnoliopsida; order Asterales; family Asteraceae; genus Gnaphalium; species Gnaphalium uliginosum. Next base: position 28,356,167 of record OZ005681.1, on the reverse strand, counting down.
GCCCTTCATAAATACCCCATTTACCACCTCTGTATATTGGGCCTAACATTGTCTTCATGGATATGCATCTTTTTAAGCATATTTAATATTTATCTTGTAATATAGCTCAAATATCCTCATGTATGAATAATAATAAACTTGATTTAGATGTTAAATTAAACTAATGACTAAAAGAAGGTCCCCAGATGATTGCCATTGTTTATCCTGCAAGATGCCTGGAAGATATTAAAGATACATTATCTTGTTTATGAGACATTCAACTATTCTGATTTATATTATAGTAATTAAGAAAGAGCTCCTTAATTATATATAAAACTTAACTACTAAGATGTTATATTATAAACTAATGATTAAAAGAAGGTCCCCACATGATTTTACCTTGTTGGCCAGCATCGTATCGACTTGGGAGATCGAAGAAGGCCCTATATTCGGGCCGATATCACATCCAAACGTGTTGTCATCCCACATGCTAATATGATGCAGTGGATCGTAAATACCCATCCTTCTTGAAGTTGCAAATTGTGTTGATGTCGCCATTTCTATGTAATTACCGATTCGTGATCAGTATAATCGTCTAGCTCTACATATGGTCAAAGCAACAATATGAACTTCAAAAGAGGAATTCAGTCAAACCTTGAGTTTTTTAAATCCAAAAACAATATCGATTTTCTTAGCTTTTACTGCTTCCTTTCAAATACTCCCTGAAATAAATGGACAATTTAACCAATTATGTCCCCTTAAAATAAAATTGTTTTTTTTATTAGTTTTGAAGTTAAATGATTGTTTGTTTGACTCTGGTACTTAAAAATTTGACTATTATAACATTAATTTTATTGCTATATATCAACAATCATTTCATAAAAACTCGTGCTCCAACAATTCTCCACTACTTTAAGAAATCAAACCAATAGCTTGAAAATGAAACAAAAGCTAGCCTAATTAAACAACTCAATTTATAAGAGAAGAAAGTACACAGTTCACACACAACACCCTCATAAAGCATAACAAAAACACATAGAAATTGTATCAAAAACAACTAAAAAGTTTCAGGGTGCGTTTAGTTAAAAAAAATTGTTTCTAAACAGACGGGAAAACTCAAGAAAGTTGAATGACAACAAAGAAAACAAGTAGCATAAAGAGAGAAATAGAGAGAGGTAGAGAGAGAGAGGCTAACCTGTCATAAACTACTGAATGGTGAAGTGAAATCTTCCAAAACCAAAAAGATGCAATTTTTAGGGGGTTTTATAAGCAAGAAGTTAAACCCATTAAAGTAGATAAATAAAATTAAAGTGAGTTTGGGTAAAAAGGCATCAAAACATATGGTTTTAGGAGAAAAAGGAAGACCAACATGGGTTCAAAAGCAAGAAGAAATGAAGCATACAGTTGGCCAAGAAACAGACAACCTAAATATATTGACAAATTAAGCGCTAAAAATATCAAACTAATGGTGTTTGCATTGAAATAAACTAAAGTTTGTGGTTTGTGGAATGTAAAAGACAAAGCAGTTTGCATCACATTTTCTTATAATAAGATTGCTTTCTATGTATTACTGTCACATTATGTTGATAGTATGAACAGAGATTATTGTTTAGTTATACGCTTAACTTTACACTCATTGTCATTATATGTGCCCAAGTTTCATACTCTATATTGTATGAGCTGAACCTTCTGAAAACTCTATTGTATGTTCTCAACTTTCATATTCTCTGTTGTATGAAATGAACTTTCTAACAACTCTATACGATATAAATAAGACATTCTAAAAACTCTTTTAGAAAAGTTCATCTCATACAATAGAGGGTATGAAAATTTGGAGCAAACAATAGAGTGTTTAGAAGGTTCAACTCTACAATGGAAGGTACGAAAGTTGTGAACATACAATAGTAATGAGTATAAAGTTGAACGTAAAACAAAACAATAAACTCATATAAATATTATAAATTTAAGCTTAGTTGTTTTATATACTTCAACTCTAGATGTCATAATTGAGTTAAGTGTTAAAATTAATATGGATACATTCGATTCTTTTAGGAACAAACAGAAATGGCAACTTCAATTTATATCCTCAAGTGCACCAATTGGATTATTTTTTTTGTATAAAACACAAAATAAAACTTTATCGACTTCTATTTGTATTTATTAAATTTTTCAGTTTTTACTATCTTATGTATCAGATAACTTATTCATCTAGTAAATTTTGTGAACTTGACAACCAGCTAAGTTGTCACGTCACCCACTACATCATCGTCATGTCATCAAAACAAGTTTACAAGTTATAATAAATTGGATACATAGAATATTGACACGCAAAAAGAAAGTCGATAAAAAATGGATTCATACAATAGAAATTCGGCTATTGCTGGATATATTTTGGTGCAGTTAACCCAAGAAAATTATCTTGATTACCAGTTGAGCTATCGAATCAAATTTCAGCTCAGACGACCAAATTGATTGATCAACGATCAAGCTTTGTTTTTTGAAGCCCTGCCTATTTGGTTAATCTCCTTGCTGTTTGTATGAATAATGAGCTCAAGAGGAATGTTTATAAACCTTTCGATTTATGAACCAATTATGGTGATAAAAATTAACTACGTTGTATGGAAAACAATGTTAATACTTATGGCCCGTTAAATAGAGTGTCTAACGATAATGAGAAATGTTATTACAAATAATTTCAATATTATGTTATTACAAATAATATATACTATGATTATATATCGTTATTCTCTATAAGTACAAGGTGACATGGGCGCAGGACATCAGAGGTTAAGGTGGCATTACGAACAAATTACTAATTTATAATTTTATAATGGAAGAAGAAGCTTGAGCCTTTGTATTAATGGAGTTAATTTTGTGTAGAGGATTTTTTTGGGGAAGACGACTCCCGGTATAAAATAACAAACACTCTTCTACCATTTAGGGTGCGTTTAGTTTAAAGTGGTGAATGAAAATGAGAAAAGGCCGGAAAAGAAATACTACGAAATCCAATGATCATTCTTAGTATTTTTTGTTATTGATGTTGTTTGAATCTTACAAGTGATTATTACGAGTAGATGTGATAAATTGGCTCGGGTCAAGTTGACGGATCCAAAATATCCAAAATGTACAAGTCATGATTATTGAAAAAAGGATTGACGGGTCGAAAGTATCAAATTCGTACACGATCTTCATACCCGTGTAGGTAAATGAGTTAATGAGCTTGCATGTTAGTTTCAGGTCAAATGGGTCAAATTTAATGGGTTACTTTTGGGTGTCGGCGCGTTAACCCAAACTTTGATCGGAGCCCGACCCAAAAACATAAACAGGGTCGCAAGCTTCGGGTTAATTGGTCGACCGGTCGAAAGTACCCAACCTTAACACAATCTTCAGAACCCGTTTAGGTAAAATGAGTCAAATTTAATGGGTTATCTACTTATCTTTAGGTTGACGGTTCGACCCGAAAACTTGACTCGAGCCCAACCCGTAAAATTAAATAGGTGAAAGAGTTTTAGGTTTGCGGGTTGACGGGTTAAGATGAATATAAACATGTCATAAAACGATACCTATTGCCCCCATTTGGTGAAGAATTAGTGATTACCCACTATTCTTTGTTACTCTTAGCACCCATAATTATATCTAAATATAAAACTTAGTCCCTCTATTTACTTTTTCTCTGCAATTCAAGCAAACTTTTACATATGTAAATGTAATTTCATACTCCCTCCATCTCAATTTAATTATGCATTACAAATTTACATACCCTTTTAGAAAAGTATAATAAGTATACAATTGACTAATAAGATTTCACTATTATTCATTTAAAATACTTTTTGATTGGTTGAATTGAAAGTAAAAATTATTTTTCAACATACTAATAGGGAATAATAGACAATATAATTAGTCGGAGGTAGTAATATTCTTGATGGGAACTATAGAAAAAAAACCTTTTGTATATATTCTAAAAAAACATATTTGTAAGAAGATACCCATAATCTTTAAATTTATGAAAACATTATTCTTATTTTAAATAGAAGCTTTTTAAAAATTATCTATTTTTCTTTATGTAATGATAATTTTATCATCATTTATGATAAATACTGTTGGGTCTAAAGATGGCTAGAGAACTTGATCGAAGATTAATACTGCTGGTTAGACTACAACTGCTAGGTACTACTGGTGAAGAGGAGTTTCTACTGTTAGATCAAAAGTTACTACTGCTACCGGGTTTTACACTACCAGTAGAAACAGTTACTGGTAGAAAAGATTGAGTTAGTACTGGTAAAACAAAGTTAGTGTTGCCGGGTAAAGTTTCTACTGTCAGTACAAAGTTTCTACGGTTGGGTAAGTTAATACTGTTTATAACTTACTACTGCTTGAGTTAGTGCTGTTACTTGGAGTTACTACTGTTCTTCAGAAATTAGTACTGCCCGTGTATTTTCAAGAAGTTTCTACTGTTTATGATTAGAGCATTTTTCTAACCATGTGGGCTAATCAAATATCTTCTCTGCAAAAGCAAAAAGCGCTCAGTAAAGCAGAGCATGGCTCAAGACGATAGGAGGATTAGATAGAAAGATTCTTTTCATTAATTACTGTAGCGTGTAATTGGAGCTCTATAATTCTATAAATAGAGCTCCTTACCTTCAATAGAAAATAGATCTTAGAAGAGTATAAATGCAAAAATCATAAGTGTATTCAATAGATTGATAAGCTTGTATAATTGTCATTTGTAAGCTTCAAGGTTAATCATAACCTTGATACTTAAGTGTATTCGTATTATTCAAAGAAATAATATTGAAACTTTTTGATAATTGCTTTGCTTTTACTTGTTATTATTTTATGCTTTAAAACAGATTTAATTTTACTTCTAAATTTATAGATTACTATTCCGCGGTATTTCTATAAAATATTCAATTGCTATAGTTATTGACCCGAAAGGTTCAATTCGATCCTGTCAATTGGTATCAGAGCTTTGTTAATTGATATCAACTTATAAATTGATATCAGAACGCTGTCTCAAAATCATTGAATTTTAAAGAAGTTGAAAAATCACTGTTCCATTAATTTTTGATTAATCTCTGTTTTTCTTTAAATTTTTAAAGATTCACTGTTCCATTGAAGTCTTTTAAATTCTGAAATATTCTTTATAAAAATGACTTCTGAAACTAGTGATGGAGTCCAGGCCACAAGAATTCCCATGCTCAAACCAAATGAGTATGAAAAATGGAAAACCAGGATTAAGCAATACATGCTTCTTACTGATTATTCTTTATGGGAAGTCATAGAATGTGGACCTAAATATGCATTAAATACTGATGGTTCTAGAATTCCTAGATCACCACCAACAAATGATGCAGAAAGAAAAAAAAGATCCACAGAATTAAAATCTCTAAGTACTCTGTTGATGTCCATACCATATGAGTACCAAAGACGTTTTGAAAAGTGTGATGATGCCCAAGACCTTTGGAAAGCAATTGCAAAATGTTTTGGTGGAAATGAAAGCACAAAGAAAACTTAAAGATCGATTTTGAAACAGGAATTTGAAAACTTTATGGGTATAAAAACTGAAACTCAAACTTTTGACAGATTTTCAAAACTAGTTGGAGACTTAGAAAATCATAATGTCAATATTAACAAAGATAATTTAAACAGAAAGTTTTTAAGGTCCTTAGGAGAAGAATGGACCATGTACACTATATCTTTGAGACAAGGGAAAAACCTTGATGAGAAGGATTTAGATGACTTATATAATGATTTAAGATCATTTGAATCAGAGGTTGAAGGCAAGAAACAAACCTCTACTTTCTCAAATAATGCTGCTTTTTTGTCCATAAATAAACAAACAACTGAAAATCTAAATCAATATGGAACTACTTCTATGAGTTATGGAACATCTTCCAATGAAAAACCAAATGACTCAGTTCTAGAAGCGTTTTATGCTAGTCATGTAAATTCCTCACTAACTAATGGGGAACTAGAACAAGTAAATCCTGATGATTTAGAAGAAATGGACTTAAAATGGCAAATGGTCATGTTAACCTTAAGAGCAAAAAGATTCATGCAAAGAACTGGTAGAAACAACTTTGCATACAAAAGAGATGATGGTGCAGGTTTTGATAAAAGCAAAGTTAAATGCTTTAATTGTCATAAACTAGGTCACTTTGTTAGAGAATGCAGAAGCACAGAAGGAAACAATCAAAGAACTGAAAATGGAACTCAAAGCAGGAGTATCCAAATTCAAAACTCCACTGCACTTATATCACAAGATGGACTAGGGTTTGATTGGAGTGACCATGCAGAACAAGAATTGCATAATAAAGCTCTTATGGCAATCACTGAATCAGAACCTTCTTCTGAAATTCCTTATGAGGTACAAAGCAAATTATGTTCTTCTATTTGTAAGAGAACTATTACACATTATAGAGATCATAATGCTAAAATACTTAAGGAATTTGACAAAAGTGAAATCATGAACAAAGCATACATCAACACCATTGAAAAATTTGAAAAAGAGATCAAATCATATCAAGAAAATGAAACACAGTATGATTATGATCTTAAATATGCTAGATGGGAAATGGATTGCTTACAAGATAAGAGAGATGAGCTCAATAAAAAGCTGATAGAAGTTAAAGTTGAAAAGGATAGCATTAAGCTAAAAGCAAGTGATTTAGATAATGCTTCCTCTAAACTTCAAAATCTTCTAAATGTTCAAATTCATGATAAGCTTAAAACAGGATTAGGTTACTCTAGTGTTCCACCACCTTATAACAATAATTATTTTCAAAAGACTAAAATAGATACAAGTGACTTAACACAAGAAGTCCAAACTGAAGTTGTTGAGGCAAAAACAGTTAAAAGTCTAGAAAAACATGATAAGGTTGGAGAAAAGAAAGAAGTGGTTGAGAAAACTGAAAATAATGAGAATACTACTAAGCTAGCATCTAAAATTGGTAAAACTAAACTAGCAGAGGGTAAGAAAATGTTTGAAGAAAAGGCAAAAATGAATCAAAAATCTAGAAATAGATTAGGATATGAGAAAAAGGAAACAAAAGCAGTGAATAAAAGGCAAACTGTTAATAATAACTGTGTTCATTGCAAATGTAAAGCAAGCTTCTCTTCACAAAACTTTTTGAGCCCAAGAGGAAATCAAAGAAACTGGAACCAAATGGTTTCACAAAAATTGGGAAAAAACTTTTCAATTATAAAAAGGAAGAACTGCTTTATATGTGGAAGATCTAATCATCTTCAACATGACTGTTTTTATATTCCTAAGAATACTCAAAGGATTGTACATTCAACATGGAAATCAACTAACAGAGTCAAGGATACAAGTTTTAAAAGAAACTCTGTTAGTACTGGTAAAGAAATGAAAGCAAAGAAAGCAAACAGTAGTAAAACAAAGAAGACAGTACTAAAAACAAATATGCATGTTAATACTGCTAAACCAGTTAATACTGTAAGAACAGTTAATACTGCTAGGCATATTAATACTGCTAAACTTTTTAATACTGTAAATCAGTCTACTACTGCTTTAAAGAAAATAGTGTCAAAAACGAGTTGGTGTTTGAAACCAATGGCAACAGAAATTTCAAACACCAAAAGTGCATCAAAATCAATGACCTTCAACAGAGTTGATTTCATTGATGCACTTGGGAAGCCCAGAACCTCTCTAGTTTGGGTTCCCAAAAGAAATTAATTTTTCTTTCTTTTAATGTGCAGAGCAAAAGAAACTTATGGCATATTGACAGTGGATGCTCTAGACACATGACATGAGACAGGTCCAAGCTACAGAATTTCAAATAAATCAATGGTGGACATGTAGCATTTGGAGGTAATTCCAAAGGAGGAAAAATTAAAGGAAAATGTATGGTAAAAGGTGAAAGATTGAACTTTAATAATGTTTACTTTGTTGAGGAACTCAAATACAATTTGTTAAGTGTCAGCCAAATCATAGATAAATGGAACTCAGTTCTTTTTACAAACACAGAATGCTTTATTCTTTCGGAAGATTTTAAACTTGATGAAAGTAAAATTTTACTCAAAACTCCCAGAAAAGATAATGTCTATTGCTGTGATCTGGCAAAATTGAATCCTCAACAAAATATACACTGTCTTTTATCAAAGGCATCAGTTGATGAATCCGATCTTTGGCATAGAAGGATGTGTCACATGAATTACAAAACAATCAATAAACTTGTTAAAGGAAAACTTGTCAAGGGATTACCTGAGAAGACATATTCATGTGAAAATCATTGTATTGCATGTCAAAAGGGCAAGCAACACAAAACTTCTTTTAAATCCAAAATTTTGAATTCTAATTGTTCTCCCTTACATCTACTTCATATGGATTTATTTGGACCAACAAATGTAAGGAGCATAGGACATAAAGTATATTGTTTAGTGATCATTGATGACTTTAGCAGATTTTGTTGGGTCTTCTTTCTTAGAACTAAAGATGAGACAGGTGAAATACTTAGATCATTTATTACTAAGATAGAAAATCAAACCAATAAAAAGGTTAAAATCATTAGAAGTGATAATGGTACAGAGTTTAAAAATCTTGAGATGGATAAATTATGTAAATTCAAGGGAATAGAAAGACAATTTAGTGCTCCTAGAACTCCACAACAAAATGGAGTTGCAGAAAGAAGAAATAGGACACTAATTGAGGCTGCTAGAACTATGTTAGCAGATGCTAAGCTACCTATAACCTTCTGGGCAGAAGCAGTTAGTACTGCTTGCTATGTTCAGAACAGAGTGTTAGTTGTCAAGCCTCACAATAGGACACCATATGAGTTATTCTTTGATAGAATACCATTGGTCAGCTTTCTTAAACCATTTGGATGTCCTGTCACTATTCTGAATACCAAAGATTACTTAGGCAAGTTTGAGAGCAAAGTAGATGAAGGAGTCTTTGTTGGATATTCTACTCAAAGTAAAGCTTACAGAATATTCAATCATAAGACCAGAATTGTTGAAGAGACCTTAAATGTGACCTTTAATGAACAGACTGTTAATACTGCAGGAAAAGGTCCAAAATGGTTGTTTGATATTAATGCACTAACAGAATCTTTTAAATACATGTGTGGATCATCAAATGCAGGAATAACTGAACCAGAAATTGCAGAGAAGAAAGAGAATAAATCAGAATATATTATCTTTCCTATCTGTTCTGTTGATCCGCCAGGAATATCTCAACCATCTCAACAGAATGATGAAGAAACAGAAGAAGTATCTAAAACATCTGATATTGCAGAAGATCAGGGAAGCAATACTAAAACCACAGAAGATAATGCAGGTGAAGAAATGATTTCTGAACCTATCTTTTCTTCTAATGAAGCAGACAGTGAAGAAACAGGAAGTCCAGACATGAATCTCACAAATTTGGAAGTTGAAATTCCTGTAACTTTTCAACCATCTGCAAGGGTTCAACTCAATCATCCTCTAGAGAATGTTATTGGGGATATAGGGTCTGCAATACAAATAAGAGGGAAAGCTGTTGTTCACCAAGATTCAGAAAGTAAAAGTTTTATAAGTGAATGTTTATTTGCAGCTTTTCTTTCACAAACAGAGCCTAAGAAAGTAGTAGAGACTCTAAAAGATCCAAGCTGGGTTGAAGCTATGCAGGAGGAGTTGCTTCAATTCAAAATACAGGAAGTCTGGTCATTAATAGATCTTCCCACAGGAAAAAGATCTATTGGCACTAAATGGGTCTTTAGAAACAAAAAGGATGAGAGAGGCATAGTGATCAAAAATAAAGCCAGATTGGTGGCTCAGGGGTACACTCAAGAAGAAGGAATTGATTATGATGAAGTTTTTGCTCCTGTTGCCAGAATTGAAGCTATAAGATTATTTTTAGCTTATGCTTCTTTCAAAGATTTCAATGTTTACCAGATGGATGTTAAAAGTGCATTTTTATATGGCACAATTGAAGAAGAAGTGTATGTTTGTCAACCTCCAGAGTTTGAAGATCCAAAACATCCAGACAAAGTTTATAGGCTTAACAAAGCTTTATATGGTCTACATCAAGCTCCTAGAGCTTGGTATGACACTTTGTCAATTTACCTGCTGCAGAATGAGTTCAATAGGGGAGCTATTGACAAAACCTTGTTTACAAAGAAAATCAATAATGATATTCTTCTTGTTCAAATCTATGTGGATGATATAATTTTTGGATCCACAAAGGATTCTCTTTGTAAAGAATTTGAAAAACTCATGCATCAAAAGTTCCAGATGAGTTCCATGGGAGAATTAACATTCTTTCTTGGACTACAAGTTAAACAGCAGCAGGATGGTATCTTTATAAGTCAAGAAAAGTATGTAAATGATATTCTGGAAAAGTTTGGGTTCAAAGACGCAAAGATTGCAACCACTCCAATGGAAAAACAGAAGCACTTACATGCAGATCTTGAGGGGGAGGATGTAGATATTCATCTGTACAGATCTATAATAGGATCTTTATTTTATCTAACATCTTCAAGACCAGATATTATGTTTGCTGTATGTGTTTGTGCCAGGTTTCAAGCAAATCCTAAATTATCTCATCTATATGCAGTCAAAAGAATCTTCAGATATTTAAAGGGTCAACCAAAATTGGGCCTTTAGTATCCAAAGATGTCATCTTTTGATCTTATTGCATATACAGATAGTGACTATGAAGGATCAAATATGGACAGAAAATCAACATCTGGTGGATGTCAATTTCTAGGGAGTAGATTGGTTTCATGGCAATGTAAAAAGCAAACCATTGTCTCAACATCAATAGCAGAAGCAGAGTATGTAGCAGCATCAAGTTGCTGTGCACAGGTACTTTGGATTCAAAATCAATTGATGAATTATGGTTTGATTCTTTTAAATAATCCTATTTTTATTGACAATAACAGTGCAATTAGTATTATTAACAATCCTGTTAAACATTCAAAAACCAAGCACATTGAAATCAGATATCATTTTATTAGAGATTTAATGAGAAAAAGTTAATTCAAATTTTTAAAGTTCATACTGATAATCAATTTGCAGATCTATTCACTAAAGCATTTGATGTTGGTAGATTTACATTTTTGGTTACAAGTATTGGAATGATTAATCTTTCGTAAATGATTTTTCTCATAAAGCTCTATGGTGTTTGTACAAGGATTAATACTGATACACTAGTTAGTGCTGCTTATAGTAATTTTAATACTGTCAATATTAGTTACTACTGCTACTTATCAAGTACTGGTAGACCAATTAATACTGTTATGTATTATTACTACTGTCTTCACTAATTAAGTACTCTATCCTATTTATATATACTATTTGTTTTCGTTATTGAAAAAAAAAATAATAATAATCTACTAGTACTGCTAAACCTCTTTCATTCTCTCAACAGCAGTTAGTACTAGTACTACTAGTACTGCTAAACCTCTTAGTATTGCTTGTAATAAGTTTCTACTGCCTTGGTCGGTTAGTGCTGCTTATAACCAGTTAGTACTGTTAGCAATAGTAGTACTGCTCTTTAACTCAGTGTGAGAGTTAATACTGCTTATACACTTTCTACTGTCAAAATAGAACTATAAGAGTATTACTACTGTCTTCACACTGTCTACCGCTTATAAATGCTACTGGCATCAAGTTACTACTGGTAATCAATTACTACTGCTAGTGTGTATCTTTCTATTGGTTGAAAGTTACTACCGTTTTTAATAGATGTGCTACTTTACTACTGTTAGCATAGTTAATACTGCTTTCAAAGTTCTACGGATTGCAAAATTCTAGGGCATGGCAGTACTACTTATACAACAGTATCAAGGTATCAAAAACACTTTCATTCTCTCAACAGCAGAAACCTAAAACAGCAGAAACCTCAACCACCTTCAAACTCAACCTCTTTCAAATCAAACTTTCAAAATCAATGGCGTCTTCATCCTCCTCATCTACAACTCTTTCAATTGTAGATAACCATAATATGCTCGCATATTTGGTTAAAACCCCGGATGCGACGGACTTTCATGAAATAATCGATTTCTTGAAGGAAAGTCACATCCACTATGCTTTGACTGTAAACCCAACAGTCTACTTTAAGCATATCAACTCCTTCTGGAACCACGCCAAAATAGAATCTATCGACGACACTAAACTCATTGTGTCGAAGGTAGAGGGCAAACGGGTGGTGGTCACAGAAGATTCTATCCGCAACCATCTCCATTAAGGAGATAATACAGGTATTTCTATGCTTTCAGGCACTGAAATTTTTGAAAATTTAAAAAATATGGGTTATGAAGGGGATCTTACAAAATTTACTTTTTACAAAGAGTTTTTCTCTCCCCAATGGAAATTTCTAATCCATACAATCCAACAGTGCCTGTCCTCTGAAAGAACAGGTTGGAATGAGTTTGGGAGTGCAATTGCTTCTGCAATTGTATGCCTAGCCACAGACCAACTGTTCAATTTTTTTGAAATGATTTCTAATGGGATGCTCAGAAATATTGAGCAGTCCTCTAAAATGTTTTTAATGTATCTAAGGTTTGTGCAAATCTTCTTAAATGAAGAAATAAATGATTTAAATGCACACTCCAAAATTTTGAAAGTTCTGTCTCATACTCCCAAAGTTTTTTCTAACATGAGGAGACAGAACATTGAATTTTCAAATAAGGTCACTGCATTATTTTCCACAATGCTTAGTGTACCTGCTACTAGGGATGAGGGAACAGAAAACCCATTTGTATCCCAACCCACATCCATTAGTAAGAATCCCAAAAGAAAACAAGGGACCTCCAAGCCTACCAAAGCTAAGAAACAAAAACAGGCTCAACCTGAGGATCCTCCCCTCAATGAGTCTCAGCCAAATGTAGCAGAGGAGGTGGTCCATGAAGAGTGGGGTGACCATTCTGGAAGGGTTGACCCTACTGCTTCTAGCCCACTAGCAGAGCAGGACAGGGTCAACATCAATAAGACCCAACCAGAGGCAACTGCAAATGATGAATCTCCTTTAGGAGATGATTCTGCTGCAGGTCCCAGTACCAAGAACCAAGGGGCCTCTGCTGATCAGGCTAGGCCTGAGGCAGCAGGTAACACTTCCAATGATTCACCAAGGGAGTCACATCCTAAAGGTGATGAGGATAGAATGTACAAGGAATTAACGGAAATGATGGAATTCATGTGGGAGGAGGTGAAAACCTACAGGTAGGTGATCAAGGAGCAAAGCAGGGACATCTCTGAGCTATATAAGATTGTTGATAGTCAACAACAGCAGATAGATGATTTGAAGACTATCTTGCTGAAATGCCTGGATGAGAAGAAGAAGTACATCTGGGTACAAGATGAGGATGTCCCTGAGCTGGCAGAGCCTATGGGTGAAGAGGAAGAACCCAGGGGTGAAGAGGATATGGGTGAAGAGGAAGAGCCCAGGGGTGAAGAGGATATGGGTGAAAAGGCAGAGCCCAAGAGTGCAGAGGAAAAGCCTAGTGTGTATAAAAGGAAGGAGAAAGGGGTCTCATTCTCTGAACCTACAGAAACATTTTCTGGAGGTGAGATGCCCAAAATAGACCCTAAGGATAAGGGAAAGGGTCTATTAATTGAAGAAGAGCCTGCTAAGAAATCTAAAGGAAAGTTTGGGAGGTTCACTACCAGGGAGGAGCAGGAGGCTCATGATCATGAGGTAGCCCTCAGACTACAAGTAGAAGAGCAGGCTCAATACAATGAGGAAGAGAGGGAGCAGGCCCTGAGAGATCTGCTGGAGAAGAAGAAGAGGACAGAGGCAGAAAGGAAGGCAGCTGCCAAGAGAAGCAGGAAACCAACCAAAACCCAGTTGAGAAAGACATATATTGGGAGATTGGGGGGTTTGATTCCAGATAGTGAGCTTAAAGGTATGAATTTTGATAGACTGGAGTTTCTGTATAAGAAGGAGGTAGAAAAATAGAAGTCGGAAAGATGAAGTATGAGGGAAAACAGGTTGGGAAGGTATTGAATAGATTATTCTGGGAATACTTCCTCATGATGTTTGAACCTGAAAGAGTACCTGATATCTTCAGTAGATTCTCAGTAGTTAAGTTTTGGATGTACTTTCCAAGATCTGGTGTCCATCAAGTTGCCTTAGAGAATGGAGATCTTCTATTCATGCTTACTGAAAGACAGAATAACTTGAATCTGGGGTTGATGAGATGCATGATTCAAGTCAAACTTATTACCCCAGAGGACTCAGAGACTGCAAGAGTTCTTCTTCATATGATCCTAAATCAGATACATCAGAAGTCTGAAGCTTCAAAAAGAAGAAGGTAGTGTATTAGCATCCCTAGATTTATTTGAAGATTTTTGTAGAAACTTGAATCTGTAGGAGACAGATTAAGTTTAGGGGGAGATTGTTGGGTCTAAAGATGGCTAGAGAACTTGATCGAAGATTAATACTGCTGGTTAGACTACAACTGCTAGGTACTACTGGTGAAAAGGAGTTTCTACTGTTAGATCAAAAGTTACTACTGCTACCGGGTTTTACACTACCAGTAGAAACAGTTACTACTGGTAGAAAAGATTGAGTTAGTACTGGTAGAACAAAGTTAGTGCTGTCGGGTAAAGTTTCTACTGTCAGTACAAAGTTTCTACGGTTGGGTAAGTTAATACTGTTTATAACTTACTACTGCTTGAGTTAGTGCTATTACTTGGAGTTACTACTGTTCTTCAGAAATTAGTACTGCCTGTGTATTTTCAAGAAGTTGTACTGTTTATGATTAGAGCATTTTTCTAACCATGTGGGCTAATCAAATATCTTCTCTGCAAAAGCAAAAAGCGCTCAGTAAAGCAGAGCATGGCTCAAGACGATAGGAGGATTAGATAGAAAGATTCTTTTCATTAATTACTGTAGCGTGTAATTGGAGCTCTATAATTCTATAAATAGAGCTCCTTACCTTCAATAAAAAATAGATCTTAGAAGAGTAGAAGTGCAAAAATCATAAGTGTATTCAATAGATTGATAAGCTTGTATAATTGTCATTTGTAAGCTTCAAGGTTAATCATAACCCTGATACTTAAGTGTATTCGTATTATTCAAAGAAATAATATTGAAGCTTTTTGATAATTACTTTGCTTTTACTTGTTATTATTTTATGCTTTAAAACAGATTTAATTTTACTTCTAAATTTATAGATTACTATTCCGCGGTATTTCTATAAAATATTCAATTGCTATAATTATTGACCCGAAAGGTTCAATTCGATCCTGTTAAATACATCAAAATTATGCGGTACAACTTCATAATATATATTTTTGGTGTATATACGAAAAATGATAATAAAAATTATCATTACCCTAGAAAAAGGGACACATTGAAAGTTAATTAAGATCGACATTAGACAAGATTTTATTGATCGGTTATATAAAATTTAATGACAAAATCTTTTTGTTCTAATGGTTGGCCTGCACGTGGCCCCTAACTTCATGATACGAATCTATTCTATAATAGGCTCAAATGAAGCTGCAAGTTCAAATGTAGAATTCACTTTTAAGAGCTAGCTTGTAGGAGGAGAGCATACCTAAATTTATAGGCCACCAACCAATCTTATATTTGGCCGATGTGAGATCGTAACACGTCATGAAAATCACAAGGATTTTATTTGTGTTTTAAAAAACTCTAGTGATCATTTGTGTTATTTGATAAAATGCATAATAATTTTAGATTATTAAATACATTTTGTATTTGCATATAGTTTTTACGGTTATCACCAATTATTAGTTCTCACCTGATTCCTTCACTATATGAAGGGAATGTTCAAGTAAGAACGCTTCTTATGGTGGTAACGGTATAAACGAACATTTTTATTTTTAAATTTAAGATTAACTAAATTTTCTGGAAAAAAAATTGTAGAAACATTATTAGAATTTCATGCTCTTTAGTTTTAGATAATTTTTTTTAAAAAAATATGTGATACACGTTATAAAATATTTAGTGTGTATCACATATAAAAGTTGTGATACACAACTCATATATATATATATATATATATATATATATATATATATATATATATATATATATACTTCTTTTAAATCAATCTCGTATCAAAGAGAATAAAATTAAAATAATTTTGATATTATTTTTCTTCAAAACGTGTATATATGTTAAAATTAAAAATGAAAAATATAATGTCTACGATTCCTACATTCTACGATAACGCTCTTCTATAACTACAAGTAATATTTCGACGTTAATTTGGAATTGAACTCTTCTAGTTGAAATATTCTTATTTATTTCACAAAAAACAATGCAAGGATATGGTTCTTATACTCCTCCTAACCGTGACAGAAATCGACGGGCCACGTCAGCGCCACCTCAGCCTTTTCACAAAACTGACGGGCCCCTGCCATCAGTGCTCCGTCAGGTTTTTTTTCAAGGACCCACAACTAATAAACTAAATATTTAAAACACAATAATTTAAATAAAACACATTTCATTAAAATAAAAAACATTACAATAATTAAATAAAAAAAAACATTACAATAATTAAAATAAAGTAATCTAATCCGAGCTCGATTCGTTGGCTTCGTTCGTGTCTTCAGCCTCGTCTTCGTCCGAATCTTGTCCTCCATACATGTTTTATATTGTTCCACCACTTCTTTTCGAGCCGTTTTGATTATTTTGAGTTCCTTTTTTGAGGCAAACTTTGGAATTTTTTGCAAAGCAAGCTCAACGCCTTGTATGCCGCTTTTTTCATGTTATTCTCGGTAATTGTTGTTATTTTTTTTTGCGACATTAAAGCGGTATTCTTGACGGCGGAAAGGGTTTCAAGTTTTTCGGAATGTATACTACTTCTTGAAGAGGAACCGGCGTCCGATGAAGCCGAACTTTTGGCCGACTTTCGCCCCGGTGGACGGCGTATTGGGTCGTCTTGGAACAACGTTGTCATATTTGCTTCAAGAGACGAAGAAATAGGGAAGTTGTTCTCGTGAAGATCGATGGCTTTGGGATCGGGTTGGAATGGACGTTTATTTCCCATTACGCCCGGTTCAGCGAAGAATTTTGGGTAATGTTTTAGTACATCCCAACATGACTCGTAAATAAATTTACGGTTGTCCATTTGTTGCTTAAAACCTTTTCGGGCCGCATTTAAAACGTCTTCATCTCCGGCACCGCTTTGAGGGCTAATCTCGGCAAAAAAAAATTATATACCTTGGAATACTTTCGTGTCGTGAGAAATTTTATTCCATTTTCCCGTGAGTGAATTAAGGTTACGTTTAACCCTTGCAACGGAATTGTAACCCGAGTGGACTTTATTTCAAAAACTCTCGTTTGATTGAGAGTTTCCTTGCACACCATTTTCGGAACAATGTATCCACCGTTCCGCCAATATTCGGACCTCCTCGTTAGTCCACATAATTTGAACCTTTATACCCTTTTTGTCGGTTTGGGTCTCGGGTTCGGGCTAGGGTTCGGGTTCGGGTTCGGCCTCGTCTGAACAGTCTACTAAATGTTGGGTTTCGGGTACGGAGAAGTTAGCGGTTGAAAGTTCGGGTTTTGTGTGTTTGCTAAAAATTCTGAAAATCCAAAGTTCGGGTTCGAGTTAGATGTGGATCCGCTAAATTGCGTGGTTGGTGAAAATTGTGGGTTTTGGTACCACCCTTGATATTGGTAGTTGTTCCGAGGGTCGTCGGGTGAAAGTTGGTAAGGATTTGTAATGGGTGCGAAACTTGCAAATCCCGTAGGTTGAGACGGGGATGCGTAGTTTGATTGAACGGAGAACGATCCCGTAGGCGAAGGTTAGTTTGTTATCGGATTGTTTAAAATTTTTTGCCACATATCTTTTTCAAGATTTTGATGTTCATTTTTATTGGATTTGGATTTGTTGTTTTTAGACATAGTGTAGTGTATGAATTGTAGTGAGAATTGTGGTGTGGGGAATGTGTAAAAGATATAAGAATTGTAGTGTGAATAATGAGTAGAAGACAGTGTTTGTTTATAGTGAAAAAGTAGTATTTGAAAAAAAAAATAATACAAAATAAAAATAAAACGGTCACCTAGCCGTTTGAATTTTAAAATTAAAATTTTTCTTTTTTTTTATTCTCCTCAACGGCTACACCGACGCGGACCCGGACCCACGAACCAAACGAACGAACGTTGGTTATCCGACGATAAAAACCGACGGACTGAACCGACGGGCTCGTGTCATCGGTGTCGGTTCCGTCGATTGGAACCGACAAACAACCGAAGCTTCCGTTGGGAGCGACCTTAGCTTAACTTCGCTCGGACCGGCGATGTACCAGTACAATTCATCATCTGATGGACCTCATGGAAGTTTATGTTTCTTACAAATGTCAACCTATATGTGTTTGGAGTTGTGTTTTAGAGCGATTATGCGATTATCGTATTAGTAAAATGCAAATAATCACAAACATAATTATTCATATTTTTTAAAATAGAAAACACATTTTAAAAAAAGTAGGTGACATATTTTTTTCAAACCATCGTTCTAAAACCGAAAAATCTGTTTTATAAACGTAATCCCAAACACCCCTTAAATTCTCTGACGAATACCAAAAATAAATGTAATTTCGTTAAACAGAACTATTCTAATAAAAAAAAAAAGCGATCCTTTATTAATTAAACCTCTTACATATAAATTCGTAAGTTTATTACTTTAACAAATACTTTAATTTCTTTAATTAACTGATCAAGGAACATTATTGGGTTCAATTATTCCGTTCAATCAATCTTCCCACTCTCCTTTTGTTTTAATTTTAATTTCTTGTCATTTTCCGTTGTATTATATTTTCTCTAATTTTGTGGGTTTTTCTTTTTGTGTTATGGACATGCAAAAAGGCATAAACAATCTACTACAAATTAAAGGCATAAAGAGAGTAATTCTACCTTTCCATATTCTAAATTCGAAATCTATAGATATTAACAAACCATCACGTTTCAAATAAGAGGAGTGATTCGTACACCAATAATTTTTCTTCGTACACCATCAAATGTGTTTTACGATGTTGTACAGTACAACACTGTAAAGCACAGTTAATGGTGTACGAAGAAAAAATGGTAGTGTACGAATTATCACCCTCCAAAGAAGCGTGAATTCAGTAAATCGTATAGTTTTGAGAAATGGGTAAATATTATTATTAGTAGTATATATTATATATGTTTTTAGCCTTTAAAAACACTATTTTTTTTAATTTTTTTAGTTATTCATATAAAATTGATTTATTTTTATGTTTATTATTTTGGCATAGAGCAATTATATTTCTAAGGTCTCGTCACTTTTGGGCATGATCATATTATCCAAGCTTTCTAAAAAGCATAATGGAAGAAAGCTATATTTCCATTACCAAATTGTCATCAAATTGAACGCATCGACAACTTTTCTCTCAATCCTTTTCTACTCCCTTCCCTCTCAAATTTATTTTCCAAAAAAAACGCAGTTTAAATTAACATAATTATTACACTGTATTTTTGTATACTATGACAGTTTTATCCTTACTTTTTACCCACTTTTTATGACATACATATAAAGTAACGGTATTATAGGATATTTAGTTAATTATATCATTTTACTTTTAGAAATGGACAATTAATCTGAGACTTCGAAAAAAAGAAACTTGTCATATGAATACTATTTTTTTTAGAAATTAATCATAGTATCCTACCCCTACACTTGTCACTATATTTTATCATTGTGTCCCTACATACAAATCACAACAAATATTATTTTATATTGTTTTAACATATTTGTAGTGGTAAAGAAATTGTCTAACGACTCAGTAACGTGAATAAATGAGCTTAAACAAATTGCCTAACGACTCAGTAACGTGAATAAATGAGCTTAAAATTATGTGTAGTGGTATACCGATTTTGTGTTCCCGAGTCGAAGAGAAATGAAAGGTTGTGTCAATTTTATAACTGTTTCATACTTCTTCCCTTTCACTTCTTCTCAAATTCGAAGAGAAGATTAGAAGAGAATGAACTTTTTTTTTTTCTCTCCTTAAAAAATTTCAGAAACACACACCCATTTTGCTTTCTTTTGAAATCTCTTCTTTTCTCTCAGAAAATAGACTCCGGAATAGGCTCGTAATGTTCGGCTACTAAATAATGTTACGGCAGTATTAATACATGCATAATTTTATGCCTTAATTAAAACGTGTTCGTTGAGAGATTTAGTTTGTAAGAAATGTTAGGTCTACTATTCGCTGTTTATTTTTCTGTTTTGTCTCAACTAATTTAATTTCCCTTGTTATAAATCTTCACTTTGTGACTAATATGAAACTTATCACCCACATTATTTTTTTTCTCCACTTAAAACTCCCATAATGTTATCATCGCAAAGCTTTTAGTGTTGAAATTATAGGCTTACAAATTTGTCTTTTTGTGTGTTGTAATATGATTCAATTTACTAAAATAAAGAGATTTTGATATCGGGTTAATTTGGTAACAAATCAATTTGGAGAGCAATTAGTTGCCTATTTGAATAGGAGTACGTTATTGAGGAATTTGGTTTTGAATCAAGTAGTAGAGTTCACTAGGGTTATGATTACCTATATATAAAAGTGTCATTGTTGCTATATAAGTCCGTGTGAGGAGGTTGAGAGATAAAAGATGTTCGATGAAATTCGATTTGTGTGTCTTTTGTCGTCTCGTATGGTGAGTCTTCAGCGATTCAATAACATCGAGGGTGACTCGATTAATGTATTTACCGTTGAGAGAGTGATGTGATGGTATTCAAAAGTGTTACGAATAATGTTCATTTTTGTAATATCGTTCATTATACTGGAATTTAATTGGTCTCATAGTTCTATCGTTTGTACTTTCCCTTGAAAGAGATTTTTGACATAAGAGATTATTGGTTTTATGTTTCACGTATTTTATTATTGATTTATGGGGAGTGATTTTACAAGGTTATTTTTACCTTTTTGTTTTCAGAAGGAACCCTTTATTTTCCTTATAGGAATTAAAATATTCATTGTAAAAATCATCTCGATTGACTTATATGCCATTGTGAAGATCGATTTCAACAAGACTATTTTGAACTCGATCCCTAACACAATACTTTTAGAATGTCACGAATTAATACTCTTAAAAAAACTTATACATAACTTGAAATTCAATTTTAAGAGGGGCAGTTGCCCCTCAACCTTAATACATATCAACCTCTGGTACGTTTGTCTTGATAAATTTATGTGGGTGACTTGAAATACTTGCGGGTGAAGTAATAACACATGGAGTACGGTATCGAATGTCCATATATACACATCAATTGTGAACCATCACAAGTATGTTTTTTTGTTGGATCTTTAACGTTTATGCACAGGGGTGATGATGTGGATGTACCACATTTGTATTTTCTTTACGCCAATAATTGGTCACTAAATTACTTAATGATCACTTTGATATAGCATCGATCTATATTTAGTGCACCACGATATTGAAATATAAGTTCTATAAACTTCTACTCGGAAAGCAAATTGGTGATAGCAAAATAATTTAATTATATGAACTTATATATTGATATTACTAGTACTAATGTCGTCATACATGAGTTTATCGTCAACAACCCTCTCAACCCTCTCGTCAAACCCAAGTCCATTAAATCCCCTTCTAATACTAATCATATGCTCTAACTAGTGCATGCCTTCGTGTTCTTAGTCACTGCGCCTCTTGCCCTACTCTAACCGAACAATGAGATCATTTTAATCGACTATATAACCGAAAATTTTGTACACGTGAAAATGGTTGGACAAATGTAAGAAGCAACAGGGTAAAGTACCAAAAGTTCATAACGACCAATTATGAAACCATCGTAAGAAAAGTTCTCCTTGAACTCTTAACATTATGTATGGACCACATATAATGCATTTTATGGCTCTAGCTAATTAATTGGCCCATCAACTATATATACATCTTCTTTTTTTTTTGTCATTTTTTCCATGAAACATACGTCTACATGACTACGTACATACTTTCATTGATAAAGAATTTCTACGAATTCTTAAACGTCCAATTTGAAATCATTTTTACGACGCAACTAGGTGCGTGTCATAATCATTCATGATTGTGGTCACTACCGATGATTATATAATGAACACATCGATCGTTACACGAACTCCTAATTAAATTAGTCATTGTTCAACCCTTTGGCTGCTATCAGCAAGATCTTTACTTTTTAAAACACTGCTCACAACTTTCTTTTGGCTATATATACATTGCATATATTATACATTATCGGCACAATGTATCGTACTTTCAATAGTTCGGCATCAAGTTTACACCTTTGCATTTATTTATATGTATATGTTGATTATTATTACTTGATCAATGAATGGGATGCATGTTTACGGCAATGTTTTCATCATATGTTAAGTTTACCCATTAGTCAAAAGTTAACCAAATGAGTCGAGCAAATCTAAATAAAAAGCTATATATGATATATCTCACCTAACTTGAGAAATGGTCAAACCATATAACGTGAACATAGGAAAATGCTAATGCTAAGTAGGACTATTTATACACCTAAATATTGACCTAACAATAAGAACATGACACATGTAAAGTTCAACCAATAAGATAAAGAGAAAAATAATATACAACCAATAAGTGATTAGGTTAATATGTAGGTGTATATAATTAGTCTCATTTAGTATTACTCTGAACATAACATTCTTGTAGCATAATTTTCATGCCCGTTTTAACAAGAAAAAGAAAAGTTATAGGGCATTTAACCTATCAGTATAAGAGGAATTCATCGATCGAGATAATGTAGGTTAGTTCAAGCCTAACTTGAAGTACTGTGAATATATTCATCATGATTGTACATAGTGATTATGTGTATTAGGCCGTAGATTTGCCGTGTGTATTTCTATACTTACTTTCAATAAGTATGAGAAAAAGGAGATAAGATAACTTTTGAATCTACTTTGAGTAACATGGAATTGATTAATAATAGCTTGTCTCTGTAAATAATTAGTATGTTTATGTTTATTATAATAAACTAAATCTAGAATGATAATCATAATTAAAGTTAACATAAAGTACAATCAGTGAATTGATCAATAAAAAGCAAGCCACTTATCCACACAAAAGGCTAATCCCCAAAAGTTGATTAGAAGACAGAAAAGTTTGTACGAAAAAAGGAATTAGAGAACTAGGAGTAGTACCACTGTAAACATAGTGTTCTGAAAGAACACTGTACGTGGACTGAAAAAGTAGATAAGTGGAAGGCAGTGTTCTGAAGTTTTTATTTTTTTTTTCTTAATTTTTTTAATACAAGTAATTGAATTAATCAAAATAAATAACACAATAAATTAAATAAAAGATAACATTCATTAAAAAAATTCAAACAATTTCATAATTTAAATACAATAATTTAAATACAATAATTTAAAATTTATAATACTTAAAGACAAACAATTTCAAACAAAAACAAATTACTCTTGAGCATGCCTCGCTTCATGATTACTCCAAAGATGTTCGACAAGGTCGGATCTAAGTCTCTCGTGCATGTCTATATCACGTAATTCTTTGATTTTCCTCCTGTATGTGTCGCACCTCTCGATCCAAATACCTTCTATATTACCAACCGGTACGTAATACTCTTCATTCTCGAAAATATTAAACCTGTTGTCTTCGTAATCATGTTATGCAATATGATGCAAGCATACATGATTCGTTTTATAGCGTTTACGCTATAAGCTCTTGCCGGTTTCTTTAATATATGCCAACGGCCTTGAAGGACACCAAATGTCCGCTCAACCATCTTTTCTGGCACCCTCTTGTTTCTTAGTAAAATACACTCTCTTAGGATCAACAACACTGGAAAAAGCCCTTAACGAATGATGCCCATGTCAGGTATATTCCGTCCGCAAGATAGTACTATTTTTCGTAATCTACATCAGTCACTTGATACAGCATTTGGGGAGCGGAGTCATTTAGCAAGTTGTTGAACAATGGAGATGAATTAAGTACGTTTAAGTCATTATTCGACCCCGCAACCCCAAAGTATGCATGTCAAATTCACATGTCGTACGAGGCAACATTTCAAGCATAATCGTTGATAGCCATGATCGCCTCGTGTGTATTGCCCTTTTCATGCATTTGGACATTTGCCAAGCCCAATGCATACAATCTATGCTTCCGAGCATTCTCGAAAAACCATGAATTTCTTCATGTTTTGCATACAAACGTTGTATATCTTCCGACGTAGGTTCTCTCATGTATACGTTTGTATATAAATCAATTATACACTTTGTAAAGTTATGAAAAGTTTCACATGACGTTCTTTCCGACATTTGCAAATACTCATCAAAGGCATCCGTTGATGTGATGTGTTGTAAATACTCATAAAATCCGGAACACCACGTGCATCGGGTAGTTGCTGAAAACATAAAAAATAATTGGGTAAAGGTTGAACAGAGTAATTAGTTATACCTTTAACTATTCGGAAGAATAGTCGTTTTCTCAAGCGGAAGCGGCGTTTGAAAAGTGATTCGTGGTATTTCGCGTTTTCCCCGAAGTAATCGCTTATTAACCTTTTGTGTGCCAAAACCATATTACGATATATATATATATATATATATATATATATATATATATATATATAACGACGTCTCCATTGTACTTGCTTGGAACTTTCGACCTCTTCTTGGGGAATTAATACTTCATTATGATATTTAAGACCTAAAGAGATGAGTTTGAACGTCGTTTCGTCGTCGTAAGAAGTTGTAGACATATTTTTTTTATATGTATTTGTGAATGAGATTGAATAGAAAATGTAAGGAATAACGTGTGATTTGTTGTAAGAATTGTATGTATCTATAGGAGTATTTTAAATGATTTAAAAACGAAATTAAAACTTAGCCGTTCAACGACAAAATTTTTAAATTTTTTTATTCAACCCGTCGTTTAGAAATCAATTAAAAAACAAAAAAAAAATAACCCGAAAATCAGCGTTTCGCCCCGGAAGCCGTTCCGGAGTGGTAAAACGCCGTCCGACGGCATTCTGGATGCCAAATGGTGACAAAACGAAGCCCAATCCCAGTGCTCTTAGATTTCTTGTAGTTAACTAACTAACTAATGGTATTATAAAACCGTATAATTTCGTAGTGTAATATTTTTATAAATAATTATGTTATTTGTAAGTAGTACCGGTAAAGGAATTAGAGTACCGTTTATTTTAATCTCAAATCTACCGGTGTTTACAATTTTTTATTTTTGCCCAGTAACTTACAAATATTTCATTTTTATCCAATAGCTTATAAAAGTAATTATAATCTAACTCAATCTATTAATTTATAAAAGAAAAGTTAATTAGAGTACAATATTTTTTGAAAGAACGAGGGTACCAATTAAAATGCTCCACGTGTACAAAACCTCATTTACCCCCAAGATATTAAAAATTAATTATCTCAAAAACGGCAAATCGAAAAATTATAAAAATTGCACCATAAAATTCAGCGTTTTCTCCTATTCGATTAAAAATCTTACAAGGTATATTTTTGACGATTCTTTTTTTTTTTCGTTTTCTGGTGAGTTTCACAGATTATTAACACATTTGAATATTATAGTTAGGGAATTCAAAAGTAAACGGTAACCTATTGAAATTGGTTTGCTATGTGTAATCAATTATAGTCTTTGTCACAAACATGTATAAAGTGAATTCAAAAGTAGCATTTCCCACCTAAAATATCTCCAAGTGGAAGTTCATGAGGCCATTTCTCATGCAAACATATTATATTTTGCATGATGTACAAATTATTTACCACGAAAATTATAAAAATATTTTTTCTTTAAATAAAGAAAAACCACCTTAATTTCCCACTAGTGAGATTCAAGTATCTTTTTTTATTTATTTATTTTATTTTTTATTTTTTTCTTTTACTTTATTTTTTATGAAAGTATCTTAAGTCCCTCAAGTTGAAGTAATATATTTTGACTTTACGTAAACATGTTAATGTACACCATAAATCCATGATATAATCGAAGCTATGGGTAACACATATAAAAAATGTATATGATATTTACTACATAACATTTGAATATTATCGTTAGGGAATATCGGTGACGGACCTTGAAAAATTGGTAAACCGATAAGATTTTTACTGTTTAGGTTATTCGGGAAGGACGTATACTTTCTATACTATGATGTACGCGTTCAACTGGGATATCCCGCGACCGTTTCCGACTATTTCCTCAGTCAGTCCCAAGATGTGAAGTTAGTAAGGTTATCTTTGAGAGGATATCATGACACAAACAACTGAACCATCTTTGTGATGGATTTAAAAGAGAGGACCAAACGTGTATATTTAAGAAAGTTCAAAGGTAAAAAGTATAAAATGAAAGTATTTATTACAATTTTTATTAACGACACACAATAAATATGCAGTAAACAACACATGCAATTTCCGTTGTTAATTGAAACTTACTTTTGGAATATACTAGATTCTCTGGAAGTAAACAATTTGGTAACAAAATCAAAATCGTATCAATATATACCTAGTTTCTTATCAAGTTCACACTAGTTAAATTGGCTTTATCGTTTACCAAAGGGACACCTTTAGAAAGCGTAACTTTGCTTTCTCCATGGTTTTCGTAAAGCAAAATAAAAAAGCATTGGCACTTGGCACTTGTCTTTAAAAGAGATTGTCAAGTGGAGGGTCATCTTGTCTTGTGACAAATCATAAAGACTAGTTCATTACGTTGCAATAGCCACATCAAGCTAATACATAAACATCTTTTTACTGTTTCAGATAAAAAGGGATCATTTTTGCGGTTAAAAATACAAGTTATATACGCCAACATTATTGTTGAAAAATCATACAATTATATCAACTCTAATCGACAAACCCATTATTTTTGCGGTTAAAATTTATGAATTGTGATTGTTGAAAATTAAATTTCACACATTCATAAATTTAAAAAAAAATTAAGCTTCACAATTAAAATTTTTTAAAATTTATGTGATGAAAAAGAAATAAAGGTTTACAAACAAAAAAAAATGTAAAAGTTCAATAAAAAAAGT
This sequence comes from Gnaphalium uliginosum, assembly GCA_963930675.1. Lineage (NCBI taxonomy): Eukaryota > Viridiplantae > Streptophyta > Magnoliopsida > Asterales > Asteraceae > Gnaphalium > Gnaphalium uliginosum. The sequence continues at coordinate 28,329,216 of OZ005681.1, read as the reverse complement.
TTGTGAAGCAAAAAAAAAATAAAAGTTCACAACTAAAAATAATTGTGAATATAAATGGAGATCGTTTTCATTTTTTTATTTTAACTCATTGTTTTCACCAGAACTCATCCCTATATTATATATATATATATATATATATATATATATATATATATATATATATATATAACTTTTAATTATAAGAATTTTTGCATGTGAGTATATTCAATCACTTGTGAATATTGATGTAGATTAAGATTAGAAGCAAAATAGTTTAAAAAACCTCAAAATTACTATTAAATTTATATTTTTTCGTTCACATGTGCACATGTGGTCTATGGACATGTGAAAATTTCATATAGTGTATAATTTAACATGCATTTTGTAGTTTTTTACTTTTATTTGTCAATATTATTATTATGAACATTAAATAACATTATATACAATTTGTTACGTTTACGTGTGTAAAAATCATGTAGTTTATATGTGTGTGTGTGTGTGTGTGTGGTGAGGATGAAGAGTGAAGCCAAAAAATGAGGGAAATATGAAAGCTACACATTCATTTTACGATGAATGATAATCAAACTTAACAAAATATATTTTACCAATAAATTTTAATCAAAACTGATGTTATAAATATTAATATTTATTTATAAACTATTTTTTATAAGTTATATTAACATATAATGAATATTAAGGGAATTCGATAACACTCATTATTGATGAATGTTAACGAAAGTGAATAATATCAATTCATAATTATTTATTTGAAAAAGTATTCGTTAACATTTATTCACGATGAATGATACTCAAGACGTAATATATATATATATATATATATATATATATATATATATATATATATATATATATATATATTTACCAATAAATATTAATCAAAACCGAACTTTTTTTTCATAACTTTTAATATCATACGATGAATATTAATTTTTTTCACTCAACTTTAATTGCCTTGACGAAACCAATTATCTTCTCATAAAAAAAATCATGACCTTAATACTAACAATAACCTTAATACTAACAATGATGATTTTAATCTGGCACGTAACTACGTAAGTCCCTTTAGCAGTAGCTATGAATTATACATAAATCTCGGTATATCTAAATTAAAAATTAAAAATTTATACCTACACGACTACACGTAATTATTGATCAAGAAAACTAATCCAAAACGCTACTAAAGGAAGAAAAACAAAATGTGGAGTTGGTTTTCAACTAAAAATAAACCAAAGGCCCAGGAGAAAATAATTAGCCAGCCCAAGATGGCAAGATACAATGAGATCCCATCACAATCTACTCGGTAAAATGTAAATACCGTTAGGAACTACAGCGTAACAAACAACTAATAACAATCGGTTCAGGACGCTTATTAGCAAAATCAAACTCAAACAACACTTATATAATCGATATTATACCCACAAACAATAAACGGATAAAATAAACTAAACAAACAAGATAAACGAAACAATACGAACACAAAGATTTAACATGGTTATGTCCGATCTTCAACTTGGAGATCAGTTTAGTCCACATAAACGAAATCAGAGAGATTTATAATTTTTGTTACCCAAGGTTACAAATACGTTGGGGTTATATTTATATGATTAATCTAACTTAGAGAATAAGTAAAAAAACAAATCTGGCCGATTAGACTTCGTACGACGATCACAATCCTAATAAATACTTAGGGTGTTCATTATTGGATACAAATGGTTGTTGAATTGTACAATTCATATTCGGTGTTTTGATTATTTTAAATTTTTTTGAATTGGTTCAAGATGAATATATCAAGTTTTGAGTTAATTTTGATTAATGTAGTTACAAATTAGTCTAGAAAGATCGACTAGTGTGATTAATTATTGGAGGTTCGAAACATGTGAAGATGAAATACCATATGGGTGATTTGTGAATTTTAGTCTTAGCTTAATGCAATTTTTTTTAATTCGATTTTAGTAGGGATGAGTAATTATATGAAATCGGAATGTTGATACAACAATTATGTTTCATCTTGAACTGAAAATATGTATCCAATATCATATCATATAATACTTTAGGGTTTTTTATTTGATTATGCGCTCACCTTTACACTTATTACTATTGTATACTTTCAACTTTCATATCTTTTATTGTATGCTCCTAACTTTCATACTCTTTATTATATGATATCAACTTTTCTAATAGAGTTTTTAGAATGTCTAATTTATGTCATAGTACTTATAGTTTTTATAAAGTTCACCTCATACAATAGATAGTATGAAATTGGGAGCATATAATAAAGTTTTTTAAATGTTCACCTAATACAATAGAGAGTACAAAAGTTAAAAGCATACGACAGTAGTAAGTGTAAAATTGAGCGCATAACTAAACAATAATCCCTACTACTTATTTTCAACGGATACCGTTCAAAATCATACTTCATTAACCCAAGAAACCTTGTGCTAACAATTTTACCCTAAAAATTCTACTTATTTAACTAAAAAATAAAATGAAAAAACATGGCTTACACAATGGGGGTGATTGAGTAAATAAGTGGAAAAGAGGGGACTTAAAATATAAAATAACCCAACTTTAACGTAACTATGAAATGAAACTTCCCGCTTTCCGTGAAAATCACACAAAATCCAAATTATATCATTTCCTTCCCAAACGACGAACGCGTTTCAATTTCATTCCCCAAATTAAAATTACTTCCATAATTATTTGTATCGATTGAATCTCCATTAAACCCTTATAAATTCTTCAATTGGTTTCCCCTTAACGCCATTACATTTCGATTGTAACCTAACCTAGCTACATTGATCCGTAAGTTCTCGTTTACTCTCGTTTTCGTATAATAATTGTGTTACAATCACAATTTCGTTTAGGACATTCATATGCTATTCTTTTTTTATCTTTCTGATTGTTTTTGTCATATTTACAATCAATTTTACATGCGCTGATGAAGATCACGGTGTTTAGTATGATTTAGGAGTTTAATTAGGGATTCCTGTACAAATGATTGAAGATTTTGTAAAACTAGACTCAAACCCTAGAAAGTTTTAGTGTTGTAAATTCACAGTGTTCTTGGATTTTTGTATCTATTTGTGTTTTTTTTATAGCATAATTGTTGCGTTGATGATCACTAATTACGTTTTCATTTCTATATTCCTATTTCCATGATACTATAATCATATGTGCATTTACTTACATAAAATTACTCCATTCTTCCATTTCTATTATTCTAGAGAATGGGGAGTGCTTCGTGTTTTCAGAATAGGAAATGTAGAAAACCATAAATTATAGTTTGCAAAAAAAAAATTATAAAAGGGAAAAGAATTTTGTTTCCTTAGAACACAAACTTGAATATGTGCTATACGTAAATCTGAAATGTTGTTTGTTTTCTTTTTCTTTGCAACAGTTTGCAAGGTTGTATTTCGCAACTGTCATAAGAGCAGCTGGGTGGTTGTGCATTACTAGAGTGAAATCTTTTTGATGGTTTGTGGTTCTAAAGTCTTATAATATTATGGAGAAGCAAAACTCAACTGAGGATGAGATAAGAGCTCTGGAAGATGATGATGATGATGATGATGACATGTTTTCTGATTACAGTTCATACATGTCCCCAGTTCGGCTCTCAAATTCTGAGAACTCAAACAATTTTAATGCCGTAAATGATATTACACATAATTCTAATGCAGCTGATAATGAGATGGGAGATAGGAAAGATGATATTTCTGCTGCTAACAGTTCATACTCATCTCCAGTTTCGGTCTCAAATTTTGAGAACTCGATCAATACTCGTGTTGTACCTGATATTCAAAAAGAAGACCATGAACAGGTTGATTCTGTAACTGATACTGCAACTGATATTGAGCATAATTCTGCTTATAACAGCTCATACTCGTCTCCAGAAAAATTTTCAAATTTTGAGAACTCGATCAATACTCATGCTCGTGAACCAGATATTCAAAAAGAAGGTCATACTGCAACTGATATTGAGTTAAGAGGTCATGAAGAACATAATTCTACTTATAATAGTTCATATTCGTCTCCAGAACGCTTTTCAACTTCTGAAAACTCAACTAATTTTCATGCTGGTGAACCAGCTTTTCAACAAGAAGAGCAGGAGAAGGCTAATTCCATAAATGATACTGCAATTGATATCGAATTAAGAGGTCAGGAAGAACATAATTCTACTTATAACAGTTACTCATCTCCAGACCGATTGTCAACTTCTGAGAACTTGGTCAATACTCATGCTGGTGGTGGACCAGATATTCAACAAGAAGAACAGGAGCAGGTTGATTCTGTAAATGATACTAAATTCAATTTTACTGCAACTGATGTCGATATAAGAGGTCAAGTGGAGCATAATTCTTCTAACAGTTCATCCTCGAGTTCATTCTTGTCTACAGACAAATTTTCAACTTCTGAGAACTCGATGAATACTCATGCTCGTGAACAAGATATTCGAAAAGAAGACCAGGAGCAGGTTGATTCCGTAAATGATACTAAATTTAATTTCACTGCAACTGATATTGAGTTAAGAGGTCAAGAAGAACATATTTCTTCTAACAGTTCATCCTCGTCCCCAGAGAGGTTTTCAACTACTGAGAACTCGGCCAATACTCAGAAAGAAAATAAATCAGTAATTGATGATACAGGCGATTTTTTACTAACTGATGTTGAAATAAGAGGTCAGGAAGCTGATAATAGTCTTTCCTTTTCAATTAAACTCTTGGATTCCGAGAAACCGATCAATGCTCCTACTGTTGATCCAGATATAGACCAGGAGAACGATACTTCTTTAAATGATGTTATACCCAAATCTGTTGCAATTGATAATGAGATAAGAAAGCAGGAAGAAGATAATCTTAATAAAAACAGTTCTTCTTCTCCAGTCAGGCTCTCAAATTCTGAGAATTTCATCAATGCTCCCGCTCGTGAATTAGTTGTGCAAGATGAAAACCATGAGGAGGCAAATTTTGTAAAAGAGGGTGTGGATCATGTGAATGATCAACGGGATACAGAAAAATCTTCTGAAACGATTGAAGTCGATCATGAATCTGCTGAAAAGATGGAAATGAAATCTAACGATGTAAGCCATGGTACTCCTAAAGAAGATGGTCAAAGTTCATTCTCTGAAACAGTACGAGATAAGGAAAGTGATCTTAAAGATGATACTTCTGGTAAGAAGGAAGAAAGTCTTGTACTTTATGGAAATCAGGAACCAAAAGTGGAACTTAACTTGGCTGTTTGGCAACCAAAATCTTCAGTTTTCACAAAGTTTGCAAAGTTCAAGAGTTTATACTCGGTCTCCAACATATTCCTCCGTCTTTCTGGAAGAAACGATAAACAGATTTATTTAAATGAAAAAGACAAGAAAATCGAGGAGGTTGATTCACGTGAAATAGAAAATGAAGACGTCAGTAAGACAATATTAGAGAAACCTAGTCTAAGCGCAATAAGGATCTCAACTGACAAAAATCAGGAAAATAAAACCGAGGATGATGAGGTGGCTATCGAGTCTCCTGAAATAAAAGCAATCAAAGGAAGGATTATATTATATACAAAGTTATGGTGCAAAGATTGCAAAGAGTCAAGAATATTTTTACGTAAGAGAAGTCTTAGATATTCTGAAATAAACATAGATGTGTACCCAAGTAGGAAACTGGAGTTAGAAGAGATGACGGGCTCTGCAGATGTGCCGAGAGTGTTTTTTAATCAAGAACTTATTGGTGGGTTGAATGAGTTAAAGGCGTTAGATGAATCGGGTCAACTTGAGGAGAAAATTGAGTATGTAATGAGTGAAGGGCCATCACCAAAAGCTCCTTTACCACCATTTTCAGGCGAAGATGATGTGTCTAGCAGGGGTGTTATAGATGAACTGGCAGTAATTGTGAAAAAGATGAAGGAATCAATTGTTGTTAAGGATCGTTTTTATAAATTTCGCAGGGTAACAAATTGTTTTCTTGGCTCAGAAGCTGTGGATTTTTTGTCAGAAGATCAATTTTTGGAACGTGAAGAGGTAGTAGATTTTCTCTTGTCTAGCTTGCATATGGTTTCTTTGTATCGATTTGCATAACTTATTAATTGACAATTTTAGTTGTGTTTTACCTTAAACTGATCAAATTAAAAAAGTAAAGGCTGAAAGGGGAATGGTTCATACGGGTTGAAAATCGTCCAAAGTATCTTTTTGTTACATACAACCTGCTAAATCGTTTGTATAATATATAAGTTAGTATCGTAATCAATTAAGTTTTTAATCATTACTAATGCATTAGTTATGTATCGATTGTTTATTGAAAATTAACAAAAAAATATCTGCTGGTCAGCCAACCAGCTAGCATCCTTATTAAGAAATGACCAGTTTCAACCAAACCGTTTTGACCCGTACCCAACTTGCCCATCTTGTCACATTTACTATAAGATCTAGAGAACTTATCTCCCTGTGTACTTCCAATGATAATTGGATGCTACTTATGTTGATAACTCTAAATGTTTTTGTTTTCTTTTTCTTTTTGGTTTTGTACAAACTCATATTACTTCTGCTAAATTCATGGAACAGTGTGGAAGCAGCATTGTCATGCATTAAGTACAACTTTTATATATATTAGCTGGTTTAGATTTAGACATTTCAGACTCCACTTCTGCTTAGAATAACTTGCTTTCAACACCTTCGGTAGAAGAAAATCATAAACCTTAGCTAATGATCCTCACAACTGGCTCTCTGTATTATTTGGAGTTGCGCTACCTTAGGGAAATATTTATTGGGTTCTACATGGTAACGGTTTCAAATGTTGTTGCTGCTTTTGAGTCTCCATGTAATTCTTTTTACTTCAAATGATAACAGAGGTGATTTGTACACCTCAAATTTTAACCATACACCACTAAATTATGTTTTCTCTATGTACTGCATGATTGAACGGTGTATGGCTAAAATTGGTGGTGCACAAATCACCACCCTTATGATAAATAAGTTGAATGTGTAGATTGTAAGTGGATTTCATGTGAAATTCTCTTAAATTCCATTCATTTAACTTTAGTCATATATTTTTATACACTAAATTTTTTCTTTACATATAAATAGGCTATAGAATTCGGTCGCAAGCTTGCTAAGGAACTTTTCTTTCGGCATGTTCTGGAGTGAGTACGCTAACTAGTATCAGTTTTCCCTTTCTATGTTTTTACTTTTTGTTTCTGATTGGTAGCTAATATTCCATTTACAACATTTTTTGCACAAACATAGGGAGAATATATTTGAAGATGGAAAACACCTTTACAGATTCTTGGATCAAGATCCTGTAATAAGTCAATGTCAAAACATCCCAAGGGGTATTATTCAACTGAGGAGACAGCCTCTTGTAGAACTTTCACATAGACTCAGGTTTTTGCTATATGCCATTCTTGACGCGTACACATCAGAAGATGGAAAGCATATTGCTTATAGAACTATTCATGGGAGCGAAGAGTTTGCAAGGTATTTAGTTAATGCTCTTAGTTGTAATAAATCATGTTTAGATAATGGGGGTGTATGGATGTACGATTAAAACTATAATTGCAACGTGAAGTCGCAACAATCTGTTTTGAGCATTTGGGCAAGTATTTAGAGATTAACGTAAACTTGCAGCCTTATCTTTAGCTTCAATCAACCGATTATCTGATTATGTTATTCAGATTCTATTTTTAAGTGGCAATGATCACGTTCAAAATGCACATCCTAATACCACGACAGAGATTGTTTTTAGAGCTAGCAACTTCGACCCATTTACTTATGGATGGGTTGATTCAGGTTATGTCTTAAACCTAACAGCCGAAATGGGTAAATGAAATAAAGGAATGCTCAAAAATGGAAACATGTCAAATGGGTTCAAGGGAAAGGGTTGAAAGTCGCTTCAAATATATTTTTAATGCTTAAAACCTCTAGAATTACTTTATTTGGAATTTAGATTAATATCATATAATATAAATTTAATAATAATTTTTGTCATACTAGTTATTTATAAATCTAGAATTTTGGACACAAATTGTTTAGGGTCAACCCATTTTGACCAGTACATGTTTTAACTGAAATTGACCCGCACATTTTGCCACTTCTAATATTATGTTTTGATACATGTCGATGTCGACATAAAATATCCATCGACAGGTACTTAAGGATTGCAGAAGAACTTCAAAGAGTTGACACGTATAGAATAGCCAAAGAAGAAAGACTGGCCTTCTTTATTAATCTATACAATCTGATGGCAATTCATGCAATACTAGTGTGGGGTCATCCAGAAGGAGCATTGGATAGAAGGAAACTGTTTAATGACTTCAAATATGTTATCGGTACTCGTGCATATTCGCTTTCAGACATTTACAATGGCATTCTAAGATCCAATCAAAGACCACCATATACCCTTACCCGCCCATTTGGTATAACTGACAAACGCTTTAAGGTGAAACTTTCAACTTCCGTTATATGTATTATATAAAATTTCCATTAGTTGATTCTTGGATATATATTAATTTGTAACAACAACTTTCATTGAGCTGTGTATGTGTTGAGCTGGTGATGTGTTTAAAATTTCACATTGACCTGACAATTATGTGAAATTTGAAACGCTGAACATATATTTCACTAGGGGCAGAGCGGGTTAAGGAACTTTGAGTACATTTTACGACACGAAATAATTTCGAATTTTAACCTTACCACTAAATCTAGAGCTAGAATATTTGAATACGTAATATCATGAAATTTAGTTACTAGTCAAATGGGTCAAAAGTCGCCCAATGGTATATTCCTACACTCTAATGAATTATTATTGGAATAACGTAATAATCATGTTTGACACACTATATATTAAAACATTTTATATTTTGGTATAAAAGTGTTGTGCCGTCCCATGCAAAAGCTGACAGTTGGCTACCTCTTACTAATTCTCTGCACACTAAGGATCAGATTTTACATTTTATTAAGCTGTTCTCTTGCATAATTTATAAGGCTTTTTCCGGTCACAAATGAATAAATTTTCTGACTACTCCAAGACTGGTTCCTTCTTGTTAAACTATTCTTTAAATCACCAAACTTAAAAGGTGCCAATCTAGACCCATTTGCTCATGAATGAGCCGATTCATGTTATCTTTTTTTATCTAACGGCTCAGAAAGGTCTTTGGGAAAAAATAGCTAAAAGGGAAATGGGTCAAATTGGTTGAACAGGTCAACCTGGTCAAAGGGATTTGTTAAAGCATATAGTATATTTTCGAGATATATAAGGTTTGTAATCATGTTTGATGCACTACGTTTTTATGTAAAAACTAAAAATTTGAAAAAGTTGTTTTAGGCAAACTTAGCCAGACGTGACTCATACCAAGAAATTACTCATTTTGATCGTATCTGTTTCTGACCGGTTACACAATCCACCCATTTTGCCAACTCTGTGTAATTTTTCTATGAGATTTCCTTGTGATACATGATGGAGGTTGGTGTGTTGTAATCTGCACTGTTTTGAATCTAATATTTGGTGACAAAATTAACACGAGCCGTATCTTTATTTATAAAATGTTTCAGGTGTCTCTTCCCTATCCTGAGCCTCTTATCCACTTTGCGTTGGTTTCTGGGAATCGATCGGCCCCTCCTCTGAGATGCTATTCGCCAAAAAACATTGACAGAGAATTGATGGAGGCTGCTCGTGACTTCTTACAAAGTGGTGCATTCATACTTCATTTGGACTCCATGACTATATCAGTTACTAAAATACTCAAATGGTATGCTAAAACAAGTGTTTATTCTTTTATGTTCCAAAATAAGTTTTAGTTAGTTATTAGCAATCATGACAAGATAGTTGGTAACATTATATTAGAATCTTATCGACCTATTGTTAGAATAATCTGAACTACATCATATGTTTTTCAACAATCATTTTCTTCTTAATAAGAAAGGATTGTTTTTTGTCACTTTCAGGTACAGTGTGGATTTTGGAAAAAACGAAGTGGAGGTACTGAAACATGCTGCAAATTACTTGGAGGTTGAAAAGACCCAAACTCTTTTGGAATTGCTTGATAGCACTCAATTGAAAGTGGTTTATCAGCCTTATGATTGGAGATTGAATAGCTGACATTAGCTGTAGCAACTTCGATCCGAAATGTAAACAATTCATCAGGTTAAATCCATCTGTCCATTATACCAATAAAAAATTACATTGCATAGAGAACTCCCGTGACAAGTTTCTCAAGTCCTCCATTTCTTGCATTTGTACATGCTTTTCTTGATCAGCGGCTTATCAAAGGTACCTGTCATTAGCGCTCTTTTGTAAATTATGTTCATATATGCCCTGACCCCGTTAAAACATTGGGGTAGGTGGTCTTGGAAGGGAGTCTGTACTTTTATGCCATTTTTGTTTCTTTTATGGAATGGGCTTTCGCTGATTTAATTTAGCAAGTCTTTTTTTCATCAATGTAGTTCTTTTTTGTGCAATGTAAGTTAATTCTCTAAATCTATTATTGTTTGCCAGTGTTAAGAGTATGCTTAAATTAGATTTTATCCATTTCACCATAAATTCAAAGTCCACACAAACATGCGAGACTCTCAAGAAGTCTCTTTTTGCTAGAAAACAGATAATGATCCATATTTGTTCTTGATGACGATTGTTATGGCATAATTTGATGGTCAAAAGTTAAGATTTAACTGTTTCTGCTAATAACCATGTCTCTTCTGGAGTCCTCATTGCCTTAATGCTGGTGCATTCAATCCTCTATGCAAACAGGAGATCTTGATAGATTGCATGCTCTATGCAAAGGTTTGTTATTTCGGTATCTTATTAATTCTAATTTCAAGAATTTGTTTGGATAAAGTCTTTCTTTCAGAGTATATCGGATTTGTCAAATCCGGAGAAATAATGCTCTTATGATTTGTATCTATAAGTTAACTCTGTAATATTGATACAAAAAGAAGTTACGTTCGTTTCTAGTTATCGACTTGCTATATTTGCAAGAGTCCTCGTGAATTGTCTATCCTTGGCTAATCGTTCTATTTTCTTGTGATTGTGATGTTTATTAGGAGTCGTTTTCTTTTGTTACTGCAATGTATTTATGTTATTTTGATGGTGCAATCTATCTTGAATCGAACTAATATTTTGTTCTTGCAATTTGTAGAAGGATTTCATTAATTATTTTGATAATAATGACAATTAAATACACAATTCTTTAATATTGTTGCTTAAGTATGCGTCTCTTTTTGATTTCCTATGTTAGCTATCAGTATTTAGTTGGAGGTTTTATGGAAGTATTCTATTTATCGTATGGTAGATGTACGACTGTCTACATCTTATATTCCTCGTACTCTGTCTTTGGCCCAAATTGAGTATTGATGTTGTTGTAGTTGTTATTTGTGTTTGGATAATGATATATTTCCTCTTTTTGATAGATCCACTAAAATTATGCATTGTTTATATGTACAATACAATCTATCGATACACAATTATGATGAATTTATCAAAAGTAACGATGATATTTCATCGGCCTTTGTATTTAGAGATAGAGAAAGTTATAAGCATTAGGGTTCCGGGTGCATTAGTAGTAGCTTTTGTTTGTAGCTCATGAAACGTTTTCATAAGACGAGCATTTATAAGTATGTAATGTTTATAACCATCATGTATTAACCAACATGAAAATTCATGTTCCTTACAAATAAATAATGTAGGTTCCATGTTGTAACATATAATTGTTTTTTAAAATTTAATTTAAATAATTTATATTACTCTTCATGTTAGAGTTCAAAACGAGAGTATCGCAAACCCATTTATCACACCCGAAATTTTTATTCCATTGATTCCATAAAACATCCAAACTTATTATGTATTTCAAAGTTTAAGTTACAACGGAAGTGATAAAGTACTTAAAACTAAAGTTTTATTACAAGATTTTGAGCCTAAAGGTTCCTTCATGAGATATACACGTACATGCGTAAGCCTAAAGACCTAGTGAATTCGTGTGTTTGTGTACAAATATATCACATGCTATAATGACGTGTAAAATATGAAACACAAAATATGTAAGATATGTTGAGATCTCTGTGTCGAGGTAAATCAGGTAATCCAAGTTGTTACTGACATTGATTAAGCATGGCGGGCAACCAATGTCACGACTCTCTATACAACCTTAAACATTATAGGCAAGTTGTCAGCATCGATTTAGCCTAACAAAAATATATGAACCTAGATCTACCAAGGAAGTTGCGGAATAACACCTTGATATTATAAACAAGTTTGTAATATAAATTGTAAATAACTATATGTAACAATCAAAAGTAGTATTAACTCTGTAGAGCAGTAGTAATTCCATTGTAACAGCACTAATCTTGATAGCAGTAGTAATCTTGTAGAGCGGTATTAATCTTGTAGAGCAGTAGTAATTTTGTACCGACAACACTAACTGGATCAACAGCAATAATGACTTAAACTCAACAATCTCCCCATAAATTTAATATGTTCTCCTAACAGCATTAAGTTTCTAATTATCTTCAATATGCAGGAGGATGCTTCCAAAAACAAACTAAATTATAATCCATATGTTTTCTTCACCACATTCTTGGAAGCTTGTTTAAGCTCATCAACAAACCTTGTAATATCTCCAACCAGTTCATAAGCCATTTCACAATCTTTGATACTCAGTTTCAACTGTAGCATGTTCAGTAATACACTTAAATTCCAGTTGTATCTTCAACCTACCAAGAAAAATATTATGCTTCCATCCTTTTGCATAATATAGTGTACACCACAACTCTCATGTAGAACCCAAGAAGTCACTGGTTCATACATCATCAACAGATACTCAAGCAATAACTTGTTATTATCAAATTCCTTCTGGTTTCCGTACTTCTTCACACTTATTTCATGCATGTTATTCAAATCTTCTTTGCTTAAAACTTTAATCATTCTTATCATTGATGCATAAGTTTCAACTAATCCATCTGCTCTCTTGATCTTATACATACTTCTGTTTTGATCATTTACCTCACTGTGCCAGTCAACAATTGAAAATTACACTTGTAGAGGTGTCACATTTTCTCCTTCTTCCTCTGTAAACACAATCATACTTTTCAGCTCATCTTTCTTAATCTCTGCTCTTTGTGGCACATCAGTATCCATACCAGTATTATCTGTTTTATCCCTCTCTTTTTTCAATCCTTTTCTCAACCTCTTTCTGCTTTTCAATCTGCTACTTTTTAGTTTTCTTTTCTGACTCACTCACCTTAACAACTCTCTTCCTTCTCCCAAATTGTTTGATTGGCTCAGGCTTTGGTTCATTCATACCCTTCATTCTCCTTTCTATCTCCATCCTCCTCTCATCATCACCTTTTTCTATTCTGTTTCTTTCTCTTTCATACAACTTCTTGAGATTTTCAAATTTCATTGCTCCAAGTTGTCTAGCATTGAATCCAGTAGCTTTCAAAAAATTAGTATACTTTATCTTTTCTTGACTGAGGGTCATAGGTAATGTTCTTTTATTTGCTGCTTGTTCTTCTACCACCCTTCTCTTTCTTTCATTCAGCCAGTACTGAAGATATTCTTTTCTTTCTGTCTGAGGGTATTGAGCTATCTCTTCCTCTTGTAGTTTTCTGGCATATTCTTCATCAGCCTCTATTTGATGTTTACGTTTCTTAGACTTCTCAGGTTCAATCATTATTCCCTTGCCTTTGTCCTTAACTCCAACCTCATCAACCTTTGCTTTAGGTGCCTTTTCTAATGGTTTATTAATGCTTACACCTTTTTCCAATGATTTAACCTTATCTTTTGGGCTCTCAGATACCCTAAACAATACCTCAGTTGTAGTCACTTCATCCTTTTCAAAAGCAGTATTAACCTCCTCATTCTCAGTCTCAATTTCATCCAAATACTCCCTTATAACTCCTTCTATCACCTCATTTATATTCTCCATTGTCACCCCCCCCCCCCACTCATTCTCAGTCTCAACATTTTCATCCCCCTCTTCATGTATCTTCCTCTTTTTGGTAGCATCCCCCTCATTGTTGGGTTTAAGTCATTACTGATGTTGATCTAGTTAGTGATGTCGGTACAAAATTACTACTGCTCTACAAGATTACTATTGCTATAATGGAATTACTACTGCTCTAGAGAGTTAATACTGTCGGAATATAGTTAGTGCTGCTAGTGAAGATTTTAATGCTGCTTACTATTTTATTGATATTAATACTGTTTGTGTAACAGAGTAGGAAATCTATGTATATCGATAGTAGATAGAGTTGTAAAAGGAATTGGATTGTAATTCATTATATGTAGGAAAGTTTGTTCAAGACTCTATAAGATATAAATAGAGATCCTAGATAGTTGTTAACGTACGTAGCTCTAAGGTTATAAACCCTAATGCAAGTTGTATATTCGTCTTATTCATTTCATTGATTAATAAGATTGGAGTTTTTGATTGTTACATATAGTTATTTACAGTTTATATTACAAATCTTGTTTATAATATCAAGGTGTTATTCCACAACTTTCTTGGTAGATCTAGGTTCATATATTCTTGTTAGACTAAAACCATCCTGGCACACAAGTATTTGCTAGTATCGACTTAGTACAACAAGATGCCTCATGTGTACTATCAGTACTTTATATAAGCCAACGACCATTACGTTTCAGCCTTATTGTTCTATGTGTGTATATATATATATATACACACACACACACATATATATATATACACATATATATATATATATATATATATATATATATATACACACACACACACAGACTTATTGTTCTATATGTGTGTGTATATATATATATATATATATCTATATATAAAGGGATAGAGATAAAATAAAAACGGTAAAAACAGTTGACATTCACAATTTTATTAGAAGATGAATTTTGTTTGATTCACATTTAATATTTAAATGTGAAGCTTTTGTTTTTTACTTCACATAAAATTTATGTATTGTGAAGCTTAAAAATTAAGCTTCACACATTGATAAATTTATGTGACTAAAACTTAAGTTTCACAAATTTCTAAAATTTCTGTGAAGAAACCAAAACAAAGGTTCACAATGAGAAAATTGTGAATACAAATTGAGACGGCTATTCACCTTTTTTTTATATTTTAACTCTTTGTTTTCACTGGAACCAATCACTATATATATATATATATATATATATATATATATATATATATATATATGTACACACACACACACATATATATATATATATATATCAAAAATCTAAATAAATGCAAAAAAACATTTAATCCGTATATTGCATATATCACAGTTTTGAAAAATAACACGAAACTCACATTATATGTTTTGGATATGATGTTTCGTGAAGTACAAAACTCTCGACGTGTACCTTTAACCCATTAATTGTAAACATGTATAATTTTAATGGTTATAATATGGTAGTTTATATCACTATTCCACAAACAAGACATGGCAGTGTTATATATCTTAAACAAGATTAAGACCCTCTTATTAGTAACAAACTTTGTACCGATTTTTATATACAAGGTTTAAGGTAATTAATTAATTTTTTTATGATCTCAATGATCTAGAACAATAAGTTTAACTATAGTTAAACCTAGACACATTATAAAAGAGCCACTATCCCAAACTTATATATTTCGCTTCAACCTAAATTCGAATATTTACGTTTCTTGCTTAGTGATTGTATGTAGCTAAATTGTGACTCAATATTATATAGTGTGGGACCATTTCAAAATAATGCAAGTATAATACATGAGCATGCTAGTGATCATAAAATTTTAAATATAGTAGTTAGCATTTATCATTTTATTAAACTTTGGTGTTTGACTATTCCAATCATAAAAATTGCATTTACTTGATCAATTAGTATGATATAGTGTTTCTAGATGGACATTTATATTTAATTGGGTAAATTGCATTTTTCGTCCCTATAGTCTTGTTGATTCGTTGATTTTATCCTTTTATTTTTTTTCCGCAATAATCATCCCTCAACTTTATCAGTTTTCGCATTATTTGTCTTTTTTGTTAAATTTGACAATTAGCTCGTTAAGTCATTGTAAAAGGAACAAAGTATCCCTTCTTCTTCCTTAAACAGACCATCTTATCCTTTTACTCAAACTCTTATTCTATTTGAGCTAAATCCAAAATCATAATTCCAAAACTCAAATCTTAAGTCCAAATTATATACCCAAATTAAATCATCATGATCTTTGCTGAAGCATTACTTTGACAATGAAAAAGAACAAAAAAAATAATAATACATACATACATATAATATATAATAGAATACACATTTTTAGTTTTCAAAGGTATAATACCCTCTTTGCTTTATGAATGCTCAGAGCATTACCAAACACAAATGTTGGCATCGGTTCAATTGCTTTAATTCTAAAGTGATAAACATTAATTAATATTATCTACAATTTATCATCGATCGATAATCATCTAAGGACAAGACGATTTCGTTTCCAGGAGATCTCCATCACCGCCTGGCGTCGTGTTGACTGCCACGACCTCTAGATTCATCATAATCGTCGTCACTCTGCCGCCACAAAGAAACAATTAACAAGATCCGGCGAAACATTCGAAACAAAAAGCTATTTTTTAGATCTAAACGTTTTTCGACGGATTCCTGAGTCTTTTTTAAGTTATTTTCGTTTTTTAAACACACTTTCGTGGATCTAAAATGTTCTCGCTTTTAAACCGCCCTTTTTAGTGTCTTAAAGATTTAGCCGAAATCTGTAGGTTTTGCGAAAACTGCTGCTTTCGCCGAAAACTGCTGCTTTCGCCGAAAACTATGCTCTCGTTTGACATTGTCTCGCTTGTTTATGTAAATTACTTCGTGTTCGTATTGTTATTGTTAAATTATTTGTTATTTAAGTTTAGAGTAAATTGCATTGTAAAATCTAAGGAAAGAAAGAAGAGAAGATTGTGAAAATGAAGAGAGAAATGTAAAGATGGATTTGAATCATTTGATATGTGGGTACGGAAGATTGTTATAGAGATATATATAGTAGAGATATAAACGAATTTGATGATTTGGTAAAATTAGGGCTTAAGATACAGGTTAGGTTGTCTTTGAAGAAGAAGGGCATTTTGATCAACCTACGGTTAGTTAACGAATTATTCATCGAACGGTTCGTGGCATTAATTAACTCTATTAATTTACGAATATTCGTAAGATCGGATTGTCAAACGATCTTACCATTAAGTATAAGATCCTAGTCCTACCTCGATCTTACCTAAAATCGACAAGATCTTAATCTTAACTAATAGATACGTAAGTTCGTATGATAGAAGAGCAAGATCGCCATTTAACTATGGGTTTAACCACCACCATCAAATATCAATTAGTCGACTAATCAATACTTCCCACCCACTTTCCATAATTCATCATCCAAATCACAACACACAACCCGCCCAAAACATCTATCTCCTTTACATTCTGTTCTAGGGTTTTAAAATTGATGCTCAAAAAACTCACAACATCAAAACCCTATCAATTTCATTCTTCAACAATACATAATCACACAAAAAACATCAATTTCACAACCCCAATGAAAGAAATCAAAACGAAAAGAACCCCAAATCCCTCATCCCCATTAAATCCAGATACCAATTGTTCATCAACAAATGTTCAATCAACCCCAGAAATCGAAAAAAAATACGTTCATCGTGTATATGATGCAATTGCACCTCATTTTAGTGCAACCCGCTATGCAAAATGGCCTAAAGTTTCAACCTTTTTGAATAATTTAGCATCTGGGTCTGTGATTTTAGATGCAGGATGTGGTAATGGTAAGTATTTAGGGCTTAATCCTGATTGTTTCTTTATTGGGTGTGATATAAGTGCACCCCTTATTCAGATCTGTAGTGATAGAGGTCATGAGGTTTTAGTAGCAGATGCTGTTAATCTTCCTTACCGAAGTGGGTACGGTGATGCCGCAATTTCGATTGCGGTTTTACATCATCTTAGTACTGAACATAGGAGGAAGAAAGCTATTGATGAATTGGTTAGAGTTGTGAAAAAAGGTGGGCTAGTTTTGATTACTGTTTGGGCTGTTGAGCAAGAAGATAGAAATTTACTTAATAAGTGGACCCCGCTTACGGGTAAGTATTTAGAAGAATGGATTGGACCCGGTAGTCCGGGTAGTCCAAGGGTTCGGAGCTCGTCTGCAGTTACTTTAGAAAGTATTCCTGAAAGTGAGGTGAGTGTTTCTAATGAAGAAGTTAAGGATTTTGCTGATGGGAGTCTAGTGAAAGAGGATTGCTGTTTGGAAATTGAAAATGGAGATAAAGAGGATAAAAAAGATAAGCAACAAGAGTATTTTGTACCTTGGCATTTGCCTTATCATCGGGCTGAAGTGAGTGGAGCTTCGGTTGGTGCGATTGAGAATGGTCTTGCAAGGAAAGATGATCAGAAGGGTGCAATCGTATATGATAGATATTATCATGTGTTTGGTGAAGGTGAACTTGAAAGGTAATGCTTTAATTTGCGCTTAATGCATAATATTGTTTTTAGTATGTTCGCTTATATCTTGTTGCTATGTACAATACGAGTTTCTTGATTTTAGGTTCTTTTTTCGCTTGGTTGGTTTAATTTTGGCCATGAATACAAACAATTATGCAATTTGGGTATGGAGTTCATACTGTTTTGGTGTATGCAGTTTGGCTGATGGTTGCTTTGATTATGAGAGATTCATTAGCGTAAAGATTGCTTCATGTGATCAATTTTGAGTGTTTAGCTAAATTGACTACGATTATTTAGGGTCAGTATCGTTGGATTGGGTTGGATAATTAGGTAAGGAGTGGATGTAAGAAAACTAATTAGTGAGATAAATTTAACAATATTTAACTATTCTTAGCTTTAAGGAAACTATTATCTGATTCTGGTTCTTCATGTCCGTATGTCACAATAATCACTTTGAAAACTCAAAAAGGTGATGACAAAAGGTAGCTCGACACTTATTGTGACAAGGTTACCAAAAGTGGGGAGATTGTGATTTACATAGCACGTCTCGCAGTAGAAATGGCTGTTGTGGGTAATAGGTTGAATGGTTGATTTAGGGTTGTGTTTAAATTGTACTAGTGATAAGTTAATAAAGTGGAATTGATACTTAGTACTCTATTCGTTGTAAAAATTAATAAAAGGAACTCTTTTTTATTTCAAATCTTATATCAATATTCTAAGGGAATAACTGCTATTATTTATGTATAATAACAGTAACATATAAGTCTTGCAAGTTTGACAAATACAAATGTGACATTCTAATGTCAAAAGAAGACAACTCATAGAGATGAGCGGGCGTCTAATGGATGTAACAATATCATTGTCTTTATGTGATCACTTAAAGTAGATGGTATACATCCCCTTTGGGCAACTATTATTTGAAGTTACTTTTCTGGCCAAAGTTAGTCGTTAGAAGCATTTATTGCATTGATTTTGCTCGATAAGATTCCTATATTGTTGCTATTTTAGGGTATTAGATATTTGGCTCATAGAGAAACACTTGACTACACTTGCTTTTATTTTGGAATGGAGTAGTAATGCCTTATTGCTCCGTTCTCGCCTTTCTAATGGTCTTGTTTATTGAGAGTAATATAAAGAACCATTTGGAAGATACAAATGCGTAGGGAAATTGTTAGGAATGAAACAGTGGCAGAAATAAGTGAGACAATGATGAGTCCAAATTATGATAATTGTTCTATCATTTCAGAAGGGAGTTGCTTAGCATTCAAAAATTTTCCTTCTATATTAGTTGCTTTAAACTGACTTGCCCGTGGACCATAGTAAATACAACATGGTGTTTTTAGGTCTATGTGTCATATGTACGTTTTTACAGTAGGGTGTTTGAATGTATAAAGTTTTAATAGTCAGTTTTGCAGCATTTGGCAAGTTTGATTTGATTCTGATTTAGATCTTTTGACCTTTTAGGTGGTGAAACAAAATTGATTTATTAGTGTCATGTGTACAGTTATCTATATATACCTAACCTAAATCAAATGTTACTGTTAGCTGTTCATGAACTTGTGAATGTTATAACAATGTGTTCTAAGATCCCAAATATTAGGTGCTGTTTTACAAGAGGAAGTACTACTCTGAATGCCACATAAAAAGGCTTGAATCCAGCGGTTTGTAAATTTATTTTTGCCGAACCTGACGATTAGTTACTCATTTGACTATTGACTATTGTAAGCATTACTCACAAATAATTGATCGTATGATTATTGTCGACAGAGAAGCCCCTTCATCATTGTTAAAAGGCTATTTTAGGACCAACCCTTTTTATATTATGGGCAAGTCTTTCGACCAAATGTGCTGATCCACACATAAAAAATGGCAAGATGCGGTCTTCCAAAATTTGGTCATGATTGATTTTTTAACATATTGTATTGACAACCCGACTCTTTTTTCCTTTTCCTAGGTTGGTTTCAGGCATGAAGAATGCAGTTATTGTGGATCAATTTTATGACAAGTCTAATTGGTGCGTCATTCTCGAGAAAACTTCATGTTAAATTACTTGTTAGGGTTAAAGAATGATTCATTGCTTGTTCAACCTCACAAAGGAAGATGCTAATAGTTGGCAGGACATTATTAAGGGATTAAAAGAAACAACCCTTTGACCGCAAGTTCAAAATGCTGCTCTTGAGCACGTTCGACTTCCAGATTTGTATATGTATCATGTGAACTCTCAGATATTGGATGTAAGATTTTGTAATTTTTTTAGTCGGAAATTTTGTAACTTGATATCTCAAGTAGAATGTTATATTCCAATTTCGGGTTTTATAGATGGATTGAGCCTTATGTTTGCTTCTCTTCATTCCTTGTGGTAGTTAAATAAAGAGTGAATTATACAAGTGGTCCTTTAGGTTTGCGCGAAACTTCACCTACAGATCGTTCTTATTTTAGAAACTTGTTACAGAGACAACCCTTACTCGAGTAACTATCGTTGTTAAGTTTCTCCATTAATTGAAGTCATGTGACTTGAACATTAGGGTAAAAATGTCATTTCATCTTGCATACGCATGATATATCTATATACATAGTAATTACTTACCTCTTTTGGACCTCTTTCGGCTTTCCCTTGTTTGACCCGTTAGGGCTGTTTTCTTTATGATATGTGCCTTGACAGCTGCAACATCAGTAGCGAGGATGTCCAGAGCATAGAGTCGAGAAGCAATAGAAGACAGTTGTTCGAGATTTTTGGCATATGTTAGTAGGCACAGATGTGGATGTGTTATCTATACTAAATTGAGTAAAAGTTTTAAAAAGGAGAATCAGTAAATGATCAAACATATTTCATCTTGAGTGCAATTAGTGAGTAGTAGGGGTGTTCAAAAATATCTGTATCCGAATCCGTTACCCGAATATCTGAAAATCCGATTCGAAAATATCCGAAAATCCGGATATCCGAAATTTTTTGGATATCCGAATTTTCGAATTCAAATTCGGATATCAATTTTCATAAATTTCGGATAGTTCGGATATCCGATATCCGGAAAAGCAAAAAGAAAATCTTATTTTTTCTAATTTTTTGAAAAATATATAAGATAAATAGATTATAGTTATTGAAGATTGATTAATAATGATATTATGTAGTTTAATATTTCATATTCTCAATATATAAATTCATTAAATTAAGATTTGGTTATATAATGTAAAATTTTGAATGATTTGAAAAATAAATTTTTATAATTTTCGGATATTCGAATATGGGCGATTAATCCTTAACACTCCGACGTACGTGCAACCCGGTTTGAGATTAACTTAATCGAGGGTGCTTAAGGGATTAATCCTTGAAAATACATAGTGATGTAGGTATTTTCAAATGTATGAGGTGCTCAGGCTGAATGAAGGGCAAACACTAGTTTTATATAGTGAAATCCTACTTTCTAGAAGGTTCTAGAAGGTTTTAGAAAGGTGTCGATTAGGGTATGAGAATGGAAACATTCTCTGGGGTCCACACTGACATGGACCAATGGCAAGGGCTGACTAAGTTAATGGGGTGGTCATGCAAATTTCACCTGCATGAGATATTCTTCGTTGTACTACGTGTCAGAAGTTGTCTGGAGATCATGCAAAGTGTGTGTTGGCCTAGCTCAAGAATGTTACAATCTGAGCTCGGACGGCGCATAACGGACTCGGCTTCTTGCGAGTAGATTGTGACATCAGCCGGATCTCATGCTGAAAAGTGAGATATGAGATCGAACTCCGAGGTCGTTTGTTGTTGAGCCAGTCCGGTTAGATGGTTATTTGGATGTGATGCTATGTACATCATTAACTCCCCCCAGTTCGGTATTTTGTCGGTTTGCAAAAGTGTGATGCCGAACTTAAAGGTTAGTCTTGACCTGGCATACGTCAGCAATGATGCACTCGATGAGGCGACATTTAATAAATGTGCATGGGGTGTGCATTAAATGCACGTCTCTTCTGAAAATTGCATGTGTCAGTTGAAAAGACAGAAGTGTGCCCGCTGTTTGGATTACACAGGCTGGCCAGCAGTTAGCTTTTCACCTTATGGCAACGGTTAGCTTTTCACCTGACTTTATTGCCGTACACGTGTAGGGTTCATAGCGAGGCCCATTTGGTCTGGCCCATCTCGTCATTTACTATAAATACCAACCCCATGCCCTTGCATTTACTAATTACATTGTTGTTAAATTCAAGAGTATTCAGACAACATTCATACATTCTGGCGACCATTTCCAGTTTCTGACAATCTTCCTTGAATTTTTAAGGTTAGTTCATCGCCTTTTCTCTTTCTTTTTATATATATTCCATGGAGGAGTTAGCGGATATCATAGAGGTGCACGACGATGATGTTGCTGAGGGGTCCGGGCAGGAAGACGCGATTGACAGTTCAGTGGACAACGATGTTGTTAAGGCATTGTTGAGTAGGTATCCCGAGATACATAAGTATAATCCCATTACGCCTGCTGCGAACCAGCGCGCTTGTGAGCCGCCTGAGGGTAAGGTGGTTGTGTATGGAAAATCCAAGGAAAACGAGAACCTCCGCCTCCCGCCCACCCCTTTTTTACTCGACGTGCTCGCATGCTATAGAGTTGTGTTCAGCCAAATGGTCGCCATACAAAAAGTAGTAATTTTTTAGATGTTTTTTCGTTCTTTGAAACTATCGCCCTCCCTAAACGTTTTTCGCGCCAACTTCTGAATGTCAGCCTGCGGAGTTGGTTGGTATACATTTGTTAAAAGGACACAGTCCTTCATGACTGGCGAGATTCGTTTTTTTTCGTTGAACAAACTGTCGTCTCCGCTGAGCGGGTGGAGGTGCTTGTGTGGCAATACGAACGCCCAAAGAACGAGACTGGTGACAGCTTGTACAAGGATGCGAAGCTTTCTATGCGGGTGTATCATGACAACGTCTTAGTAATGAGTTGTGTGAGCTCGTATTGGCCATACGACGATAGGATAGGTTGCCTGGAGTTATGTGTAAGGGCCATGGTACGGGGAATGCGACTGCTTTTTTTACTTTCCTGATGCGACCCGATCGGTCATCGTGTTTCCAACCGGCGCACACCCGTGTGGGATAAGTTTTAAATTTATATTTTGTCGGGGGCCTAAAACTCCGTACTACCTACTGGTACTAGGTACGAATACCTGATATTAGTATGTGGTAAGGATGATCCAGGGTCGTTCCTCACGACGATCGAATTGAAATAAAGCTCGTTCAGATAACTTAGTAATCAAGCTAGGTTTGGATAGTTGGATAGGTATATGTTTTGGTTTTTATCTATTTAAAATTACTAAAACTAATAAAGTATAAAAGTGAAGGGAAACTAGCATATATATATAACACTTAAGGATAATGAAGACGTGATTCACCATGATTTAGGATAATGTATGGTTGAGATGATGTTTACACATTTAGCTAATAGACACATAAACTATAGGTGTAAACACTAGGACCCTACTTCTTTAGTCCGGTTCTAAATTAGTATGTCACTGAGTCCTAGGCTATCTTCATTCTGATCAGACGAGGCTGTTTTAAACCCCCTATATAACACTTAAGGATAACGAAGACATGATTCACCATGATTTAGGACAGTGTATTGTTGAGATGATGTTTACACATTTAGCTAATAGACACATAAACTATAGGTGTAAACACTAGGACCCTACTTCTTTAGTCTGGTTCTAAATTAGTATGTCACTGAGACCAAGTGACCCTTTTTGGATAGATACATCCTGGGTGCAGAAATGAGGCAACAGACCCCAATTATATCTGACATTTCTTAACTCCTAAGTCTAAATGTTATTATCTAATTGTGTACTAATTTTTAAGTTTGTATTCTAAACTATCGGCTAAGTGGAGTTAAGGAGTTTAAGCATCTTAGACTATAGCCGAGTCTTTGCTTTCTTTTCAGAACTCTATAATCAATTATTGTAAGCACAAATACTTCCGTCATGAATTAGACGCTCCTTTACAATCAGTCATTCATCCCTAGGTGTACTCGCGTTGTACAAGACATTTAAGTATTTTCACAGCTTTATAACACTAGGTATATTCGCGGTGTACAATACTTTAAGTATTTCCACAACTTTATAACCCTAGATATATTCACGGTGTATAATACTATAGTATTTCCACAACTTTAGGGTTCCTAGACCATGCTCTAGAAGGGTGACTTCTAAGTATTCCACGATGAGATAGACCTTCGACATTTCCTTAGCTTCCACGTATTTGTACTCCACCTGAAAGTGTTTCCAACGCTATACTAAGTACATGGCCGTTTTACGGGTATCTCATAGCTTTATACATAAACATAGATAAGTATCTACCGTAGCTAGGGTTTCGTCAAATCCTACAACTAAGGTGATAGCCACGTGAAGGACTGTAGAGGGTGACACGTAATAAATCACAAACATCAAACAGGAACATTATGACAAATTAATAATAGAAATGATAGATAATACCCGTACAAATTGCGAGCACAATAATACTTGTATTTCTTCTAATAATATACCAAGGATTACAAATGCTAGTTTCTAATAATTAAAATACATAACTAATCTAAAAAGAAAAGAGAAGGATTCTCCCCTAAACTTCCCACTAGTTTCAAGGATTAAAATCCTAGAGAGAGAAACTAGAGAGAGAAAGAGTGTGTGTGAGAGAGTAGGGAGAAGATTGAGAGTGAAGGGATGATTTGAAATGAATGAGGGAGATTGGTATATATAGGCAAAGGCCCCAAGTCCCCCGTACAAGCTACAAAGCACAAAATACAAGCACGAAACAACTCCGAACCTCAAAATAACTGAAAAACAACATCACCGGACACCACCTAGAGGCCGTATACGGGGTCAAGGAGGCCGTATACTATACCCCTAGGGCTGTATATGGTATACCCTAGGCCGTTTGGTGTTTTGCCTGTTGTTCGGTACCTCGTTCGTTGCTTGTTTCGTTCGTATCTTCTTCGTTTCTTGTCCCTTTGGCTAGGTTCTATCGCCTACGATCTCAAAATTCCGTTACGCTTCTAATGATACCAAAATCATGTATTTTGGATGTGTGTAGCTCATACGTGCTTGGAATGCGTTCGGTTGATCTTTAGGTGTTGTATCTTCTCCGTTCTTTATCCGTTTTGCTTGATTCTTGATTCTTGATTCTTCAATCTCGTAATTACCTATGAATCATAAAATAGTGATTAGGGAGTGTATATCATAAGTTAAATAAAAGTGGAGGAATCAGGTGAAGTTTATTTGCTTTGTTTTGCATGTTATTTGTATGTTTTTAGCGATTTTTGTTGCAACGTCTATATTTGAACTACTTTGGTGATCTTTAGTAAATAAACATTGATTTAAGATGTTTTCACTAATTAATAGCTCAAATAACGAGGAATAATGTATGTAAAAACATGACTTTTTACGTTACATCATTTGCAGTATTTGTATTAGATGTGTTGTAATTATTCTAACCAACTTTTTTCATTCTTATTGCAGCTATGGATTTGCATGCGATCTTGAAGGCTCCGAGCATGGACGATTTGAAGTACGTGTATCAGCACTTGGTGGAAGGCACTTGAAGGGTAGGTCGGATGCCGGTGTGACCGTGGCAGTCCGGAGTGTAACACCCGGGATCACTACTGAGAACACCACCGCACCTGCTCCACCACCTCGTCTACTGCTTTTGTGCCCGGAAAGCTAAAAGGTGCGCGTCTTACGAAGCTAGTGATGCCTAAGAGGGGTAAGAAAATGATAACGCCCAAATAAGTGGTGGATATGAATCTCATGACCTTCGAGACCATGCCAAGCCAAGGTGGGCATTACATCATTCCCCCGAATGGTGTGTAAACTCGCACCCCACTTGTATCTTCTTCATTCTGATCTTGACACTATTGTCCTTCTTTTTTTAGCTGTGTTGGACACCGTTGTTGAGGAGGAGGAGTGGGAAGAGATTGACGAGGTGCGCTTACGAGATCCTCGCAAGGCGAAAGACGCTTCCCAGGTTATTGGGGTGAGCTCGGGGGGTAAAAAGATTGAGGGTGCCTCTGGAGATGCGGTGATCGAGGTTAGCGCTGAGCATGTCGATTAGGACTTGTTATATGTTAGAAACGATGATATCCCTCCGCCCTCGCCGCCTCCACTGAGCCCCCCCAAAGAGACCAGGGGTTCTTAGGCCACCTTTCCCGAGTTTGCAAGTGTTGAGTGTCTGTTGAAGGTGCCCATTTCAGGGTACTCTGATACCGGTGCTCCTGTCTTCGTTCCGCAATGGAACTTCAAGGAAGATAACCCTGCGACTGTTTGTCAATCGTTGAGGGAATTCATGCGTCACGCCATCCTTCCTTTTACTCGCAATGAGGTGAAGAAGCTAACAGGTCGTGAGGCCTAGCTCACTCGAGATCAGATTTCTTATCTGAACTTTGCTTTATCATGCGATGAGCTCAAGCGTGATGAAGAAAATGAGGGATATATGTTGATAGCCTCCCGCGCTGCCAATGACAACAAGTCAGAGATGAAGATGTAGCGTGGGAAGGCTCAGAAGCTAGAGGAGGAGTTGCGTTTGGCCGATGAAGCAAGGATGAAAGTTGAGGCCAACATGAATGCTATGCAACTCGCTTGCGAGTGCGCAGAGGCGGCTCTTGTTCCCCACAGGAAAAGGTTGGTAATTACGGGATGAGAGTACTTCGTTGATTAAGAAGCATGACATGTTGAAAGTCAACTTTTCAGAGCTACAAGATAGCTATGAGGCCGCTCAGAAGAAGATCGGCGAATAACATGTAGCCTTTGACCTCACCAACCAAGACTATAAAGCGCTAGAGAATGCGAAATGGGAGGCTAAAGTGGACCTTGAGCATTTGCAGGCCGGTATTCCGGGGATCGTAAATGTTGCAATGGGATCACAAGCTACGACCCAACCATTTATGGAACTTTTGAGGGCGGTACAGGAAGTTAAAGTTCTGTATGGAACTTCTGAGCACGGTGCATGAAGTTAAAGCTATGACCCATGATAGGTTCCAATTTACAAGAATCTAATTCGAATTAAAACTCTAGAACGTGCAGAATCCGTAGCTAGTATTTAATACGAGAATCGAATGAAATCGAACGTACACGATGTAAATAAAGCTTCATTTTCTATTAATTTCAAAGTGAAATACAAATCGCACACAGAAAACTTGATTATAGTGATCACCAAAGTCACCAAATACATCGACACTTACGTCTATTTATAAACTGTCCGAGCGACACTGTCAGTGTCGCTTCAAGCGACACTAGCAAGTGTCGCTTTACTACTATACTACTATAAGTGTCGCTATATTTGAAATACAAAAATGACTAACTCTTAAACAAACTACTTGACACCTAAACATGTACTAACAAATTTCCCTCGTCTTCACTTCCAATTAGTAGGCAATTGACTCCCAGCATGCATTCCTTTTCTCACGCACAAGTCTACAACCCTTTGAAATTTAAGCGCGTCTGCTCTGCAGTCTTTCTGATAAAGAATCTGGTTCTTGTGTAAAATCTTCAGATCCTTTTCAGAGAAGTTGATAAAGTTTATCGGGTCATATACGTACACTTTCTCCCCCGTTTCCTCATCTTCAATGATAGCCTACCCTGTCGATCATTCATATCCCCACCACTTTAAGTTTTTAATGAAATCCTACGGATATTTCTTTAATGGGATCTTTATGAGAGATTTGACTGGAGGATAGACTAATTTAATCCAAGGTTTATTGGTTTCTGGATTAAGCTTGTGTCTGAATATCAACCTCTTTTCAACCGTAGGCTTCCGCAGCTCAAATTTAGAGTTGACTTCCTTTCTTAGAATCTCCTCCATCTGTCTTTCCCAATCTGCATTTATTTTGTTGATCATGTTCAACTGAGCTAATCTTGATATCTCGCATTTTGGCAATGAACTTATCCCCTGGAGATTGTTCTCGAAATACTACAACCCATCGGTAGATTTAGGTCTTCATCGTACTTCCAGCTAATGATAAGACCTTTGCAGTCGCTTTTAACCTTGTAATTCTTTTTAATCACAGGAGATGTAGGACATTGATTAAACCAACCCGCTTTATCAACTTTTTTAGTATCTTCAGAAGGCTCCGCGATTTCTTGATCTTCATTTTCATCTTCTTCAAGTAGATCTTTAATCACCGGAGCTCCAGTTTCTGAGATGTACTAATTATGAACTTCTTCATCTCTCTCAAATACTATCTCATCTACTTCTTCTTGATTTTCTTCATTTAACTCTTCTTCTATCACCACCTCTTCATCAAGATCATCGAAGCGTATCAAATTGATAAGATTTTCTGCTGAGTAATCATCCGGTCTTGAAGGAATCTTGTTGTTTAGCATTCTGATCATTACATTGATTTTCATCTTGTTCGAATCATTTTCTTCAATATCTTCTCGACCGTCTACTTGATCATTACCTGCTTGATGACCTTCATTACCACCATCATCACCATCATCATTACCACCATCTCCATTATCAGAATTATCCCCCCTAACAACAGACTTCTTTTTTTTCAAATCTTCTATTTCTGCTTAGTAATCCGTAGATCTTGTGATGTAATATGTCTCTGCATGGATTGAATTTGTTGTTAGAGAGACTGGAGCATTGTTTGCATGTTATCTTGGGATGGTTGAGGTTGTGATGAAGAGGGTGGAGCTTGAGGTTGTGTAGGAGGAAGAACTATTGCAACATGCTGTTGTACTTGTTGTAATTTATCTTGACGTTTCTGAGTTCGACTCCTTTTAGTTCTCTTAACTATAGGTTGGTATGGTGCCTCAGGTTCAAAGTCCGGTTCAGTTTCTTCTCTTCTTCTATTGCGTGGTTGTCTGCATTCCTTTGTGCAACCCTTTATGTTGCTCGAACCAACCTTTGATGTCGACGAGCAGAGAAAGCATTTGGATTTTCAGAACTTGCTTCATCATTCAGGCATGTCTATCATTTTAGTAAGGGATTCTTGGAATTCCTCATCATGCTGTGAATCTTGCTCATCATGGTCATCACTATCAGATAGTACCCCAACATTAGCAGCACGTACATCAGGAAGAGATATAGAAGTAACACGAGTTGTGTTAACTTCATCATTTTCAAAAATCAACTAACATTTTCAACTTCTTCGGAAAGCATATTGAAAGACTTGAACAAAGAATCATAGTCAAATAACCAGGAACAAAGAATCATAGTCAAATAACCAGTCAAGTCCTTTTTCAGCTTGAGGAATAATGTATCGAAGACATTCTACCTCAAAGCATTCTTCAATCTTACATTGCTTTGTTAAAGACCGATGAATATGAAATGGCTTTCAAACAAGGAAAGGCTAGACTTGATGCACAAAAAGAGATTTTAAACAAGAATTTTCAAAATCCTATTAAAAAGATCTCAAAATAAAAGACACCTAAAGTCTCAAAGGATCAAAAGAAAATTTTAAAGATTTTAAAAAGGGAACAAAAGCTTGATAACATTTCGACTGATAACGTTTCCACATCAAACGCCGATCTAGGTCCATCTGAGTCTATGTCTAAGTCTGATTCTCAAAGCTCACAATCATGTGCAACTACATTGACATCCAAGTCTAAGTCTTAGACTCTATTGAAATGCACAACTTCATCATGTACATGTTCTAAGATTCCTCAAAAACAACAATCTAAAGCTTTTGTTGAGAAACGAAATTGCTATTATTGTGGTTTTAGAGGACATCTTGTAAAAGATTGTTTGATTTTTTCGAGAAAACAATTGAGGAAGAATGAGAGAAAAACGAATTTCAAATAAATTACTTGTCAAAAGAAGTTTCAAAAACTTCTTCTTCCTCCTCAAAAGTTTTTCAAAAAGAAGACAATGTTGATGAGAAAGTTCTTAAAAAACATATTAAAGGCAAATAATCTTCCAAACAAAGACAAGTTTGGCAAGTCAAGAAAGTAAACAAGGAATTTTCTAAACCTAAGAACGATGTATTAAACATCTCACATGATTTCGAAAATCATTTAAAGTTAGTTGATGTAATTGTTATAGATGATGTTGGACGACCCAAGGCCACAAAGGCTTGGGTCTCCCCCTTGAACTAATTGTTTATCTGTTTGTGCTGTAGCGGTCAACCAAGACCTATCAACAACATTTGGTATGTCGACAGTGGTTGCTCACGACACATAATCGGCAATCTCTCTTTGCTTAAGGATGTAAAGCCTATAAACGGAGGGTATGTTGCTTTTGTCGGTAACAAAGGTGGAAAGATAACGGGGGGAGACACAGTTTCGAATGGTCAAATAAGCTTCGAAAATGTTAACTACTGCGAGCAACTTCAACATAATTTGCTGAACGTTTCTCAAGTGTGCGACAAAAAGTACACTACAGTATTCAATGATTCTGAGTGTTTAATTCTCAAGCCTGGGTTCATTATTCCAAAAGAATGGATTCTAATGAGGGCACCTAGAAGAAAGGATACCCATGTCCTAGACACGAGGGTTACTTCTTCAACAAGTGAAATTACTTGTTTGCTTTCTAAGGCTACTGAAAAGGACTCAATTTTATGGCACAGAAGAATGTGTCATATTCATTTCAGAAAAATGAATTACTTGACAAAGAATAATCTAGTAATGGAAGTTCCGAATCTGACTTTTGCGATGATGGATCAGTGTGTTTCGTGCGAGAAAAGGAAACAACATAAGAAAGCACACAAGCTTAAGCTCATTAACTCCATTAGTACTCCTCCTAAATTACTTCACATGGATCTTTTTGGTCCGGTTAGTACAAGGAGTATTGCTGGTAAGTCCTATTGTCCGGTGGTAACAGATGATTACTCGAGATTTTCTTGGGTATATTTTCTACATTCAAAGGATGAGACACCAGAAATTTTGAAGTATCTCTTTCTCAAGCTTCAAAACATCATTGGTGAGAAGATAAAGTCAATCAGAAGTGACAACGGTATAGAATTTAAAAATCACAATCTGGAGCTATTTTGTCTACAGCATGGTATTAACGATCAATTCAGTGCTCCAAGGACTCCACAACAGAACGGAGTAACAAAATGAAAGAACAGAACATTGATTGAAACTGCAAGGACAATGTTATCTGATTCACATTTACCAATCACATTCTAGGTTGAGGCAGTTAACAATGTGTGTTATGTGCTGAATAGGTATTTAATGGTTAAGAAGCATAAAAGTACATGTTATGAACTGCTTAATAACCGAAAACCTAATCTTCAGTTTCTAGAACATTTTGGGTGTCCATGCATGTTGCTCAACACGAAAGAACGTTTATCAAAATTTGCTGAAAAGTCAAGTGATGGATTCTTCTTGGGTATTCCGTAAATTCTCCAAGTTTAAGTTCTAAACAACTAAAATATATAAGCTTGTTATTTCTCATTATTAGTTAATTATCCCTTTATATTATGCAATATTCGATCATCGGTTGATCTGTTCTTGATCATTCATCATATAGATGAATGATCGTTCTCTAGCATTTTGAATAAGTTTTTTGTTTTCTTCTTCTTTCGTTCACATATAACTTATAACTACAACCAAATATCAATGGAGGGAGTTCACAAAGATAATTTGATCTAAAATTAAAGAGGATGTTGAAAGATTAGAAAGTTTTCTTTTAAAGTTTAAGATTTCACTTTGAGCTTCTGCATTCGCATTCCTATGCAAGTCTGTCTCAGTTATGTAACTGTCGATAGCAGTTTGTTGATTTAAAATTTTTACTTTCAAATCATGCGTTTCAATGCGAGAAGTCTCAAGTTTCTCTAAGAAGAGTGATTCATTTTTTTTCAACGCCTTGTTAGCCAGTTTTAGTTTATTAATGTCAATTAATAAACTGGAGTTATGAGTTTGATATCGGTTGAGTTTTTCAACCACCTCATCACATTTGTCATAGCTAAAAGGATTGGTATCAACCTCGGAGATATTTGCCATGAAAGCTTGATTCTGTTGATACTCAGCCATGTGAGCACTCCAATCATAGTTATCATCTGATGTTGACATTAGTGCAGTTGAAATACTTGGCTTCCCTTTATCTTGTGATTGATATTGTTTCTGAGTAGTTGGTCGTGTAAATCCTGAAGCTGGTTGCTAGAATTTTTCATACTCTCGAGCAAAGTGTCCATAATTTTGACAATTATAGTACTTCACCATGCTTTTGTCAAACCCAACTCCTTTTCTATTGTTACCCCAATCTGAGTTCTCCCTGTGCTCTGAAGAAACTTCTTTGCCCTTCTTGTCAACATGGCCATGTTCCATTGTATATTCATTTTCTCTAGATCGTCTGGATGTATCTGTTCATAAGCTTCATCCATCAACTCTATACTAGAGTTATGTTAGTAAGAAACCCTTCGTATGAGGATAAAAAGGCAATGAAAATAGACGCATGTTCTTCATCAATTCTTGAAGATACTGTTGAATTTGATTGAGTAGGATTTGAAGTTGTTTGAGCACCAACACAATTTGCACACTGAGTTCCTGACACACTTTGATTAAGATCACCAGAACTTTCCTGTCCTGTGATGAAAACAATTTCACCAGCTAAATCTTGACTTGATGTCTTTTCGCTGTAAAGACTTGGATCCTGAACTTGAGGCTTCCCAGTGGCAGCCTTTTACATATCCATTTCGTAGGCTTGAAGTTTACCAATAAGTTCATCCAACGTCCACTGTGGTAATTTCTTATCCTCTTTAAGAAGCATTACACGAAATTCCCATTTTGATGGTAGAGAATCTAAGAGCTTAGTATTCACCTTCGTGAATGTGTAAGTTTTACCAAACTCTTTTAATTCACAGATCAATTGAGAAAATCGTGAAATCAAATCATCAAATGATTCGTTCTTCAAATGATTGAAAACTTCAAATTGTTTCTTGAGTAACACTTTTCTACTTTGCCTCAGCTCCTCATTTCCACCAAATTTCTTAGTTATTACTTCCCACAAATCAAATGCAGTCACTTTATTCTTGAAACAAGCAAAGACTTCTTTAGGTAGACACATAGAGATAGTTGCATGAGCTTTTCTATCCTTATCATACTTTTTTCTTTCCTCTATGGCCATCTCTTTCATCGTCTTTAATCGCGCAGTATGACCTTGTAACATTCTCTCAACTCTCGGTTGTTTATACCGTTCCATGATAGGAATCCACAAGTCAAGGTCGTTATAAGAAATAAAGTTTTCAAACCTAACTTTCCATCTATTATAGTCATTGTTACAAAGAAATCTAGGTGGTTTATTAGGTGTACCAATTTTATCAAATTTAAGCATAGCCTGCATATTTGAAAAAGCCATTGATTTTCAAGTTTTAAAAACAAACTGTCGCCTTTTTCTGATTTTACAAAACCTAGCGACACTTATGAAGTGAATGTCGCCTGATCAAGTAAAAGTGTCGCTAAATAACCGTCTTCAACATAAATTTAACGAGTGTCGCTTGAAGAATAATGGTTTATTCATATTTTTACGGATTATGGCATTTCTGTTTCTAAGGATAATATTTTTTATTTTAATGTTATCCCTAGAGATGGTATTTTTGAAATTGATATGCATAACCTCGTACCAAACGAAAGTTCTATATATAATTGTAGTACAAAGAGATTCAAAAATGATTTGAATTCAACATATTTATGACATTGTCGTTTTGGCCATTATTAAGAAGAAACGCATAGCAAAGCTACAACACGAAGGGCTTCGTTGAGTCATTTGATATATTTGAATCTTGCTTGTCTGGCAAGATGACAAAGAAACCCTTCACCCATCAAGGTGAGAGGCCAAAGATCTGCTTGGACTCATACACACATATGTATGTGGGCCTTTTAGAACAATGTCTAGAGATAGTTCTAGCTACTTCGATTGATTTACTGATGATCTCAGTCGATATGGTTATGTTTACTTGATTAAACATAAACATGAAGTTTTCGAAACATTCAAAGCTTTTCAAAATGAAGTAGAAAATCAACTCGGTAAGACTATTAAAGCCCTTCGATCTGATCGTGGAGGTGAATACACTGGTAAAACGATCTCAATTTGTATTCACAATTTTTTTGGTTGTGAATTTTATATTTTTTCCCTTCGTACTTTTTTTTACTGTGAACCCTAACATTTTTTTTGAAAAACTTTTTTTTACTGTGAACCTTAACATTTTTTTATTTTTTCAAAAAGTTTCAATTGTGAACTTTTTTTTTTTTTTACTTCACATAAATTTAGAAATTTTTTAACTATAAAGCTTAATTTTTTTACTTCACATAAATTCATAAATTTTATGTGAAGTAAAAAAAAAACTTCGCATATAAAAATTAAGTGTGAACCAAAAAAGAAATTCTACTTCACACTTAATAAAATTGTGAACGTCAAATGTTTTCACCGTTTTTATTTTATCCCCTTGTTTTCACATAATCTCATTCATATATATATATATATATATATATATATATATATATATATATATATGTGGTGGGGATCAAGAGGGAAACAATTTTTTTAGGGAAGAAATTTTTTTGAGGAAAGTAGAGAAGCTAACCATTCATTCACGATTAATGATAATCAAACGTAAAAAAACATATTTTTACCCAGAAATATTAATAAAAATCGATGTTATACCTACTTATTCATAGATAAACTACTTTTTATAACTTATAATATCATATGATGAATATTAAGAGAATTTTCTAACATTCATCATTAATGAATGTTAGCCGAAGTGGATATTATCAGCACCTTTGAAAATTATTCGTTAACATTCGTCCACAATGAATGATAATCAAAACGTATAAAAACATATTTTTACCAATAAATATTAATCAAAACTGCTATTATAACTACTAATATTCATCAATAAACCATTTTCTATAACCTGTAATATCATATGATGAATATTAAGGGAATTCGCTAACATTCATATTTGATGAATGTGTAGCTTCCCTGCTTCCCCAGAAAATAGTGATTTCCTCTGTATCCGGACCCTATATATATATATATATATATATATATATATATATATATATATATATATATATATATATATGGGAGTGATCAAGAGGGAAGTGCTTTTTTTTGGGAAGTGATTATTATTCATAATAAAGCATCTTACAATTACCAATCAAAACGTCAACAAAAAATTATTTTTACCAATAAATAGTAATCAAAATCGATGCTATAATGAATATATTAACGGATGAATTTCAGTTTTAAGTCATAACATTAGTTGATGAATATTTATTTAATAAATTGTTAACGTTCACCGTGATGAATGTTAACTAACATTCATTACGATAAATGTTAAAACATCATATTATCATAGAATATTTTTAATTTTAATATTCATCACCATGAATGTTACTAACATTCACCGCGATGAATATTAACGATTTTGGATATAATATTCATCAATCGGTGTTATAACCTACAAAAATAATTTATCAAGGAAGCTTAACATTCATAGTATCAATTCTGATTAACATTTTTTCTAAATTTCACTTAATTTTTTGTAAGATTTGTATGGGCGAAGGTAAGATGTTTCATGATGAATAATAACTACTTCCCCCTTCCACCAAAAAAAAGCACTTCCCCCTGGATTATCCCACTATATATATATATATATATATATATATATATATATATATATATATATATATATATATATATATATATATATATATATATATATATATATATATAGGGGAGTAATCAAGAGGGAAGTGTTTTTTTGGGGGAAGGGAGGAAGCATTATTCATCATGAAACATCTTACAATTACCAATCAAAATGTCAATAAAAAATTATTTTTACCAATAAATAGTAATCAAAATCGATATTCTAAATAATATATTAACGGATGAATTTCAATTTTAAGTTATAACATTAGTTGATCAATATTTATTTAATAAATTTCTAACATTCACCATGCTGAATGTTAACTAACATTAATTACGATAAATGTTAAAACATCACATTATCACAGAATATTTTTAATTTTAATATTCATCACCATTAATGTTAACTAACATTCACCGCGATAAATATTAATGATTTTGGATATAATATTCATCAATCAGTGTTATAACCTGCAGAAAGAATTTATCAAAAAAATTTAACATTCATAGCATCAATTATAATTAACATTTTTTAGATTTCACTTCGTTTTTTGTGAGATTTGTATAGGCGAATGTAATATGCTTCTTGATAAATAATAATGGTTTCCCTTCCCCAAAAAAGCACTTCTCCTGCATCATCCCATTATATATATATATATATATATATATATATATATATGAATTATACGATTGGAAAAGGTGGGTAAAAATAATATATATATCTTTCTAAAAAAATGGTTATATCCACTGATTGAATGGATATATATGTTTTTTTAATTTGTTTTTATTTCCAACGGTTTTATTTAAAAAATTATATTTAAAATTTAAAAATGGGACCCACAAACTCGTCCCCGCGGGTAAGTATATCAACGAGGATCAACCGACGCGATCAACTGACACGCCAGTGTCAATATCATCGATCAACTGACACGTGTCGGTAAAGTAATACTTGTACAATTTGTCAAGCTAAAATTAATAAGCTGGAGATCGGAAGAAAAAGTTAGGATAACTTTGGTGTGATATAATATATGTGGGCCCGGCTGTGTATTTATACCCAACCGTGTATGTGACGTTATTATCAGAAATACGTAGTACAGTATGTATTTTGACAAGATAGACAATAATTGAGTTGATCTTGAGTTCCATATTTCTAATGCAATTTTCAATTAATGTAAGTTTATGGGGGAGCAAACACTTTCCTTAATTAGAATGAATAGACTGATCATACATTTATTTATTATTATTATTTTAAAATAAAATTTTGTTAATAGTTTAGAATAATAAGCGACGAGAATTATTGATGTCCCCGTATATTACTAAGTATATACACGTATTATTTTATATTTTATATGATATATAAAACACGTAAATGAAAATTTTTTACCCTTCAAAGGTGTATGATCTTTATTGATTAAACTTCAAAGAAAAGTTACAAGGTTTAAATGCGGAATAAGTTAAATTAAGGTCAACTAATAAAAACCTATTGAAAACGACAATTTTGTTTCTAATACTCTTTTACATAACTTGCCTAAGAACAAGTGTTTAAATATGTCACTAACTCGCTGGTAGGTAGTTTATGGTGTTCAACAAGAGTAAATGTAATATATTAAATATTTACAATATATACGAGTGAGAAAAGATATTTTACTTCGGACAAATATTCCATTTTTTAGTTGGGGATGTTGATAAAGTTGTCTTTATGCTTTTTGTGTTGCATTCTAATTGGAGAAGTACAGACTTCATTAAATACGATGACTATAACTATAAACCAAAGGACAAAGTTGAACAATGTTGACTACTGTTCATGTCTTTTGTAGTATCCTTTTGTACCTTGTTGCAGAAAGTGTTTTGTCTCTCTTTTATTTTTATTTTCTCAAAATTCTCGCTCTAAATTCAACTTAGAAATTTCAGAATATCCAAGTGATTTTGAAGTAAAAGATGCGGACCAGTGACACATTGATCAGATGCTCAGATTATTTTATTTTAGACCAGGTTAAATCTTGGTCGTTGTTCCACCAAGTGAGGACAAGATGTATCTTAAAGTTCATCTTCAACTTCCTTAAAGTGTTGATTATGATTGATTATTAACAACCAGCGAGTAAACACTTAGGATATAATATTACTTCATCATTTTACTTGTTGGAGTAACACATGTTAACAACCTTGCAAGTTTATATTATGATAATTACATACAAATTATACTTGGTTAACTTCGAGCCCAACAATTGTATGTAACAATTTGTGATGGATGTCGACAAGTGTAGTAACACTAGTAATCGCACAAGGTCTTCAAGTTCGAGGACCTCCAACATTTAAGAACACTTGCAAAATTTTAGTTTTAAAGTCGAAAAATATCATCATCATTATACCTTAATAAATAAATTACTAAAAATAAAAACAAAATTTGGGTCTCTTCTATATATTCTTTTAATAGAGTACTTTTAATTTGTTAACTTTTAAATACAAATTTATATTTATATATCTTGTAAAATTGATGATTTTTTTCTATATATGTATTTGAACTATTTGGGGTCTACTTTTTGATATCGAACAAAACCCCAAATTTATTAGCCAGCCCTGGTAATACCAATAATGTACTTGTATATGTACTGCATCAATCGTTTTTTCGATTTTTGTGCATTTTTAGAAATGTGCATCAATTTTTCTTTGCATATTTGAGATGTATGAGTGTGAATCTAATGATTTTATTTTATATATATATATGTGCATTTGAGGTGTTCTTAGCCGTTCTCATTTTAGAAGTGTTCTTATTTGATCCAAACTATATATATATATATATATATATATATATATATATATATATATATATATATATATAAAAGAAATTTAAAATACTCTAAGTTTGCTATAATATGGAAAATCAAAAAAATTGTGACCCTTAAGCATGAGGTTGGTTAATTTTCTTCATAATCTCTATTGCATTATCTAACTTCAATAGATCTTTTTCAGTTAACAAATTGCTTATGATTTACGAGTACCAGTTTATTTAAAGTAAATAAAATAAAATGTTTTTGAAAAGAGGTGCATATTTAAAAGAGCTTATTAAGCTCGGGAGCCAATAACCACAAGCAATTTTATACTAATTAACCCAAAAACCAAGCAGTAGAGTTGATATATTAGGCTTGTCGTACTCTACAAAAGTCAAGTGTAATTACGAATATCATGTGAAATCAAATAGTTTATATGATCTTTACTATTTTTTTTATGGTAGGTGATAAATAGAACAAATAAATCGTTTCATACATCAAACTGTACAAAATAGTACAAATATATAATATCGTAACTTTGGTGTATGAATTATTTAATTTGTTGTATCTATTACCTTCCGTTTTTTATGTTACTGGTTGTGAATAAAAGGTAATAATTATAATTATGTATCTAGGTAGAAAATAGTTATGTTTATTTATCTCAACTTTATATATCGTTAATAAGTCTAGTATTTTCCTATTAAATATTTGTAATAATACTAATATAAAACCTGATGTATTAAATAAAAATACACGCGTAATGAAATGTAATTTTATTATTTGCTAAATTTGATATTATAGCAAATTTAATTTTCATATTTTTTAAAATGCTATTATAGCCATCTCATTTTGTACATATTTATTTACTTGAGTTACTTTGTAATACAATATTCCAATAGAAAATACATAAATAATAAATACTTCAAATTACAAAAATATTAAAAATATACCTAACATACCATATTTCTGCAAGACTTCACAATTAAGATTTTTAGAAAAAGAAATAAATATTCATTATTTCCAGTTTTCCACTATTATTAATAGAAAATAAAAAGTATACCAAACAACACATAACTACATTAATCACCAAAAAAAACATTCAAGCTTTTATGACCACATTCATTCGGTGCATAATTAATCAAGGCTTTGGCGCGATGTCATATTTTCCCACTTTCCAAAACATAAAAATAGCAAATTAATTAAATAAATAAATAATTAAACAAATACAAGTTTACAACTCAATTCTCACTATCTTCTCTGTCCCATTTCCCTTTTTTTCATATGCAGTAGCAAACTGATTAAACAAACAAAACCCAGTTGGAGTTACTGTTTCTTCACGCCATACTTCCCACTCAATCTCTGTCAGATTCTTTAAATGTTACTTCAATTACAAGCTCCCCAATTCAGATCTTGCATTTTCAGGTAATTTACTTTAATCTATTTTTAGTACTATCTTTTTCCTAATTTCTGTAACTAAACTTCAAATGTTACTTCTAATTTACTATCTTTAAGCATTTTCCCAGCTGGGTATTCTTTAGTTTTTATAAATTTAATGTAAAGTTTTAAACTTGTTGATTTTGTTTAGTGAAATTCAATAGCTTTCCCAACTGGGTTTTCTTCAATTTTTACAAATTTAGAGTAAAGGTTCAAAACTTTGGTTCATTTTATTGAGATTCATTGTTGTTTTCGTTTGTACAGGGTTTTTTAGTTTGACATTTGCTGAGCTGAATATTGTTCCAAAATCTTGTTTTTTTACTAATCGGAGAGTACATTTTCTGTTTCTTTTTATTGGGTGTTTTAATGTAATTTATAAGGGGGAAAAAGTAGAAATTTATTTTGTTTAATGCGTGGTTCACGTTTATAGTTTTTAGGGTTTTGAACCAGTGTGGACTACATCACTTAAATTGGAGAAGGTATGCATTTACTTTTGTTCAAGCTGAAGTTGAATTATTATTATTTTTAATTTGAGATTTATTATTATTTTTTATATTTTAAGTTTTATGTGTGATTGGTGATTTGACTCTAGTCTAATGCCATTAAACAATCATGGCATGCATAGTAATTTTTGTTATTCGATGATTAGGTAGAAAATATGACCATCAGCATGTTAGTTTTTTCTTTAATAAAGCAAATATTTATTTTTCTTTTTAATTATTAATGATGGCACATAAAAGTAGATCATTTCATGTTTTTGGCTAAATTCCAAGCTAAATATACCTAATTTCATATCTTCAATCATCATAGACACTATTCATTTTTATCCAACATTTTCCTTTGTTTGTATCTTAAGTATTTGACTAATAGTAAAACACATTCTAGCAAATCTATGCTGTCTTCTCTCCTCTTGAAATCGAATTGGCGGACAGAAGCATGCAAAGTGCATAACAAAAGGGGTACATAGGATGAGTCTACTTTTGGCAAGTTCGACCAAAAGATCGAAAATCATAATTAAACTAAAATCATTAGAAAATGAATGTGATGTTATATTGAACTATGATTAATTGTAAGTGTCAGCAAAGTTGCTGATGATGATCTTGGATTTTGATTTTCGCAGTAGTCTTAATTAGATAACAGGTGGAACCCACGATTTTGTGGCTCATGGTCATGCAGTAATGTTGAGGACTACCAAATGGAAGGTTGAGAAGTCTAGAATAAAAGTTGTTTTTCGGCTGCAATTTCATGCCACAAATGTAAGTTCCACTATTTGGGTCTTTTCAAATACCAAGTATCACGATATGAACACATAATAGCATACGAATAATCTTTATGTTTTCAATCAAGAAAATGACATGTTTCTAGAGATGATGGTATCCCCTAATAGTTAAACTTCTCTTTTAGTGTTTATTTATTATTATTATCTGTATGTTACAATAATAATAATATTATACTATATTGTTTAATTTGATGATCCGTAAAATCACTGGTTATGTCTATATACTATATGTTCCTTTTCTA
Organism: Gnaphalium uliginosum; assembly: GCA_963930675.1. Classification (NCBI taxonomy): domain Eukaryota; kingdom Viridiplantae; phylum Streptophyta; class Magnoliopsida; order Asterales; family Asteraceae; genus Gnaphalium; species Gnaphalium uliginosum. Next base: position 28,287,502 of record OZ005681.1, on the reverse strand, counting down.
TATTATGTATTATGTTTTCCAATTATAAGTCAATAATTTTTTTTAAATTTTATTATATTTTTTTTCTTTGTCGAATAAAATATTCTATATCGTCTTTAGAGAGGCACCGTGTTATCCACCCCTTTTATCCCTCTTGAATGGTTGCAATGTATCAGATTCCGCAGAATGGATGGGAAAAATTATTTGTTTGCTTCATACCTACCGAATCTGGCAAGATCATTGCAAAGACTAGCAAAGCAAATGTCAGAAATGGGACCTGCAAATGGGCAGATCCTATCTACGAAACTACAAGACTTGTTATAGATTCTAGAAACAAACGATATGATGATAAGCTCTACAACCTCATTGTGGGGATGGTAAGCTTGCTTGGTCCTTTTTAATCAGCCATATTGAAAAATAGTATCATTCACAACACATAGTTGTAAGAGATTGTTTGACCATCTCATTTGTAGAAAACGAAGTTTTTATTATAGATTCGATTATTTTTGACTTTTGAGTTGGAGTCATTTTGATTTGTTTCATTTATCAGGGCACTTCACACGCTAGCATCCTCGGTGAGGCTATCATTAATCTTGCTGATTTTGCGGATGCATCAGACCCGTTTGTTGTTTCTTTGCCCCTTCATGGATCCGAGTGCGGAACCATTTTGCATGTGAGGAACTCTAAACTCTTATATATGAATATATCTCTTTTTCCATTCGTAATCATTGTAAAACTCTTATATATGAGCCGCCTACCTGATTAAGTTTTTAAAGTGGGTTTGCTCTAATAAAACATAAAATTAAAGTTAACCAACCTGATTATGTTTTGGTATTGAATTTGAATTCATGTGCTATGATACGTGCTTGGGTACTAAAGACTTGGTTCTTGTGACTGTTTCTCAATTCCAAAATAATAGGACTTTGTTTATGACTTGTTAAGTTTATATTGTTTGTACATGACTCTCTGCATGGGGTCATGTAATGCATGTTTCTTTGCTTTAGGCATAAGAAAAGCAAAGTGGTGAACCATGTTCTCCCACTACGTAGTCTAGATTTTTCATTTCTTGCATTATAAATATTGTAAGTTTATTTGTTGAAAGAAGAAGAAGAAAGATGTTAGTAAAAACAGTCTAGTTTCTTTTGAGTGTTCTTGGGAGAATGACCATCTCGGGTCAGTCTTCTATCATACTACGTACACAGTTGTTGTTTTTGGGATTTTATAAGCTTTTGTATATATATATTTTTCCTGGGTTCTTGAGTGGTCTTTGCTACAATTCCTAAAAGTACTCATATTTAAAGAGGTTGACCCGTCAACATGAAACCAACCTGCTAATCTGTCTAACCCGTTTAATGAAACAGATTACTTGGGGTGGTGTCTAGGTTAAGGTTGAAATTCTTAATCCACTTATGTAATCAGGCCATGTTCGGGCTGGGTAATATCAACCTGCCAACCTGAACTTGACCCAAATTGCCACCCCCAACATTTATATCTCACTACTTTTACCAGGGTGATTGACTTGATCTTTCTGATGCCAGGTTACAGTTCAGTTGCTGACGGGTAAAACCGGATTCAGGTACGACACCATGAAATATCAATACTATTGATTTGTGCGCAGAAGCTTCCTTTATTTATTTCTTTATTGATTGATAGATAGATAGGTTAGTTATTTTTGACAAATAGTTACATATTTTTATCAGATGAAAATGTATCTAGATTTTACCAAACCATGGAGTATTACAATCGAGTCATTTATTATGAAAATGCCCAAAAGAGGAAAACCAACTATTCCAGTGGTTTCTTTTATACAAATTCAGTCAAATGGCTCCGGGAAAAGGTAAAATGACCATTATACCCATCAAATCTAAATTTAAATTCAAAATCATCAACTGAAAATTACTCTAAAAATCAGTTACGTTTGTATTCTAAACTTACAAATTTCCTTAAAATTTTGTTTTTAGATTTCATTTTTGAATTTGTGCATTGGAAGGTTGTACTGCACAACCCTATTTTTCAATTTTATTTAGATTTTTAGGTGATATGTTTTGACCATCAGATAATATCATTTAAGGGTATTATTATATATTACAATTATTATTATATTATACAATTATACCCAGTGAGACACAGCAACCTAGTGGAGTTCAGGGAATAGATTACTTTACTCATTTTAACCTCTATTTATGGTGCAGAGAGTTTGAACAGCAGTTTGATAGAGGGTTACAAAGCGGCAGTAATCTAAACAGAGATGAAGAATCTACCCTTGCCATATCATCTTCCGAATTGCAGCTCTATGATGATAATGGAAATAAGGTTTGAATGTTTGATATCTTTTTGGCTTTGTGTCGAATATCTAAAATAACTTTGAATAATGACAAAACAGTGAAACATGTGGACCAAATGGTACCCTAGTAGTTTGTAATGACGACAATGCCAAACAAGTAATTTTTAGCTTGAGAAGAAATACAGCAACTAATGTTGCAAGTTTTATGGGATGTTAATATTGACAACGATCTACTACTTTGTCATCTTTAAAAAGGCACTATAGACTTTTAGCGAGTTTTTGGATGTGCATTTTGAAAACGGTTATCCAGTTGGTGGTTTATAATTAGTTTCTACTGTTTTGCTGACATAAATCTGCTTATTCACTTATAATTATCATTAAAGTTATCTCTATACCCTTTTTTAATTTACTACTTGTTTAGAATATTGGTAAACACTCAAATCCATCAGAAGTAATTATTACAAGTTTTAGCAACAAAAGCACATCTAAAAACTATATTGTGCAGCGTAGTTTGATACCACTAATTATTTGAGTGTGTTTATTCAATACAGTCACTTCTAGATACCCTCCCATAGTTTCTAGTCAAATGCATTTATTGCAGCACAGTACATGTAAAGTCACATTGCAATTTTCATGAGCCTATGATCACTAATATTATTAACGCGTGTCCTTTGTTTTGTTTTGAATACATCAGGAGTTTTCAGATACGGCTATTGAATATAATGGCTCGTGCAACGCCTCACAGAGGTATTGTGCTAACAATCATGATTCATCAGGCATCCATGAATCCCGTGATTTAGACGGGCCCGATCCTGATGGGAGGAATTTAGATTATTCCGTAAATAACGACTTAGCAATTGCTCGTGAAGAGAATCATAGACTCAGAGGAAGTCTGGAAATGGCTGAATCTTTCATTTTTGAGCTTAAACAAGAACTAATCACATTGCATAGTCATGCTAATGAGATGAGTATGGAAACGCATAAGATTACAGATCATCTAACGAATGAAATCTCTTCGGGCCAAAAACTAGAAAGAGAGATTAGGATGCTGAGATCAGATTGTTCAAAGTTTAAAGATGAACTAGAACAACTTAAAGAAATAAAATTAAGGTCTAAACTTGAGAGCCTACATGATCAAGGTGATCGCCATCAACTCGCATTGGTAAAGGGCCTTCTACTTGTGGAAGATCGAATAAGGGTGCTCATAGAAAAGATTCGTATTGGTTTACTTGAATCTGATTTGAGCTTTATACACCCAGATTTAGAAGTGCTTCTCGGTATTGTGCGGGATCTTGAGAAGGGAACAGTTCAAGAACCGGGTTTTGCATGTGGTTTTGATCTGGGAGAAGGTCAAAATTCGAAACTTTTGAGTCAATTAGATGAAGCAAAAGCTGAGAAAGGCAATCTCGTAAAAAAGATGAATGAAATGGAGTGTTATTACGAATCACTTGTGCAAGAGCTCGAGGAAAATAGGGATCGAATTCTAGGAGAATTTCAGAAGCTTAGATACGAGCATTCCACGTGTGTTTACTCTATTTCAACGTGCAAAGCAGAGACTGAATCAATACGCCATTGTATGAAAGATCAAATCTTGAAATTTAACAAAGAAAGATATGATTTGAGTTGTGTTAACGAGGAGCTCAATAGTAGAGTTCTGGTTGCTGAAGCACTTGTTCAAGAACTTGAGGAAAAGCAGGCAAAACTTCTGGGAGAGTTTAAGAGTTTAAAAAACGAGCATTCGACATGTGCAGACACAATTTCAACCTGTGAATCCAAGATGGAATTAGCACGCCATGATATGAACGATCAAGCCTTTAAGTTTGCTAAAGAAAGACTTGATTTGGGTTTGGCTAATGAGGATCTCGAAAAAAGGGTAAGGGCTGCTGAATCACTTGTGCAAGAGCTTGAGAAAAACCGGGAAAAGATTATGGGAGAGTTTCAGAGCCTTAAACACGAGCATCTGGCATGTGGCGATACTATTTCATCTTGCAAAAGCGAGACTGAATTCGTACGCCATGAGATGAACAATCAAACCTTAAAATTTGCTAAAGAGAAAGATGAAATGAGTTGTGTTAATAAGGAGCTCATGAAAAGGGTTTCGGAGCTTGAGGAAAACCGGGAACAGATTTTAGGAGAGTTTCATTGCCTAAAAATTGAGCATTCGACATGTGGCAGCACTATTTCAACCTGCAAAACGGAGATTGAATTGCTACGCCATGATATGAACGATCAAACCTTAGAATTTGCAAAAGAAAGACGTGAATTGGATTGTATTATTGAGCAGCTCGAGAAGAACCGTGAACAGATTTTGGGAGAGTTTCAGAGCCTTAAAAACGAGCACGCAGCATGTGTCAAGACTGAATTAATACATTGTGATATGAAAGATCAGATATTGAAGTTCACCAAAGAAAGAGATGAGTTAGGTTGTGTTAATGAGGAACTCGAGAAAAGGATCTCAGAACTTGAAGAAAATCGAGAACAAATTTTGGGAGAGTTTCAGAGTCTTAAAAAAGAGCATTCAACATGTGTCGAAACTGAATCGATACACCATCATATGAAAGATCAAATCTTTAAATTTACCAAAGAAAAAGATGAGTTGAGTTGTGTCAATGAGGAACTCAAGCGAAAGATCTTAGAGCTCGAGGAAAATCAGGAAAAGGTTTTGGGGGAGTTTCAGAACCTAAAAAATGAGCATCTGACATGTGGGGATACTATTTTGACCTGCAAAACCGAAACTGATTTGATGGTTCATGATATGAAAGATCAGATTTTAAAATTTACTAAAGAAAACCATGCTTTGAGTAGTATTAATGGGGAACTCAAGGAAACGGTTTCAGAGCTTGAGAAAAAACAAGAACAGATTTCGGAAGATTTTGAGAGAATTAAGAACGAGCATTCGGCATGTGCGAACACTATTTTGATCTGCGAAGCTGAGACGGAAGCGATACGGCATGATATGAATGATCAAATGCTAAAATTCGCAAAAGAAAGAGATGATTTGGATTGTGATAACAAGAAGTTCAAGAAAAAGGTTATGACTCTAGAATCAGCACTTGAAAGGGCTCGTATAAATTACTCGGTTGCAGTGACTCAATTGCAAAAGAATCTTGACATGCTAGCCTCCCAAGTTTCGTCCTTGTTTGAGACCAATCAGAACCTCATTAAAGGAACCTTCTCAGAATCTTCGATATCATTATCTGAAAAGTGCCCAAATAAAATTACAACATGTTCTGAAAAACAAACGTTGGGCGCTCATCATCTCTCAGACGAAGAACTAAATGAAATATGTTGTGCAAATTTATACTTGGATGTGTATTCAGTTACTCTTGAGGAACAATTATTTGAAGTGAGTATCGATGCCAACAAAATGAAGGAACAAATAAACGAATACGCGCAGAAGTTGGAACTTTCACCTGAAAAATCCAAGCCCGAAGGACGGTCAGAATCTTTACGGTTAGCTTTCATGAAAGAACAATGTGAAACCACTTTACAGGAATTAAAGCAACAACTTTTTGTTTCCAAAAGACATGGGGATGATATATTAATTAAATTACAAGATGCCCTTGATGAAATCGACAGTAGGAAGAAGTCTGAAGCTTCTTATCTGAAAAAGATTGGAGAATTGTCGTTGAAGATTGTGGGGTTGGAAGATGACCTACAATCAGTACAAGCTGAACTGGAATGTGCTCTCTTGAACCTTGAATGTTGCAAGGAAGAGAAAGAAAAGATTTTAGCTTCAATGCAACAATGTGAGGAGGAGAAGTTGAAAATTGGATTTGAACTTTCTTTGTTAAAAGAACAGATTTCTCAAAAAGAAGAGAACTCGATACTTTCAATGATGAGTTCTGGCTCAAGTTTTCAAGATATACAGGGCGTGCTTGTGCAACTACACAAGGTAATTTGAGATATCTGATATTTAACATGCATAATGCTTGTTTCTCTAGTCTATGGATCGTAGGAAAATGTCTGTTTTTTGATCATAAGTTTCTTACTATAGGCTAATGAAGAGATCGGGAGAATATACCCGAGTTTTAAGGATTTCCATGAAGATGGAAATGCGTTAAAGAGAGTGCTTGCTTTGGAAATCGAGCTTGCTGAAGCACTGACAGCCAAGAAGAAATCGAGCATTCAATTCCAAAGGTATAACGCTTATCAGTAGTCATTTCTTTTGCCACTTAATCATGCAGAAGATTAAAATGGTTTGTCGAAACAGTTAACTAAATAGTAAGACTATTAGTTAAATCAAATAGTTCTTGTGATAATACATAATATATTGGTTATTTATCAACCATCGCCAAGATGGTTTAGTGGTAACGCGTCCTGATATCCTCACAAGAGGTCTCAGGTTCGAACCTCCGTAGGTAAACGTCTTGGGGTCGTCGGAAAAAGGGTTCGGAAACGGTCACGGATACCCGGTTAGGCCCGTACATCTGAGTAACAAAAATGACTCACCTTCCCCAGATAATCTGAACAGCAAAAACGTACTCCGTTCACATTAGTTGTTAATAAAACTCTCAACAGATGGGGAAAAAATGTTATATGGTCAACCCAACCCGCCCTATTTTCATTTCATAAAATTACCATTTTTTTGGCCAATTGACCCATCATCCAACTAGCAATCTCTACTTCTAGGCATGACTCGTCTCGGCTTGTCAAGTTACCGAGTCTGGTACATTACTTTCTTTCCTGGAACGGGGGAATTTGGAGTCAACTGCAAAAAAGTCAAACATGGTGCCATAAAGCTAACATGGTAATCTGCTACATTTTTTCAGTTCTTTCCTTAAACAACACAGCGACGAAGAAGCTGTCTTTAAAAGCTTCAGAGATATCAACGAGCTGATCAGAGACACATTAGAAATCAAGAGTAAATATGTAAATGTTGAAACCGAACTGAACGATATGCATGAGCGATACTCTCAGTTAAGCCTGAAATTTGCTGAGGTTGAAGGAGAAAGACAAAAACTTATGATGACTGTCAAGAATGTAAGATCACCCAGGAATCAGGTTCACATAAAACGCTCATCATCGGAAACACTAGATAAGAATCATTTGTAGAGTCAGAATTAGTCAACTGTATTGTTAAAAAGGCAACAAGATCTGTGAATAGGTTTGGGTTAACATCAGGAGGCTCGAGTAGAAAGCGCAGGTGTTTTCAGGTGGTGTAAATGGTTTTAGTTACAAAGGGTCTAACTGTTTACTAGAAGTATTAACCAGGTTTTTTTTTATGTTTGAAGTTTTTGTACTTTTTGCTTTACTTATCATGTTGTGATTCATATTTATAGAAAAAGCTGATTCTTTAGTGGTGCTGATGTTCTTGTTTCTATTCAACTATTTGTAATATGTTATTTTTGTATAATAATCAATCAAGTTTATTGCAACAAACAGATGCATTATTTCGGACATAAGATGGTAAATATGACACACACACACACACACACAAATAAACAACATAGTTTAATTAAAATTCAATGCAAAACCCTTCATATCTCATATACTTTATGATTGTTAATGGTAAATACCTTTTATGTAAAAATCATCTAATTTAAGCCATTAAGAATTTTTGAACCATTTCCCTTGCTGTTATCATTTTGAACAACCAAGTCCAGATTTTGATTTGGCAAAGGTTTAGATTTGACACATCAGGTACCTCTAGTTTTCATTTTGACATCCTAAACCCCTGATCCAGATTTTTTTAATACGAGTAATGTTTATTACAAACTGAAGCAAGCCCGTGTTTCATTGTTATTCAATATTTAAGTATAAGTTTGGTCTGTTTGATATTGGAACTCAAAAGATAAATTTCCATTAAGCTTATATTTTTAAAAGGGGGTCATGATTTTGCCACAGGTGGATTTTATAGGTACACAGGGTATTAAAGTGCATTGACAATTTTACCCTCAATATTATTTGACCTATTTTCTTTTTATCTTTTTGACTCTAAAAATACATACCCATCTATTGTCTTTACCAAAATTCTGAGTCTCATCCCCCATCTTCATCAATGGTGCCGTTGAAGAAATCAATGGTGTTGAAGAAGGGCTTTAATTTGTTTTCTTTTAATCTTTTTGGCAAGCATAGCCCATTGGTTTACACCGTTGGAAGTGATTGGTGACCGTGGATAGCCACCTGACTATATCTGGTCGCCCGTGAAATGTAGCGACTGCCGGAAGTTGAAGTGGAAGAGAAAGAAAAGAACACGTTACCTGTGTACCTAAAAGATTCCCCTGTGGCAAAATCAGGACCCTTTTATAAGACCTAGTATAGAAGTCTTGTTTGGTTAAAAAAATATAGAAGTTTACAGGGAGTTTATTGAAAAAATAAGCTTTAGATAAATTAATTTTTAGATGAAATTACATTAATACTCTTTATTTAAATATTTTTAGTTTTCATTTTTGTGTCCATTTATGTCATTTTAAATTATTATTATACAGCTCTAGCTATTTCGCCGAACACATAAAAAAATATATGTTCAAACTTCAATTTCTAAACATAAGTTCCAGCTACCGAGCTCCAGTTATCAGCTAGTTTTGAAGAAGACACCCTTCACCAGTTTTCTATAAGAATGTACTTTCTTACAAAATTCCATAGAAACTTTATGCCAAATTACATATAAAACAACTACTGTAAGACAATCAAATTTGTTGTAATGATAAATCCCATTGATTTTCATTTCAGATTAACAGATGGTAATGATATACCATTATTGCAACATAAAGATTTCTCCATGAAAAGCCAATGAAACAAGTAAGCTTAAAGATATATGAAAGATGACCTAGAATTGTAAACATGTCTTTGTGGTCTACAAAGCTTTCTATATACAAACTCAAACATACAACAAAAGTTACCTTCTCTTTACCCAAAATATTTCAAGTCAAAGTTCCAAGCAATATCAAAAACTCGAAAGATCATAGACCCTTCAAGCTTCTTTTATCAGCAATATGAAACACGGGATATTTGCTTTGAAATCTGCATAACATGAGCTTTAAGCTCAGTTAGTCCAATGTTCAAAGAATTGCACACGGACAGCTGCTCTGTTTCGAGGAGTCATCTTGAAACCTCTCTGTCATTTAAAAAGAAAAACAACATGCAGATGACATTGTTAGTCTTTGACGTCTAAGATCATAATCAACATCTTTAAGCTTCAAAGTTTATTTGTAATTTTTGAATATTTAGACTATGATAAACCAATCAATCTGATATAACAAACACCACAATTGATGGTATCCTATTTTAACAAAATGCTTTACAAAATTTTGAGTATAAAAAGTGATAGGTCGGACTTCCACAGTCAAACCATTTCTTATTTGGGAGGGTGTATCAAGTATTAACATAACTAGTTTTTAATTAAAACTCCCTATATTCAGAAAGAAACCATTTGATAACTTACCAAAAGAGCATATTGCAATATCTGTTATGTCCTCTTACCAAATCAAATCTTTAAGATCCTTTTTTGTTTATCTTTTGGTTTGAAACGAATGTGATTTCGTATTCAATATTAGACTTTCCAAAGTAGTGCATAGTGCATCTATAACAAACATCTACGGGGTTGTTTAAATGTGTGTTTTGAAAGTGACTATGTACTTACGAACAATCAAACTCAAATGATCAGTTGTAACCAGATACTTACCATTGTTTTTGTCAGGCATTGGAGGCCGCACAACGACAAGCATAGTGATAATACCTCCAGGAACTTCACTTACTCGAGATCTAGACTCGGCAAGTGTTTTATCATTCTCCAATATCTTTCCGGCATTGATGAGTTTCACATCATTTATGGTTTTTGGCCCATTTTCTTCATCTGTTAGACATTAAAAACATAGATTAAACAGAAAGATTTTAAAGTTAAAATAAAAGGAAAAAGATAAAAAAAAAAAAAAAAAATAAGAAATGGATTCTTGTTCTATGATAAACATAAGACAACCCTCTTGCACCAAGAATCCCCAAATTTGCAAGGCTTACGATGAAAGTCTTTGTACACTATCATTCTCTAGTATTCTAGAAAGGATCTATTCAGTTAATCGAGGTCATGGCCTTTTGGATACACATTGCACAGCAATAATTAAAATCAATTGTGTACGTGTAAGAAATATGACGACCAATTCCACGTACTCAATATTTGTTAGCATAACGTGTCTTATATATTTTCTGCGTTTATGATGTCTAATGAGTGAAATTTAGGAAACTGCTACCCCTAATTTGCGGATACGGTGATCATATCTAAATAGGGTAGTCGGTAGTATTGATCAATACGACAATTGGAAACGTCAGTAAGGGGAACTTTAGTAGGTGGTGCTCATCAACTCACCGCTAAAAATGATGATGATAGGACTTATCAGTGTTTAACATTTCCAACCATCAAAATGTTACACTTAAACAAACGAAGTAGTAGATATGTTCACAAGTTTTATTAGTATACACTCAAATATAACAACAACAAAAAAGGGGAAAATAAAAATAAGAGAAAAGAAAACTGACAAGTACAACATTCAAATTATCATATGAATAAAATGATATATTTGAGAGAGGAAACAACATAAGATAGTTAGTACCTTAATTGATATCATTATTGTCTCTGAGCATAGATTCATTTGTCAATATATCAAGTAATAGGAACCCTTATCACATATTCCATATCATATAATATAAAGTGGACCCATAAACTGCTAATACCAATGATGAAGATGATTTGGACCTCAAAGTGATGGCGAAATCATCCAATGTACATGTTATTTTTGACATAACTTAGAACATGGGTATAGGTATTTAATTCAGGATTGGCAAAATTTCACAGATTTAGCAAAATCTAGTAATCCCATTTTATATTCTAGTAGCTAGTTTATGCAAAGCTACTTAATCTTATCACTTACATTAACAATATTTTAACTTAAGGATCAAACCAATTCACAATTGATGATAATAAAGTTGGAAGAAAAACATCTATATAGACCAAGAACAGGATAAAACCACTAAATTGCCAAATAAGTACCTTAGTTTCAATCAGACTTAAATTGAACTAGCAATGGATGTAAGTTATCTAAACAAAATTCTACAAAAAAAAAGAAATGGAATAATATAATTGTTACATAATTAAAATTTGGAAATTGAATTAACCTTGGGGCAATTGTGCAAGTATCATCTCTTTCAAAGATCCCACAGTGGTGGTTGGACTGTATCTGTTTGGTCCAATATCACTGCCATCAGCTAACCTGAATTTTAATTCAATCAATTCTTCAGAAGCCATTGATTAAAACCCGCCTCAAATTTTCATAACCCACTTGAATTTTTTACAAAAAGATTTAGAATTTCTCAACTTTTTAATGAATTGTGTGAAAACCCCCAGATAAATTATCACAAATACTAATGAAAAACAAAGACGTTTTGATGAGATGGAAACAGAGGGAGAGTAAGTAATGATGGAATCAAACAAAAATGAATTTTTATTTGAGAAATATATATATTTGACAGCAAGATGAATATATATATATATATATATGTATATTATAAAAAGTGTTTGATAACGGGGGAATCAATAGTAATGCACCACGTGTTATAAAACTCACTTTCCTTACCATTTTAAAAACTAAATACCTCACAAACTACAAGTCAAAAAATTATTAAAATTGTACCATAAAATTCAGCGTTTCCTCCTTTTCGATTTAAGATTTCATAAGCTATATTTTCGACGAGTTTTTTTTTTTCATTTTTTGGTGGGTTTACAAATTAGTAACATATGTGTTAGTGTTGCGTTTAGGGTTTAGGGTTTAGGGGTTAGGGTTTAGGGTTGTCGTTTGTAAGATATTTAGTTTTTAAAAAGAAGGGAAAAATGGGTATTTGATGAAAATGAGTGGTTGAGATTGATTCTCATATTCTCACACAAAGTTGTTGTACTCATTTGAACCTTATTCGTGTGTGTATATATATATATATATATATATATATATATATATATATATATAGGGTTGGCTTCTGGTGAAAATAAGGAGTTAAAATAAAAATAGCTAAAACGATCTCAATTTGTATTCATAATTTTTTTTAGTTGTGAACTTTTATTTTCTTCGTGTTTTTTTTATTGTAAACCCTTACATTTTTTTTATTTTCCAAAAAGTTTTCGTTGTGAACATTTATTTATTTATTTATTTTTTGCTTCACAAAAAGTTAGAAATCTTTTAGCTGTGAAACTTAATTTTTTTAGCTTCACATAATATGAATGTGTGAAGCTTAATTTTCAACCTTCACAATTTATAAATTTTATGTGAAGCCAAAAAAAAATAAGCTTCACATTTAAAAATTAAGTGTGAAGCAAAACAAAATCAACTTCACAGTTTATAAAATTTTAAAGGTCAAGTGTTTTCAACGTTTTTATTTTATCCTTATATTTTCACATGATCACAATTATATATATATATATATATATATATATATATATATATATATATATAGTTAGTAAAAAGAGGGGTGAGGCTGACTGAGAGAATAATAAGGTTTCTTGACAGAAAGAAAAGAAATGAACAAAGAAAATATTAGAATAATAAAAAGAATATATTTTAACACGTTACTATACAATAATATAATTCTTTCTTGTTGATTACGTGACATTCAATTTTTTATCTATATGTTTAATGTAGTGATTCCGACATTATTTGTTTTTAGCCGTAATCATTAATTATACTTTATAATGTTGTACACTACAACAACATGAATCATATTTTGTAAAGTGAAGGTCAACAGAGGTCCAGAGGTCCAATTGTAAATAATGAAAGTTGTAATAGTTCTGGTCAAGAATATAAATATTAAAAGTTCAAGGGTAATTATGTACATATTGTTAATTTAGTTGTTAAGTTTGTTATAAGGTGGTTAGTTCAGTTTAGGTCGTTAATTCAGTTTTATGAGGATGTACAGAGCGTTTTGAGGATCAATAAAATTAATCATGTTTTCTCTCAATTCAAGTACTCAATCTGTTGTTTGATTCACCATTATCAAACTTATTATGGTATCAGAGTTGTAATGGTGTTAATTGTTGCGTAATTTTGTGTAACGATCGGTTCAAATTGTGCAATTCGCGTTTGTTGAATCTGTGTTCGAATTCAAATTCTTTCATCAATTTGTAGTCAATTACTTCAATTTGTAGACAATTACTTTTCACTTAATCCACAAGTATTTCAGAATCATTTGTTCTTGCATCCGTCTGATGGACCTGGATCTCTGTTGATTTAAGAGAAGCTAATAGGTGCACAGAATTATCGTTCATGGCGAAGATCTATGGAAATTGCTCTTTCAACTAAGCGAAAGTTAGGGTTTGTGAAAGGTACTGTTCCGAAGCCATTAACTGATGTAAATAAGGCTTAATTGTGGGATACGTGTAATAACATGGTTATTAGCTGGCTTATGTCTGAGTCTATTGCTAAATCCATTATGTTTGTTGGTACTTCTTCTGAGATCTGGACTCAATTGGAAAGTAGATTTGCCTTGAGTAATGGTTCAAGGAAATATAAACTTCATAAGGATACCTATGCTATTGAACAACAAGGTATGCCTATTAGTGAGTATTACACTAAGATAAAATGTGTTTGGGAGGAGTTAGATTCTATGAGTGAGTTGCTTAGAATCACTGTTGTAACTCCTGAAATTACTTTGTTCATGACTGCTTTGAATCAAAAAAAGGAAGAACAAAGACTCTGTCAATTTCTGAATGGATTGGATGATCATTTTAGTTCTCAAAGATGTCAGTTGTTAATGATTACTCCTCTGCCAAATGTTGAAAGTGTTTGTTCTTTGCTTCAACAAGAGGAGTCTCAAAGAGACATTTTACTGCATAATCCTGGTGTTGAAACAACTGCTTTGTATAGTTAAACTGCTAGCTCTAGTACTGCAAAATGTGACATATGTGGTTACAAATGGCATCCTCCAGAGAAATGTTGGGAAAAAGTTAGTTATCCAACATGACACTACAAGTATAAGCAATCTAAGACTGGTAATCAAAGTAAAGCTAGACCTACTGCTGGGCAAAATACTGAAGGTAGTAATATTAAAAGAACTGCTGCTCATGTGGATGGTAACCATGTCATGTTCACTTCCAAGCAGTTTGCAGAGCTTTTAAAATGTTTACCTCAACTAAGTCAAAGCAAAGATGATCTTGCTGATCTTGAGGATGAGTTGGATCATGATTTTGTTGCACGTAATGCTACTGCAACAGGTAATCTATCTCATGAACCTCTGGTAACTAAATGGATCATAGACACTGGTGCCACATACCATATGACACATACCATATGACACCTTTGTCTAATGCATTTTTGGAATGCAAATCATTGATGTTTAAACCTGCAATTAAGTTGTCAAATGATCATTCTTCACTTATTTCTCATATAGGAAATGTGCAACTAGAAAATGGTATACTTCTAAAAGGTGTTTTGGTTGTTCCCTCCTTCAAGTTTAGCTTGTTATTTGTCCCCAAGTTGACTCATGATAACCACTGTGTAGTTACTTTCTACTCACAGTTTTGTGTTATCCAGGACTTGATAACAAGGAAGGTGCTAGACTGGGTAAAAGAAGGAAAGGAATGTACTATCTGATCAATGTGCCTCTGCATCAAATTGATAAAAGGCTCACATCAATGATAGTGTCAACTGTGAACGATTGTAGTTTGTTTTCCATGTCTGCTAAATCAATAACGGATGGTTGTACTAATGCCACTATTTTGTCATATAGCTTGTGGCATCATAGATTAGGCCATGTTTCAGATTCTAAACTTAAACATATTCCTTGTATTCTTCCTACTATAATAAATTGCCTTATTCATTGAGTGAATCTCACAGTTCTACTATATTTCATCTTATACATATAGACATTTGGAGACCATACAAGGTACCTACACAAGGTAACTGTCGCACCCCCAAATTGTGATGCAGCGGAAATCGGGTCGGGGCACGACTAATTAGGAAATCATTACACAAAGTTACATCGAACGACCACTATATGCGTCGTTTTGAAAATAGTACAAAATAATACATTGATAATCAAATTGTTTACATCTATTTCTGAGTTCGCGAATAATCGTAGAGATTTTAATACATAACTAATGACACAAAATAGTAATGCAAGAAAATCTCCAATGTTTGTAAATCATGCGACTCGAGCTATGGTATCCTGGAGTAATCCTACTCCTGCTGTGAACCTGAGAATACATACTAAAATGGTCAACAATAATGTTGGTGAGTTCATAGGTTTAGATATCAAAATGTAAATGTGAACCACGAGATTTCATATGAGTTGCACGCATGCAAGATAATGTATACTACTGCCATGAGCTCATAGTCTGAAGCTTAACCAAATGAGTTTGCCTCCTGCAGATGCCTAATCCAGAACATCCGTATGAACAAATAATAAAGCGCCCGTTTGACCAGTTAGAGCTACTAACCCGGACGGGGATGGTCAATCCCAAATAGTACTATTCTTTAATACTCGCGCTAAGATCCATACTAACGAAACTATGATGTGTAGAGGACTTTTGTGTGGATTATGAAAGTGAAACTCATGCAATCCGTATATGTGTAAATCTGTACTCGTTTTCATGAAAATAGTGTATGTATTCTCACCCCAATAGTTAAAACAGTAAAAGCGGGGCTATGAGACTCACCTGAGTCTTGAAAGCGAGCGTTTAAATTAATAAACGTTTATCCAATGTGTAACCTTCTGGCGCCCTAAACGCACAAGGTTATGTATGAGTGAATGTCTCAAAAGATCATTCATGCTAGTTGTCCACTCAACTAGTTATGTTAAATGTTGTTTGTTCTTCGATTACGTTTGGAAAAACATGTACGGCCCGTTGGTGAAGAGTTCGAAGTGATATTAATTCTCAAGTAATATTATCATGATTGTTTTGTGGTTCAAGTTGTTAAGGTTAATATGCCTTAGGTGTTTCCAGGTTGTCTCCGTAAGTATTTAACTTTGATTGTTACGGATAGTAAAATAAAGTAGTGAGTTGGTTGATTATTCGGGGTCCAAGTTAATACTGTTGGTTTGGTGTTCAATGGTTAATACTGTCGATTAATGTGTCACTAGAGCTTATAAGGTCTGGCTAGTGCGACACTAAGGCTAATGTCGTTAGTTAATACTGTTGGTCTTTGTGTCGCTAGTTAACACGGATGGTCTTTGTGTCGCTAGTTAATACTGTTGGTTATAAATGTTGCGACATAGAGGTTAGTGTTGCTAGTTACTACTGCTAGTTATAATGTTGTGACGCAAGGGTTATGTCGCGGGTTAATACTGTTGAGTTAATACTGCTGATTTCAAAGGTAGCGACACAAGGATTGTGTCGCTACTTCCACAGACTGAAGGTTTCACATAGTTTCTACTGCTCGTTTTGTTTCTACTGTTCTCTTAGTTTCTACTGCTTGCTTAGTTTCTACTGTTCTCTTAGTTTCTACTGCTCTCTTAGTTTCTACCGCTCTCTTAGTTTCTACCGCTCGCGTGGTTTCTACTGTTGGTTCTTTTCTTTTATTACTACTGCTAGTGTATTTACTAGTTTCCACTGCCAGTTCGTTTACATAGTTTCTACTGTTAGTGTATTTTACTTAGTTTCCACTGTTAGTGCATTTTACCTAGTTTCCACTGTTAGTGCATTTTACCTAGTTTCCACTGTTAGTGCATTTTACCTAGTTTCTACTGCTAGCACGTTTTCCTTTATTACTACCGTTAGCACATTTCCTCGGTTACCACTGTTAGCGTATATCCTTAGTTTCTACTGTTAGTTCATTTTACTCACCACTGCTAGTGTATTTCTACTGTTTGTTTCTGGGAAATCATTTTCGTTCACGGGTTTAGATTTAGAAATTTTCGCTTTGGACCCGAGGCTTTTACACGTCAAATCTTACTATTTTTACACACGTAAAAGTAAGCCGATTTTCGGTAAGAAGTTATAAATGGCTTTCTGGTAAGTTTCTTTAAGAAGTTTGTTTTAAGATTCTTTCAAGTGGGTTTTCAGTTTATATTTCGTGAGTGAACTTACTAGCATGTTAAATAAATAAAATCTTACGAATAACAAAGGGAGGTTGAGAAAAGTGTGTCCTTACCCGAAAAGTATGTGATGAACAAGATGTGAATGAAGGTGATGTAGCTTGACTTCCGGTTCCCAGTTAGCTTTCTTGTGAATTTTTGAGAGAGTTTTAGAGAGTGAAAGTGAAAAAAATGTTTTCTGATTGTGTTTGCCGTGAGGAGAGAAATGAGAGAGAGTTTTGGGTAAAGTTTTCTGAAGATTTTGGTCAATGAAAAGTTGAGTTGTGTGTGTAAGTAACAAAAATGATGATATTCTCTGGGGAAGTGTATGGAGCCAGTCTAGGGGTCCTAGGCTTTGCAGACTTTTATCTTCTGTGGGCTCCCACCTGATTCCTCACTTGTCCATTAATTTAATTGATTGTTTGTTTAATTAAAATTGTTACATTTTAACTTGTGTTTCCTTTATGTTTTCGAGCGGGTTTGCGTTACGTATTGTACGTTTTGCATAAAACGTAAAGTGTTCGTATATTATTACGTAATAATAATATAATGTAAATAACTACTATTTAATTATGAAATAGATTTACGTTATTTATGAAAAAGGGTTTTCACCAACGTCCATATAAATCGAGTCGGACTCCATCCGATTGAAATTGCGTAATTAACAATTAACTACGTATATGCGTATAATACAATATACCAATTGTTCCGTAATTAGTCCTATTTCACACTAATTACAAGTAGTAATAACCAACGATTAATTACTAATGACGGCCTAATTCGCCGGGTGTCACATTCTCCCCTTGTTAGAAGAATTTCGTCCCGAAATTAGCTTGTTGCCGTGGGTTGTGTGGCATCTAAGAATAGATGTGGGTATTTCTGTCGCATTTGGTCTTCCCGTTCTCAAGTGAATTCAGGACCGCGCCTGGAATTCCACCGGACTCTCACAATGGGAATACGACTCTGTTTTAAGCGTTTGACCTCTCGGTCCATGATTTCCACGGGTTCTTCGACGAAATGAAGTTTGTTATCGATTTGGATTTCGTCAAGAGGAATGATAAGTGTCTCTTCAGACAGGCATTTCTTCAAGTTAGAAATGTGAAAAGTGTTGTGCACGCTACTGAGTTCTTGAGGTAGCTGCAGTCGGTATGCCACTGGACCAATTCTTTCAAGAATTTTAAACGGTCCAATGTATCTAGGGTTTAACTTTCCGCGTTTACCAAAACGAATGACGCCTTTCCATGGCGACACTTTCAAAAGAACACGGTCCCCGACTTGAAATTCGAGGTGTTTGCGTCTCACGTCAGCATAACTCTTCTGACGGTCACGTGCGGCTTTCAGCCGGTTTTGGATACTTACGATTTTCTCGGTTGTTTCATGAATGATTTCAGGACCGGTGAGTTGGCTATCTCCCACCTCAGTCCAACAGATAGGTGAGCGACATTTCCGCCCATAGAGTGCCTCAAAAGGTGCAGCCTTTATGCTGGTGTGATAACTGTTGTTGTATGAAAATTCGCACAGGGGCAAATGATTTTCCCAAGAGTTACCGAAGTCAACTACGCAGGCTCGTAGCATATCCTCCAGTGTTTGAATAATTCGTTCGCTTTGGCCATCGGTTTGTGGGTGGTAAGCCGTACTCATATCTAGACGGGTACCTAGAGATTTCTGTAGTGATTGCCAAAAGCGAGAGGTAAATCGACTATCTCTGTCAGAGATGATTGAGATGGGTACGCCGTGCCTTGACACAACCTCTTTCAGATAGAGTCGCGTAAGACGTTCCATCTTGTCAGTTTCCTTGATAGCTAGAAAGTGAGCGGATTTGGTAAGCCGGTCGACGATCACCCAAATGGTATCACAACCGCTTGGTGTTTTTGGGAGTTTAGTGATGAAATCCATGGAAATATTTTCCCATTTCCATAGGGGTATTTCTGGTTTTTGAAGTAATCCTGAGGGTTTCTGGTACTCGGCTTTAACTTTCGAGCAGGTGAGACATTTACTGACGTACGTAGCTATATCAGCTTTCATGTTGGGCCACCAGTACGACTTTTTGATGCCATGATACATCTTGTCAGATCCAGGATGTATAGACTATCGTGATTTATGGGCTTCATCCATCACCAATTCTCGTAGGTTCCCACAGTTCGGTAACCAAATTCATTTAGAGAAGTAACGGTTTCCATCGGGTTTGATTTCGAATTGTTTCTCCATGCCTCTCAACGCTTCGTTTTTCACATTTTCTATCTTGAGTGCCTCAAGTTGTGCGGTGTGGATGTGAGTGGTGAGGTTGTTATGTATGGTTAAGCCAAGGGCTCGAACTCGGAGTGGTTTCGTTCGTTCTTTTCGACTCAAGGCATCTGCAACAACATTTGCCTTGCCTGGGTGGTAGCGAATTTCGCAATCGTAATCACTAAGTAATTCGACCCAACGACGTTGTCTCATGTTCAGATCTTTTTGATCGAAGATATGTTGGAGACTTTTGTGATCGGTGAAAATTGTACACTTGGTACCATATAGGTAGTGTCTCCAGATTTTATGCGCGAACACTACGGCTCCAAATTCCAAATCGTGAGTTGTGTAGTTTTTCTCGTGGACTTTGAGTTGTCGGGAGGCGTAGGCAATGACTTTTTCTCGTTGCATTAACACACAACCAAGTCCTTGGTGTAAGGCGTCACAGTAAACCACGAAGTCATCGCTGCCTTCAGGTAAGGATAAGATTGGCGCACTGCAAAGTTTCTGTTTCAATAGTTGGAAAGCTGACTCTTGTTTATCCGTCCAATCAAACTTCTTTTCTTTTTGTGTCAGGGTGGTTAAAGGTTGAACTATTTTGGAGAAATTCTCAATGAATCGCCGATAGTACCCAGCGAGTCCTAAAAACTGGCGTACTTCGGCTGGGGTTCTAGGTGCTTGCCAGCACTTGATAGCCTCAATCTTGGACGGATCGACATGTATTCCTTGATTGTCGATGACGTGACCTAGGAATTGTACGGTTCGAATCCAAAATTCGCACTTGGAGAATTTGGCATACAACTCTTCGTGTTTGAGTAGTTCAAGAATGGTTTTCAGATGTTGTGCGTGTTCTTGTTCGTTACGCGAGTAGATCAAAATATCATCGATGAATACGATAACAAACTTGTCTAGATATGGTTTGCACACCCGATTCATAAGGTCCATGAATACAGCCGGTGCGTTGGTTAAGCCAAAGGGCATGACTTGAAATTCGTAGTGACCGTACCGAGTTCGGAAAGCGGTTTTCGGGATGTCGTCATTTTGAACACGCAATTGGTGGTATCCTGCCCGTAGGTCGATTTTCGAGTAGACACTCGATCCCTGAAGTTGGTCAAATAGATCATCGATTCGGGGAAGTGGGTACCGATTCTTGACAGTTAGTTTGTTCAGTTCGCGGTAATCGATACACATTCGGAAAGATCCATCTTTCTTCTTGACGAAGAGGACCGGAGCTCCCCAAGGCGAGGAACTTAGTCGGATAAATCCCTTGTCTAGGAGTTCCTGTAATTGGGTAGATAACTCCCGGAGTTCGGAAGGGGCTAAGCGGTAAGGTGCTCGTGCCACGGGTGCTGCACCGGGCACTAGATCGATTTGAAATTCGACTTGTCGAGACGGAGGTAGGCCAGGCAAGTCTTCAGGGAAGACTTCAGGAAAATCCCGTGCTACGGGCACGTCTTCAAGTCGCTTCTCCCCTGACTTCTTCTCGGTTATGTGGGCCAGAATTGCCTGATATCCTTTTCTCAGATACTTTCGAGTTTTCATGCATGAGATGATATTTACACTCGATCCCCCGGTCTCCCCTTGTATGATTAAGGTTCCACCAGTAACGAGGGGAATACGGACGATTTTATCTAAGCAAATGATTTCGGCACGATGTTTGGACAGCCAGTCCATGCCTATGATAATTTCAAAACTCCCGATTTCAATAGGGATCAAGTCTATGGAGAAGAGTTCGTTTGCTAGATTTAAAGTGCAGCTTTGGATTACTGTACTGGTTTCGATCAGTTTGCCGTTTGCTAATTCTACAATGTACTTAACATCCAAAACAGTGGGTGTAATTTCGAGCAATTGACTAAACTCATTTGATATAAAACTCTTGTCAGCACCAGTATCAAATAAGATAGTTGCAGTTAAGTCGTTGAGTAGGAACGTACCCGTGACCACATTGGGGTCTTGGCGGGCTTCCCCGGAATTCATCACGAAGGCTCTGCCGCGAGCGTTGTTCTTGTTTCTGTTGTTGTTGTTGTTCTTCAGTTTCGGGCATTCGTTCTTGAAATATCCCGGGTTACCACACTCGAAACAGGCTTTCGATGTGTTTGTGTTGGCGTGAGGGTTGGGGGCTCTGCAATCCCTGGTTAAGTGTCCGTAGCGCTTGCATTTGTTGCAAGGAGTGCCACAAGGACCCTCATGATGTCGGTTGCATTTCGAACAGAAGGGTTTGCTTCCAGTGTACCCCTTCTTTTCTCCACACCCTGAGGTATAGGCCATGGTAGTATTGGGCCTTTTGTTCTGTTGATTGTTGTTATTGAAGATTCCTTCCCATCTTCTTTTGTTGTCACTAGCTCGTGACCCCGTATCTTTTACTGCAGGTGTCCCACGACGGACCACCTGTGCCATTAAACTGTGTGCCATACGGACCACCTGTGCCATTAAACTGTGTGCCATACGGACGGCACTTTGAATCGTTCCAGGGCTCGAGGCGGTGACCATTCCCTGGATCTTGGCTGGGAGTCCCCAGATGTACCTTTCAATTCTTTTGTACTCGGGGTCTACCATGGTCGGGCAGAGAAGTGCCAATTGGTGAAATCGAGTGGTGTAGCTGGCGATGTCGTCGCCTCTAACTGTGAGGTTCCAGAATTCTACCTCCAGCTGTTGTAATTCTTCTCTGGGGCAGTACTCTTCAGTCATCATCTTCTTCAGTTCTTCCCAAGGGAGTTGGTAGGCAACATCAATACCCATGGTTTGGGCATAGGTGTTCCACCAGGTGAGGGCACCTTCCAGAAGGGTGCAGGTGGAGTATTTTACCTTGCACTCTTCAGTGCAGTTGCAGATGCGGAAGACAGATTCCATCTTCTCGAACCATCTTATTAATCCGATGGCTCCTTCCGTGCCTTTGAAATTTAAGGGTTTGCAGCTCAAAAATTCCTTATAGGAACAAGGTTTGGTTGCCGGAGTTGCGTTCGAGGTGTTTTCGCTGCCGGTCTGTGGTATCGATCCAATATTTTGGTTTGCTCCCTGAGCAGCCAAAGCTTCGGCTACTCCTTGAGCGATGAATTGAGCGAGTTCTTCAGCGCTGAAAGTTTGTCTTCTTGGCGGCATGATTCTTAAATAAGGAATTGAAAGAAGTGTGGGTTAGTTATATGAGGGTTATGATTTTTTTACAGATGTATATTTATGAAGAGGTAACATACAACAGCACCAATGACAATCGCGAATTAAAGCAACAAGATCTGATATCATTCAAAATGCAAGTTCGATTTATTATAGAATTTAGAGTTTACAAAAGATGCCGGGAATTGTTACGTCCAACGAGTTACAAAAGTTTAACAAGTAGATTACATAACGAATACTACACTAATCTCGACGTCGATCTGCTTGTGGTAACAGAGTGATAATCCGTTCGACAGCCTCCGCAAGTCTGCCAGTCTGACGTGCACTCTCTTCGGCCAGTGTTAATCGTTGTTCCAGCATGCTTGAGTGTTGTTCAGCCTCCTGTGATCGCTGTTCACATTGTTGTATTCTCGTCCGCAATTCCGTGAGTTCGTCCCTCGTATCGGTGGCCAAGTCGTTAGTGAGGTTCACGACTTCAGCAATGTCTTCATGGCCTTGATGGAATTGTACCATGTCATCCCGTATCTCTCTTTGCTCTACTTCCATTGCCTCGAGTCTCCTCTCGTGGCGGTGAAGTCTTGCAGCTAACACTGGGACACTGTGACGAGTGGGTTCCTGAGTGTACGGAGAAATATCCATGGGTTCGGTAGTGGACCGTATCCCTTCCTCGCGTCTCCAGGTTGTAAGTGCATTGGACAGCCAATTCCATTCTCGCGCCTCTGCTTGGTGGCGATTCATGTTTGAGGTGCCTGCGGTGTCAGTGTTCCTCACTCGAGGTCTAGCTTGGTTGGCCCTAGTGTTACTCCTGGTACGCGCGCGTCGAGATCCCGAAGGAGCACGGTTGGGCGAGTTCTGCGTATTGTTTCCCTCGTTTGTCGACATTCTGCTTGAGAAATCTGTCATTCTGTTGTTAAAGTTTATGCACGCGAGGTATATATATATATATACGTACAACGTATAATAACCTACTGAGTATTGCACGCATAAATTTGGTTCATTCTCTATCGTGAATAAGTCTGCTAATGTATTCCCATTCACCATAACCATTTCAGGTCCTGCATCGATCCTCCTTTAATTGAGCATAGTTGATCAGGCTATACTAAATTAAAGCTGAATGATGAATTTTTTGAGCTAGTTATGCCGATGAGGAATACTACTTAAAGAGTTATAGTCTAGGTCCACTAATGCAACCTAGTTCGCTATAACCTTGGCTCCGATACCACTCTGTCGCACCCCCAAATTGTGATGCAGCGAAAATCGGGTCGGGGCACGACTAATTAGGAAATCATTACACAAAGTTACATCGAACGACCACTATATGCGTCGTTTTGAAAATAGTACAAAATAATACATTGATAATCAAATTGTTTACATCTATTTCTGAGTTCGCGAATAATCGTAGAGATTTTAATACATAACTAATGACACAAAATAGTAATGCAAGAAAATCTCCAATGTTTGTAAATCATGCGACTCGAGCTATGGTATCCTGGAGTAATCCTACTCCTGCTGTGAACCTGAGAATACATACTAAAATGGTCAACAATAATGTTGGTGAGTTCATAGGTTTAGATATCAAAATGTAAATGTGAACCACGAGATTTCATATGAGTTGCACGCATGCAAGATAATGTATACTACTGCCATGAGCTCATAGTCTGAAGCTTAACCAAATGAGTTTGCCTCCTGCAGATGCCTAATCCAGAACATCCGTATGAACAAATAATAAAGCGCCCGTTTGACCAGTTAGAGCTACTAACCCGGACGGGGATGGTCAATCCCAAATAGTACTATTCTTTAATACTCGCGCTAAGATCCATACTAACGAAACTATGATGTGTAGAGGACTTTTGTGTGGATTATGAAAGTGAAACTCATGCAATCCGTATATGTGTAAATCTGTACTCGTTTTCATGAAAATAGTGTATGTATTCTCACCCCAATAGTTAAAACAGTAAAAGCGGGGCTATGAGACTCACCTGAGTCTTGAAAGCGAGCGTTTAAATTAATAAACGTTTATCCAATGTGTAACCTTCTGGCGCCCTAAACGCACAAGGTTATGTATGAGTGAATGTCTCAAAAGATCATTCATGCTAGTTGTCCACTCAACTAGTTATGTTAAATGTTGTTTGTTCTTCGATTACGTTTGGAAAAACATGTACGGCCCGTTGGTGAAGAGTTCGAAGTGATATTAATTCTCAAGTAATATTATCATGATTGTTTTGTGGTTCAAGTTGTTAAGGTTAATATGCCTTAGGTGTTTCCAGGTTGTCTCCGTAAGTATTTAACTTTGATTGTTACGGATAGTAAAATAAAGTAGTGAGTTGGTTGATTATTCGGGGTCCAAGTTAATACTGTTGGTTTGGTGTTCAATGGTTAATACTGTCGATTAATGTGTCACTAGAGCTTATAAGGTCTGGCTAGTGCGACACTAAGGCTAATGTCGTTAGTTAATACTGTTGGTCTTTGTGTCGCTAGTTAACACGGATGGTCTTTGTGTCGCTAGTTAATACTGTTGGTTATAAATGTTGCGACATAGAGGTTAGTGTTGCTAGTTACTACTGCTAGTTATAATGTTGTGACGCAAGGGTTATGTCGCGGGTTAATACTGTTGAGTTAATACTGCTGATTTCAAAGGTAGCGACACAAGGATTGTGTCGCTACTTCCACAGACTGAAGGTTTCACATAGTTTCTACTGCTCGTTTTGTTTCTACTGTTCTCTTAGTTTCTACTGCTTGCTTAGTTTCTACTGTTCTCTTAGTTTCTACTGCTCTCTTAGTTTCTACCGCTCTCTTAGTTTCTACCGCTCGCGTGGTTTCTACTGTTGGTTCTTTTCTTTTATTACTACTGCTAGTGTATTTACTAGTTTCCACTGCCAGTTCGTTTACATAGTTTCTACTGTTAGTGTATTTTACTTAGTTTCCACTGTTAGTGCATTTTACCTAGTTTCCACTGTTAGTGCATTTTACCTAGTTTCCACTGTTAGTGCATTTTACCTAGTTTCTACTGCTAGCACGTTTTCCTTTATTACTACCGTTAGCACATTTCCTCGGTTACCACTGTTAGCGTATATCCTTAGTTTCTACTGTTAGTTCATTTTACTCACCACTGCTAGTGTATTTCTACTGTTTGTTTCTGGGAAATCATTTTCGTTCACGGGTTTAGATTTAGAAATTTTCGCTTTGGACCCGAGGCTTTTACACGTCAAATCTTACTATTTTTACACACGTAAAAGTAAGCCGATTTTCGGTAAGAAGTTATAAATGGCTTTCTGGTAAGTTTCTTTAAGAAGTTTGTTTTAAGATTCTTTCAAGTGGGTTTTCAGTTTATATTTCGTGAGTGAACTTACTAGCATGTTAAATAAATAAAATCTTACGAATAACAAAGGGAGGTTGAGAAAAGTGTGTCCTTACCCGAAAAGTATGTGATGAACAAGATGTGAATGAAGGTGATGTAGCTTGACTTCCGGTTCCCAGTTAGCTTTCTTGTGAATTTTTGAGAGAGTTTTAGAGAGTGAAAGTGAAAAAAATGTTTTCTGATTGTGTTTGCCGTGAGGAGAGAAATGAGAGAGAGTTTTGGGTAAAGTTTTCTGAAGATTTTGGTCAATGAAAAGTTGAGTTGTGTGTGTAAGTAACAAAAATGATGATATTCTCTGGGGAAGTGTATGGAGCCAGTCTAGGGGTCCTAGGCTTTGCAGACTTTTATCTTCTGTGGGCTCCCACCTGATTCCTCACTTGTCCATTAATTTAATTGATTGTTTGTTTAATTAAAATTGTTACATTTTAACTTGTGTTTCCTTTATGTTTTCGAGCGGGTTTGCGTTACGTATTGTACGTTTTGCATAAAACGTAAAGTGTTCGTATATTATTACGTAATAATAATATAATGTAAATAACTACTATTTAATTATGAAATAGATTTACGTTATTTATGAAAAAGGGTTTTCACCAACGTCCATATAAATCGAGTCGGACTCCATCCGATTGAAATTGCATAATTAACAATTAACTACGTATATGCGTATAATACAATATACCAATTGTTCCGTAATTAGTCCTATTTCACACTAATTACAAGTAGTAATAACCAACGATTAATTACTAATGACAGCCAATCAAGTTTCAGTTACCTCTTTAGAGTCTAATTTTGAATCATATATGTGTGCCTTAGTAGCCCAAGTTGATCCAAGTCATTTTAAACAAGCTCTATGAATGATGAACTTAGAGTCTTAGAAGTGAATGGTACTTGGGAAATCACAGACTTACCACCTGTTAAGAAAGCTATTAGTTGTCATTGGATCTATAAAACTAAGTTTAAAGCATATGGATCTATTGACAGAAAGAAAGCCATACTTGTTGTGGAAGGTAATAGACAAAGAAAGGGCATTGATTATGAAGAGAATTTTGCTCCAGTTAGAGCTTTGTTAGCTGTGGTTGCTATGCATACTTGGAAAACTTGTCAAATGGATGTTTCCAATACATTCCTTCATGGTGATTTGTTAGAAGAGGTTTATATGAGAATGCCAATGGGTTATGTAGCTGAAAGGGAGTCTGTTCAAAATGCTTTCATTTCTACTTCTAAAGTGTATAAGCTCAAATAGTCATTGTATGGTCTTAAGCAAGCATCCAGACAATGCTTTTCTAAACTATCTTCTTCATTAATGTCTTTTGGTTATCAGCAGTCCAAATCTGATTACTCATTGATCTTTAAAAAGGACAGTGATCAATTCACTGTAGTGCTAGTTTATGTAGATGATCTACCTATTACTGTAAATAGTGGCCCTCATATTCAAATGCTTAAGGATCAACTAAAGTCTCATTTTCATATGAAGGATTTGAGTCCTATAAGCTATTTTTTGGGTCTGGAAATTTTCCAATCCAGTCAAGACATTTTTGTATCTCAAAAGAAATACATTCTGGATCTTTTTAAAGAAGCGGGTGTTCTGCATCATAAACCCTACAAGTTACCTTTAGATTAGCATTTAAAAATGCAGGCTGATAATGGAACTCCTATTTCAGATCCAGAAGTGTATAGATGGTTGATAAGTAAGCTAATTTACCTTACTTTCACCAGGCATGACATCTGTTACAGTGTTCAAACTCCAAGTCAATTCATGTAGTCTCCTACTTCTGTTCATTTACAAGCAGCTGAACATCTGTTAAGATACTTGTTGAATGCTCCTAGTCAAGGAATCTTATTGGCCACCAATTCTGCTGCTATATTGACTGCATACTGTGATTCAGATTAGGCTAGTTGTCCTATGTCAAGGAGGTCAACCACATGCTATTGTATTCTACTTGGTGATTCCCTTGTATCCTGGAAATCCAAAAAGCAAGCAGTGGTAGCTAGGTCATCTGCAGAAGTAGAGTATTGTGCAATGGCTTTAACATGTTGTGAGATTACTTAGTTGGTTTCCTTGTTAAAAGATTTAGGTCTCAATGATTTGGGTCCTGTAGCTTTGGGTTATGACAATCAAGCAGCCCTTCGTATTGCTGCTAATCCTATGTTTCATGCTCGCACAAAGCACATAGAAGTTGACTGTCACTATGTTCGAGATCAGTTAAAAGCAGGTGCAGTAAAACCGTTCAATGTCGATACCAAATCTCAGGTTGCTGATGTGCTTACAAAGATTGTATCTGTTGACCAGCATACAAAATTATTGTCCAAGATGGGAGTTGTAGCGCATTTTCACTCTCATCTTGAGGGGGAGTGTGAAAGTGAAGGTCAACAGAAGTCCAGGGGTTCAATTGTAAATAATGAAAGCTGTAATAGTTCAGGTCAAGAATGTAAATAGTAAAAGTCCAAGGGTAGATTATGTACATATTGTTAATTTAGTTGTTAAGTCTGTTATAAGGTGGTTAGTTCAGTTTAGGTCGTTAATTCAGTTTTGTGAGGACGTACAGAGCGTTTTGAGGATCAGTGAAATTGATCATGTTTTCTCTCAATTCAAGTACTTAATCTGTTGTTTGATTCACCATTACCAAACTTATTATATATATTGATGTACTAATAAAAATTAGTATGTACGAAACTTATCACTCATATGTTTAGTGAAAAAAGGTAAAATTGACCCTCTGATAGCTCTCTACCGACCGGTCTCACAGTCAATAAAGCAGAGGTAAATCGCATAACCCATAATTAAAGAAACATGACTATGGAGATTCAACTCACGTCCTCTGCATTTATGTTCCAAATCCTTCACCCTTATACTTATCAAAGAGAATACGGGGATTTTCATCAGCATAGAAAACTTTTTCATAAAATATTATGTTGAACACGTTTCCTAAATTTTCAATTTTCTAATAGAATATTCCAAAACATGAAGAGTTTCCGTGACTTGTATAACAACAACAGCCAATGGATCGAAAGGCAGGATATGAGAAGGTAAGATGTAGACTGTCGTATCTTTACTCATTAGTAAAGAGACTGCTTTCAGAAAGACCTTCGGCAAGTGAGTGTATATGTATATTTCAAAAATGTATATATAATGTGAAATGTATATAATAGATAAAATGTTATGTATACTAAATATATGCGCACCCTAATTTTAGGCATAATTTTCATTCTCTCTCAAATGCCCACAATTTTGAGAAGAAAGTTAAAAAGACGGAACTTTAAAAAAGTTTCTTTTAATTATTATCCTCTTAGTTTAAAAATTCTACGCAATTTTCCTTTTTATTTTATAATTTTTTTTTCTCTTCTCTATCAAAGTACACCCTTGAGCGAAATCATGAATCAACTTAAGACCGTCTGTAATGTATTTAGTGTCTCATTTTATGTTAATTACATAAGTTTCTTCATCATTACCCTAAAAGTTAAATTAATTTCAATATTAAGTAAGCATGTAATAGTTTTAAAACTGTATAAACTAATTATTTAACTAATAAAATGATGTGTTAATTACATTTTATTAAACTGTATCCTTTTATTTGTCAAGAATTATCGGTAAACTATAATTGTTCAAACAATTACAGTCGTGTACCATAATTAATAAGCTAACGACTTGAATACACACCATTTATTAAGTACTAATAATATATATTTCAAAGAAGTACTATTTCTCAAAAGATAATAATGGTGCAATATCGAGTACAACATTTATTTCTAACGGGTTCTCACCAGTGTCCAAGTTCGAGAACGCTGTCGGACAATGTTTCACCACTTTGTGATGGCATTCTGAACGGCATCCTGGTCGGTGTCTAGTCTGGAACGCTGCTTTGTGAAGTAAAATTATATTATTACTTTTTTTTTACGCTGAGCATTGTAAAACTCAATATCCTCTACTTTTTCACTTTTCAAACTTAAGTATTCTCAACAGAATACTGAAAAACTGGTTTCACCCCTCCTCGTGTTAGATATTATTTCATAATAAGTCTATACAATATATTCACTATATTGATACTTCATTATACTTCTCAAAAATCTCCATATCATTTCTCATCGTTTGACATGTTAAATTGGTATAAATGACACAACATACCTACATGGACGACATATATGAAAGTTTTAACAAAAAGTGACTTTTATGATAAAGATTGAATAGTTGGATGACCTTTGTATACATCTTGACGTTATTCAATTATAATCATGATCTCTTGATTTGCTTTTCCTTAATTATTATATTTACATTCATTTCAATTAAAATTATTTAATTATTGAATTTGTATTAATAATTGAAAAGAAGGATAAATTTTGTTTACTACGAGGATAATCCGAATATGTTAGCAAAACTCATTTTAATATATGATGACTACAGTCATAAGACTGCCACCAAGTCTTTAATACATACGTCAAAACTTATACCCGTATCGTACAAGTTCAATGTTCACTAGAATTTTGGTTGAACCCGAGTTTGAATTAAAGTACAATCGTTCTATGCGTATTCAATTAACAAAACCCTAATTAGAAATATAAATAAAAAGAGTCCAAAAAGAAAATGTTGTTTATATTAACAAAAAACCTTTCAAAAAAGAAAAATTTCTAATAAAAATGCTCTAAATAAAGAGCAAAGCGATGGTTACAAAGAGAATTTACTAAAAAGTTTTACACAATGATTTGTAATCATTAAATTGGTTCTTTTTTTTTTCTCACACTTATTTCTCTTTCTCAATTTTATAGGTGTCACCTTATTTTTGTAACAAGTTTTTTATAACCAAAGTAATTCCCCTAAATAAAATTCAAGCATGTTACCAAAGTTAAAACATCAAAACGTGCAATCCAATTATATTCTTGTTGTCATTTTTACATATGGTCTATACAAAATGTCAACATTCTAAGCTCTCGTATCTTTCAATGCAACTTTAATAAATTCAAATACTCTTTTCGTGTCACTGTTATTGTCATTTATTGAATTTAATATAGGTTAAATAAATGTAAATTTTACTCTTATATGCAAGGCAAGTTTAACTGAAATTTTTTATAAAATAAATGATTAAGAGTAATAAATGAGGGTAATTTATGAATTTTAATGATTTTAATAATTATTTTTTATAATAATAAAATCTTTTTGGGCCAGACAAATATAGTAATATGGACAATAAAAATGGAACGGATGAAGTATATTTTAACATGATATATAGAGAAAATTGCCCGGATCGTCCCTGTGTTTGTCTCAAAAATCGCGTCTCGTTCTTTAGTTTAATAATGTCACCAGAAGTCCCTGTATTCATTAATTCGTTTCACTAGTCATCCATTGGTCTAACGACGTTAATATTTTCTGCACACGAGGGTATATGTGTCTTTTCCTTGTCAATCATCTAAACATTTTCTTCTTCTTCTCAAACACACACCACAAACCCTAATCCTTGAAACATTATAAGGAGTGTTTGAGGGAGCTTATTTGAGTTGTTTATTGCTTATTGCTTATATGCAAATAAGATAGAAATTTTGAGCTTATTTTGAATCCCCTCACAAAGAAGTACAAATAAGCAAATAAGCTTCACAAAATTAGCTTATCCAAACATTCACAGACGAATAATAACCACTCAAAATAAGCCCCTCCAACACACCCGGTAAGTAAGAAATTAAAATTCATATCGAATAACCAAAGACATCGACATTCACAAAACGACAAACACATACACATATCTCGGTAACTAGATTAAATTAATAAACCCCAATCGAATCTGTGATATACATTTTTATTAGCCTTAATCGAAAAACCCAATTTTGCTTTCATCACAACTTTTTCATCCACAAAAAAATCGATTCAAGATCCACAAACCATGATGGAGGCGCCATCGATTCCGACTTGAAACACCCGCCACGGATTGTGTCTTGAAACTCCGGCGATTG
Organism: Gnaphalium uliginosum; assembly: GCA_963930675.1. Taxonomy (NCBI): domain Eukaryota; kingdom Viridiplantae; phylum Streptophyta; class Magnoliopsida; order Asterales; family Asteraceae; genus Gnaphalium; species Gnaphalium uliginosum. The sequence continues at coordinate 28,255,613 of OZ005681.1, read as the reverse complement.
CAACCTGAAACACCTTCGATTGTGACCTGAATTACTTCCGGCCATTGAATCACCACAAACGCCGATGGAATCACCACCACCGGTCCACCGCCACCTGTTGAAACACGCCTACCACCACAGTTTTATAATCAACCACCGCCGCCACTATCGAGTTGAAAAAACCACTGTTGCAATTGTCGGTTTGAGAAATCCACTACCACCAATGTGTTTGTGTCTTTATTAGATGTATTCTCTTTCAATTTAATTAACACATTTTATCTATGTTACATGATTATTTTCAGAGAAGAGATTTGTAAAAAGAGATGGTGTTGATTGTTGAGAAATAAGGAGATAGGGAGTAATGGTGTGTGTGGTGGGGTGGGTAGGAACAAAGGGAAAAGACACGTATACCCTCTTCAAGTGCATTGCATATGTTTTCATTTAACGGAAAATATTAACCTTGTCAGGTAAGGGATGACTAGTGAAACGAATGATTGAATACAGAGACATCTGGTGACATTATTGAAACTAAAGAACATTATTGAAATTAAAGAATGGGACGTAATTTTTGAGATAAATACATGCACGATCTCTGATATATATGAAATGAAATAATGCATTATTATGTACTCTTTTGACCAGCAAGAAAAACTTATCTACGTTTACTCATTTCTAAAAGCTTCATTTGGATAAAAGAGTTTTGAACTTTTAATTTTTTTTAAAAGCTCTAAAAAACTTGTAAATGAAAAGCTAATCCTACAAGCTTTGAAAATTGAAAAGACCTTTTAATGAATATATTTACATGATTGCCCTCGTCATTTGAGACTAGTTAGTTTATATGCACTAGTTATCCAAATGATTTTTCGAAGTTATTGTCCTTTTTATTTTCAATAAATTAATAAGGAATTAAACCTAATTAATATTTAACAATACTGACGTCCCTCAAAATAAATATTAAAAACATTTTTCAAAATAACAGTGGACATGTTCATATTAGTATTACGCAAAATATAGTATGTAATACATTAACTCATAATCATTATTGTATCAAAATATTTAATACATATGTACATAATTTTGATATTAAGAAGTGATACTTGAATCATTATCGTTTTTACACTAAAATATTATTTGTCAAATTTATATTTAGTTATATTTATTATATTATTTTTATACATATATTTTATACATATGATTTTATATTATTATAATATAGTACTTTCATATTATAACTATTAACTATACATATTTTTTATAATGTTACCCTAATTATAAGAAAACGAATATGTTAACCAAAAAAAAAATAATTTAGTTATTTATATTATGAATTATTATGTTAAATATATATACCATTTAATTTTATTATTTTTTATCATTGTCCTTTATTGTCATTTTACTCACTTCAATTACAGCTACAACTACTTTACCAAACACATTTAGAAAAATATATCTACAGCCAACAACTTCAATTAAAAGCTACAACTTACAGCTACTACTAACAGCTACAACCTACAGCTACAGCCTATAGCTCGTTTTACCAAACATACCCTTACTCTATTAGAGTGGCATATTTGAATTTTTTTTTCTTTTTTTTTTTTACTTTTTTGCGGCATGCTCTATATTATTCCTTGATTCTTAGCCAAACTTATTTGTACTTTAAAAATGTTACACTAAGGAAGACGGTGTCATGGACAGTACCAGAACTTTTTTAAAGTGGGGGTTTTAAGATCATGGCTTTATATTTTAAGTGTCGAATTGAGATTTATTTTCTTTAAGAATACACTAAACTAAGACAATACCACTAAGCTACAGGGTAAATATATATATATATATATATATATATATATATATATATATATATACATACTAGGTGGAAGACCCATGCAATGCACAGTAATTTATTAGAATTATTTTGGATATTACGAGATTAAATGATAATTGTAGTACATATTTTATAAAATAATTTATAAAATAAAATTAATTAAATAATTTATAGGAATTTGTTTTCGTATGTGACTCATCTTTCCATATTATTATAATATATGTAGCATTTATATTTATTAATTATTAATTATTATAAAATAATAAAATAATAATATAATATTAATTAAATAATTGGTTAACTGAAGTTAAGAGATTGACATGTGGCATTCATGCTTACGTGGCAAATTCTGAAGCTTTCTTTTATACTCCATATATATATATATATATATATATATATATATATATATATATATATATATATATATATATATATATATATATATATGGTGGGATCAAGAGGGAAGTAAAAAATTGAGGGAAGGTGGGAAGCTATTCCTAGCCATACATTCTGGTCAACTCAAAAGTCAACGAGGTGGTAAAATTATAAATAACTCGAAAACTTTTCAGAATATTAATATTCATTTGGAAAGAATGTTAATCAAAATTACAACTTAATATTTTTAAACATTCTTTTACGATGAATGTTAACTCATATACATTATTATACACTGATGAATGTTAAGTTATCTCGTTCAATAATATATAAAAACATATATAAGTTAATATTCATCATAAATTATTGTTTATGAATATTAATTGTAATTTTGATCAACATTCATTCCAAATAAATGTTAATGTTCTAATTTTTTTTTTTTATGAAATTCGATAGTTAATGACGACTATAATAAAATTAATTACTTGTTTATAAGTTTTGTATGTTGAAATTCGTTTAATTTTATTGTATTCATTGGTGAATCAAAATTTTTACAAAACCCAAAAGTTATACCTAAAATTCTTAATATTTGATGAATATGAATTATGAGGAATTGAAGATATGTATGAATGTCTTTGATGAATTTGAAATTTATAATGTTTTGATTGATTGAATTTTATTCAAAAATTGATGAAATGGGTATTGTATATGAGTTGGAGAATATACAAAGAAATGTGTGGTTCAGGTTTCCTTCTCTCCTTCCCTCCTTCCCTCCTTCCCTCAAATTTAGAACTTCCTTCTTGATATATATATACATACTAAAGGAGTTCAAAAGAAAGCTTCAGAATTTGCCACGTAAGCATGAAAGTCACGTGTCAATCTCTTAACTTCAGTTAACAAATTATTTAATTAATATTAATATTATTATTTTATTATTTTATAATAATTAATAAATAATAAATATAAATGCTATATATATTATAATAATATGGAAAGAGGAGTCACATACGAAAACAAAGTGCTATAAATTATTTAATTAATATTATTTTATAAATTATTTTATAAAATATGTACTATAATTATCATTTAATCATGTAATATCTAAAATAATTTAATAAATTACCGTGCATTGCACGGGTCTTCTATCTAGTATATACTAAAGGAGTATAAAACATAGCTCCAGAATTTGCCACGTAAGCACGAATACCACGTGTCAACATTTTAATTTTAGATAACAAATTATTTAATTAATATTATTTTATTATTTTATTATTTTATTAATAATTAATAATATTGAAAGAAAGAGTCCTATATGAAAACAAACTCCTACAAATTATTTAATTAATATTATTATTTTATTATTAATAATAATTAATTAGAAAACATTAAACAATTTGACATATATTTAGTTACGATCTTATATTTAGTGTAATAACATGGACTTTTTAGATAATATATATCATATTACGATAAAATCTCACAATGTAATAATACTATGTATTAAACACAATTATATTTAACAAATCGCTTAATAATTAATTGATTTGATTAAATTAATAGGAATAAAAATTGTATGTTTTAAATTGTCGTGCATCATACGGGTTTATAATATATATATATATATATATATATATATATATATATATATATATATATATATATAACAAATTGCTTCAGAATTTTTCACATAAACCTGAATGACACATGACAATCTCTAAATATTTAAAAAAAATATAATTGAATAATTAAGTTTAAATATTTTAGATAAACATAAAATCTAAATAAATAGATAAAGAATGAGTATATACAAATTTCAATTCATATAGGACAATGATTCTTTTGTTAAGCCGTGTGTTTATTATTTTTTAATATAAATATTAATATTAATTACTATATAAGACTTTAATATCTTGATTAATTAAATGAAAATAAATAAATAATTTATCCCAACGATTTGTCTGGGTTAAATTAGAGCAAATGCAATTATTTTACATTTTATTTTAATTAAATCTCTTTTCCGCTCATTAACACTTAAAAGTACTAAATATTAGTATAGTACATTTATATACTACAATTATCATTTAATCACATAATATTTAAAATACTCTTAAAAAATTATCGTGCATCTCGCAAGTAGAAGATGGAAAAATATTATGGGCCAACCATTTTAATTTAGGGTTAAAAGGTAGTCTAGTAAATTGTACTTTAATTAATAAAATGAATATCAATTCTTTTAAAATATAATAAATTCTTGAAACTAGGAGCCGTTTTTGACACTAATATTTCCAAACATAAATCATCATCTTCTCTTTCTAATAAACTAATTTAATTTATAGGTCAACGTAATCATCAATCCTCCATTAAATCAATGTATTGTTGTTTTGATTTCTTAGATCACATAGAATTTCCAATTTAGCTTTTTCAAATGAGGAAAATTCCCACAAATCCATATGATCAAAGCGTCACTTATCAAACGCAAAAACTACTATCAAGAGACAAAAACCCAATTTAGTGTTTCAGTAAATTGATTCATAAACGTTTCTAATGTTAATTCTTTGATTCATAATTTATAAAAGTATTATATATTACAACATTTACTCGGAAATTTTCTAAAAATTTTATAACGTCGATTCATAAACATTACTACGTTGATTCAAAAATTTATAACACTTACTCATAATGTTTTTACACATCGATACAAAAAAAATGATCATGATTTAGAAATTATTTAGAACAATTTAACAATACAAAATTAAACGTTTTCACTAAAAAATAAATAAATAACACTACTTGATTCGGTTCACATAAAATTGATAGTGGATAATGGAAACAAATATATTAAATTACTTTTAAATTAAAATATTGAATCAACAAAATAAAGAGAATGGCATCCGTTTAATTTCAAAGATGCCTCAAGTTTTTAGGAGATTTCGTGGGGATATTAAAACTTTGACGGTTTCAAAAAAACAAGGGAAACTACCGGACAAGTTTACTACAACAAGTTTACCCCTGCAGTAGTCAAATAATATTACAATAAATTACAATTTATGTCATTCTATTTTTAAACAATTGATCAATTTAATTAAATGTCTATATTTGTTCTCTTCTTTCTCCACTCTAAAATTCTTCTTTCTAGATACAACTCTTATATATATATATATATATATATATATATATATATATATATATATATATAGAGGATTGAGATCACGTGAAATCAAGAAAAATAAAATAAAAACGATAAAAACAGTTAACCTTCACAATTTTATTAAGTATGAAGTTGAATTATTTTTTGCTTCACACTTAATTTTTAAATGTGAAGCTTATTTTTTTTTTTGCTTCATATAAAATTTATGAATTATGAAGCTTTAAAAATTAAGCTTCAAACATTTATAAATTTATGTGAAGCTAAAATATTAAGCTTCACAATTAAAAAATTTCTAAACTTCTGTGAATAAAAAAAAATGTTGACCGTGAAAAATTTTTGGAAAATAAAAAAAATGTAAGGGTTCACAATAAAGAAAACATATGTGACGCGAAAAAATAAAATTCACAACTAAAAATAAGTGTGAATACATATTGAGATCGTTTTCACCGTTTTTATTTTAACTCATTGTTTTCAACAGAACCCATATAAGTCATGTTAGAATAAAATAAAGGGTTCTACATATACATATGAGAAAATCTAGGTTTAAAATATAGTAAATATAATTATTCATTAGATGTGTAATTGGTCAACAACATACCAAAATAATTAAATGTGAATCATAATAACTTCTTTCTTTAATGCACACATATTTTTGTTAAACATCGTAAGAGCATCTTCAATGTTATCGCTATTTATGTCTTTTTGCACTAAAATAGTGTAAAAGTGTAAGAAAAAACTCACTCAAACGTTAGCAATAAACACTGCACTATTTTAGTGCAATGAAAAATAGTGTTTAGTGCAACACTAAATATTGCACTATTAATATATATAATATATAAAATGCATTAATATGATGTATTTATTATAAATTTATGATTAATATTTTTAAAATTACTAAATATAATATCTGCTATAAAACTCGATAATTTTTACAAAGCAGTCATTTATATTTGAAATTTATAGATAAAATGATTGTTGTTACGTTTCTTAAAAGAATTTAATGGTTACATAAATTTTCTAATACTAAATTGTTGATTGTGTATTTTAATCAATTAAAAAAGATTTAGTATAAAAATTTAATGCGAAAGATTGGAGCAATTCTTTTTTAGTGTAAACATAATCTTAAAAAATTATCTTTTTCACTAAAATAGTGCAATTTGATACACTAACATAGTGTACACATTGGACATTGGTGATGCTTTAAAAGACCGCATGTATACCGTAGAGAATTAAATTGGCCCAAAATCAAATTTCGTTGGTTTGCATTATTGGTTATAACTTTTAAAATTAGCGATTTGAAAAATTATTGGACAGGTAGTATTTGGGCAAAACTGATTATTTGGGATGAAGCCCCGATGACCCATAAACATTGTTTTGAAGCTTTGGACAGGACTTTGAGAGAAATACTTCGCAGTGACAAACCATTTGGGGGCAAGGTAATTGTATTCGGGGGTGACTTTCGGCAAAGATATTGTTAATGCTACGATCGATCACTCACACATATGGGACCACTGTATTGGTTTTAACTTAAAAGTTAATATGAGGTTGAAAACCAACGCTGCTAACGGAGAAGACGCCGAAACAAAGAGGTTTGCATAATGGACTTTGGAGATAGGAGAAAGAACTGTTGGTGGGCCGAATGATGGAGAGGCTGAAGTTGAAGTCCCCCGAGACGTTTTCATAAACTCAAAAGGTGATCATATGGACGATATCGTTTCGTGTATATACCCTACGATAAACAAGCATATCAATAAGAAAGGTTACTTCGAAGACAAAGCAATCTTGGCGCCAACAAATGAGGAGGTCGATTCATTAAACGACTTCATGCTCTCTAAAGTTATTGGGGGAAGAGAAGACATACTTGAGTTCAGATACTATTTGTGAGACGAAAATTACCGATAAATTTGAACAATCTTTAAATTCCCCGGAGATACTAATGGAGTGAAATCATCTGGAATACCAAACCACAGACTCACAGTCAAAAAAGGCGTGCCGGTAATGTTGCTAAGAAACATTGATCAGTCCAGCGGACCATGCAACGAAACAAGACTACAAATTAAAAGGCTCGGTGAATATGTTATCGAAGCGATGATCATTTCGTGGAGCAACATCGGGGATATAACTTATATTCGAAGCGATGATCATTTCGTGGAGCAACATCGACGATAATATCCTTGGGCCGTATACTTTGCGATGACGATAAACACTAGTCAGGGACAGTCATTACAAACCGTAGGATTGTATTTAAGACGGTCGGTCTTCTCTCATGGACAACTCTACGTTGTTGTCTCACGTGTTAAAACCAAAAAGGGATCGAAGGTTCTCATTTCTGACAAGGACGGCCATCAGACAAATAATACGACTAATGTGGTGTATAGGATATAAATTATAACCTCCGTATTTCAACTTAATCGTTTATAATTGCAACCTACGTTTATTTCTTCAAATAATTCTTTTGCTTATGTATAATCAGATACCTTTATAATACAATATACAATAATACACCCTCAACTTTGATACAAACTACCAAAAATATTAAAATTCCAAACAATATCAAATATATCTTAACTTATAAAAACATTCTCATTTAACACGTATAATATAAAAATATTTATGAAATAATAATAAAAATTCACAACAGAACCTAACCTAAGAAATTGTTACATTGAAACCATTAAGAAAATTCTAGTTTGACCTCTTGACTTGATCAAGAAAATCTTATTTTAGTTTTTAGACCAACATAACAATAGGATAAACCATACATCTCAGCAAACAAAACCATCCAGTTAGCAAACGGGTCAAATTTAACCCAATCAATGAATTCTAGACCATCATGAAAGACGTAAATCGTGTAAACTACAAACTTTGTTTACACCAGAAACACGATTCTTGATACAAGGCCTCCGTGTTATGCTAGATATCCTTCAGGGGCAAAAAAAAATTCCTACAAGTAATGGCTTTTGCATACATACAAATTAGATAGTTATATGCATGCACTATATCAGAAAACATCCATACAACAAGCATACCATATCATTTTACTGACTTGTTACGACAGTAATTAAATTTCTTATAATATTAATATGCAAAAGAGTCTATACTAGCATAGAAAACGCCACAAACCGCCATCATTGACCTTCTGCCAAAACAAAATAAAACAAAAAAGACTATACCACAGCCATTCACACAAGAAAAGACGTTATGATAATGGGTCAAAGACCCTCACATCCTTCTCATCAAACATAACAAGTTGATACCAAAATCATAAGTATAAAGTAGAATTCTTCAGATGAAAACAGTAGTAACGTTATTCACATAATCTCTACTCACTAGGTTGCCATGTGAAACCATTGGATTTCAGTAAGTTACAAACCTATTCCATGATAGGGATTGATCCACCTGCTTGCAAGATTTGTTGCTCCAGCTGCATCATTTTTAAATGTGTAAACATGTAAATTAGATTCTAGTTGCAGGAATGAATATATCAACAAATTCTTAAGCAATGATTACAAATGTAAATCGCTATGTATAGAACGTACCCTAAACAAGGCTTCAAGTTTGCTCCTAACAAGAATGTATTCGTGTTTCACTTGCTGCAGACACCGCAAACACCTGCAGCAACCACAAACCATCACAATATAAAAGCAATTACAAGTCATATAATTGATACAAATACATTCAACTTTTAGAAGAAATCACAGATACATTGATTACAAGAACTACTGTGTATTGGATAACTAAAAAGCAAAAGTAGATATAACAAAATACAAGTTTGATCATCAAAGTCAAATAGTGAATAACAGATGGAAAAAGAGGAGTATTTTTGGAGCATTAGCTCCTTGCAGTGACAGATCCATAGAAAGGTTTCATATTGGTTCAACCGAATTATATTTTGGGTCAGCCTGACCAAGCACAATTTTGACCCATAACCAAAACTACTCATTTTGACTTTTTAGTTGTTATATAACCGTTAGTGTCATTCTTGTGCTCTAAGGTTGGAGCCTATGACATAGGAACACTTCACAACTCACAAGCAAGTAAACTTGATAAACATATAGCACTTATCTAGACATTAAATTATTTAGTTTTTACTCCATTTTTTTAGGTTGAACCCAATCAAAAAAAGTAGCTATCATTCGACTTTATAAATTGGATTAAACTATAGAATAATTATTATCATGAAGAGAAAAAATAACTGTTGAAAAGCAACAGTTTTTTGTTACAACTTGAATTTTGTAGACATTCAATAGGCTTGAAGTGCTATTGAGATGGGGTCCTTACTATTATTGGAGTCAAGAATGAATAATGAGCTTTAACTTTGGCTTTGGAGAAAAAAATTGACAGGGGCATGTGACCCCCTAGTTCTACACTAAATCTGCCCATGGCTCATTGACCTAAAAACTCATGCAGTAGTAAAATTATCTGTTTGACGTCACTTGTATCTCAAAGATGGCAATAATGAGAATTCTTAGAGCTACAAAATCACCAACCACATGTTCAACCATCAGGATTTTGAGTCCAAGGATATTTTAAATATTTGACATAGCTAAATGCTTTTGTAAAGCCATGAAGCTAATATCTCCAAAGGATGACAAAAATAAAAGTGTTTGATAATAAATGAAGCAAACGCCATTTAGTCATTTAGTTCCATAAAAGTGTTTGACCACTAATAAGATGACAAAAAGAGAAACATTGTAAATTTCATGGAGTGCTACAGAAATGAAAATTGTTAGCTATAAATCAAAATACCGTTCACAAAAATCAACCCCTCAACAATTTTAATAACTTGACATATTAACATTTCCCACGGATAAGGCAAAAGGTTACTACCATTAGTTAGAAGAAATATGGGAACTCCCAAAGAGCTTCCATTTGAGCCATTCGTAATGTCCTCTGACGCGGGTCTTCGAGTTATTGTATTGTTTACTCAATGTAATCTGGTGTGTTTCATAGTTGTGATTGAGGTTAGGTGTAATGTTAGATTAATTGATAATTTGTGGTATAAATGAGTGTCGACTGGACTTATCTCCCCAAGGGCCGTCTTGGGTAATCTGTTTACACACATGTATGGGAGTCCCATACAAGATCTGTAAGTATCAGTTTCATGATCTGTAAATTTTGTCAGGGTACCGTCCACTTTACCCAATAAAAAGAAAAACTTAAAATTTATATAACTTTCAGTTATTCCGAACTCTTGCAACATTTTACAAGGTTACCACTCAATTTTGTCTTTTTCTAATATGGGTTATCCAATCATACATTGACACATGAATTTTTAAAATTTTCCGCTTATATATCACTATTAATTTTAAAAAATGTTTATTATGTATAATTGTATATACTTTTACCTGACATAGACATATTGCACATCACATTTCCCTGCATCTCTACAACTAAGCTTACATGAGCTAAACATCAACACATTAAAGTCACAGTTGTTTCTTATCAAGTGAAAATTCTGAATCTGGTCTCCAATTTGTAATCTGCAACACTATAACTACAGCTTACTAAGAAACTGGCGTTGGCTTGATTGCTATTGAACTAAATAAGTCAAAGATTATCACACAAGATTACAAATAGATGATACAACTCTAAATTAGGGCTATTCATCACATACAAGAGCAGATCAGTAAATACAAATTTAGGCCAACTAGCATTTTACCCGCGCAATGCGGCGGCAATAAAAGATTTTACTTGTGGTAATATTTTCGTTCAACAGCATCCTACCGTGAGTGAAAGATAAGATGATAGGTAACCAGTTTCTACTGTACTTTTATATTTCAAATTATTCTAATTACCAATTATTAACACAACTTAAAATCCGATCCAAAACTAACACTAAAAAATAGGCGACTTAGGATTGAGTTTTTAGCCCGTCAGGCTACGAATAAAAATTTGCTAACTATTTTAATTATTATGGTCAAGACTTGGTTATGGTCCGAGATGATAGGCTCACTGGTCAACCAACGCAATGGTGGTTGTGTGTCCGGTTACTTTTGACCCGTTAACCTACTTATCAAACCAATTCATGACCGAGCTCAGGTTGTGAACTATTGACTCACATATTAAAAACTGCAAACCTGACTCGACCCAGACCGCAACCCCTAATTATAATTATTGAGAGTGTACGAAAATTAAATTTAACTATAAAAAGTTTGTACTTTTTACATTAGATGTTTTACTAACTAAAAATAATTTTTTAAGATAACCAAAGTGTCAAACTCTTCATATAGTAGTAATAGATAGATTAACTTGTATAAATACTTATTAACTTTAAGTGTAAATTCATACTTAAAAGTGCATTAAAGAAATTTCAAGTGTCTCTTTTAATAACTTAAAATTTTGAGAACTCTATTAATCAAGTAATGTAGATTATAGAACATAGAAGATGGTTAAAGTTAGTAAATTTTCTCCGATTTTCAACCGACATTTACACTAAAACATTTGTAAGAAACATTTCAATACCGTTAATGTGCTATGTAAGTTACATCAATTATAAAATATACAATTAATTATATGTTATATATTCCGAAATTTATCAAGCTGTATTAATATTCACAATAAATTACATTGAATGAAGTATTTAAAAATTGGGGTAAAATAGTAATTTATTCTTTCTCCCTATAAGACTTTACTCCAAACTCTTTATTATATAGTATAGATAAAAAGTAAAGTTACTCACCCGTCAAGGTTTTTCTCCTCACAGACGTTTCTGAAGTGAACGCACATTCTTGTGACTCGCTGTGCCCCTATGCTGTGACCAAAAATTACCAAAAGTATTCTCAATCTTGTTTATTAAAATGGTAAATATCGCAATCTTTATGGTAAGTATATGAACTGATTTTTCTTTGTCCAAAATGAAGATTTGATAACTCAGTGTGATAAAATACCTGGAGCTACTACCCTTAAACTGGTGAACATGAGAATCAACCTGTTTATAATCCACTGTCTTCTGTTGACTTTTTGGTCAAGAGTAAAAACAAAGTTCACGATAAGAAACAGATCACAAAAATTTACATGTGCCTTAAGGAAAAGATCTGATGAGTAACAAATGAACTTACAGAGCAGTGGCCAAATTGTTAAGAAGCTTTTCCGAGTCTTCAAAAAAAAGAGACACCACTTCAACCACAAAATCTGGGTTGCTCTCATCTTGCAGTTTCTGAAGTTGCGTGAATTGATCATCGAGATATCCCTACAACAACCAAAAATCAATCCATTAATAATGATAATAGAAACAACTTCCCACTTTTATGATGAATCAATTTCACAGTTCTTTCATCTTAAAAAACACTACAAACCTCGTTATACAGAGATGTGGTGTACTCGATAAACTGTCTTTGCAATTGAGTGACAGCAGCCATGGTTCCTTGTTTTTTTGAAAATACACTGATTCTGTTTATCGTTCTTGATATGAGCACTTATCTGCAAAATTAGCAAATTTATGATCCATTTTATATACACATTATTACATACACATACATTGTTATGTGGAAAACACAAAGGTGAGAACTTAATGTTTAAGACCGAGTATGCACTTACCAAAATGAGAGAACAAAATAACAACTCATTTATCAGTTTCCTTACACATGTGTAGACATGCATAAATACATTTTATATGGATATAACAAATATAAAAGGCAACAAGATGGTGGAAACTTAACAGTTAAAAAAACAAATAACAAATAACAACTCAATTCTTTTGTACTTTAAGTACAAATTTCCTAGATAAGATTCTTTTTGTTGCCAAAAGTGACACAAGAACTTGGCTTTTCCACAAGATCACATTCTGCAATTTCCTTTTATCTTATTCCCACCATTGATTTCATGATGGGTCACCAAAACCACATTTAATGACTTTTACCATGTGGAATTATTATATAATTCCAAAGGGGGCGATTATTCGGCTTCTTTATAAATTACAATATCATAGTTATGATTGAATCTGCTCATGATAATCTTAATAAACCGAGCCACAAAGAATTCTTTAAAACTAAAAGAACTCATGCGAATCGTTGTTAAAAAGAACGTAATTTAGAAAAATAATAAATTATGCATCAAGATCGTATAACAAGTGGAAAATCAAATCTTGTACTTTCCACCTATGAAGAAACGACATTAAAAACTACTGAATGGAAGTTTGAGATCTTAATTGGTCCCACATATATATCAAGATGACAACCAAGAAATAAAAAAAAAAACATACAAGAAGCTCATTTCATTTTGTTTTCCCCTTTTGGTTTCAACTTCCAAATTTCACATGATAGGATTCCCCCATCCAACGACAGCTCTAGAAGATAATATACATCTTCGAATTTCATTTCGAAATCAATCACAATACTTCCCAAAAATAAAAAGTTGTAGAAATTTGGTCATAAAGCTAACACCAACATTTTCAAATTTGAACTAAACTATCAAACTCTACATGTGTCAAAATCATACCAAACTTGTAGTTTAAAAATATTTTCAAGGCCCATAGATATTATCAACAGCATCCAAGCCAGAAAATTATTGGCTTTATAAGTTTATAACACATGTTTCTAACACAAATATTGAAGAGATACAGCACCAGTTAGCCACTCTTTTAATATGAATTTTAGGTCAACAAAAATAATAACATTTCACCAAACGATTAAGTAAAAACACAAATACAACATATAAGTATCAAAAAATGGAGATCTGGTTAAAGTACTTCACTTAATAAAATTGTTGTAATCTAAAAGCATTTCTGCATAACTTGATAACAAACAGTTCCTAAATTTCAGTATAAGTAGATAAATCCATAAAATTGAACAGCCAAACTCGTAAAACAAAAGCAGGAAATAGATCTTAAAAAAAACAGAAATTGTGTTACAACAAACAACAAACAGATTACTGAAGGGTTTAAGGGAAAGTAAGTTACCGGCGGTGAAGATGGGGTGGTCAACGTGGACCAAGAACAAGAAACAGCAAAGCAGAGCAAAGAAGAGAAGATTGGGAACAGAAAAGAAAAGACAAAAGAGATATGAAATGTTTATTTATGTGTGATTTGATTTGTATGTCTCATAAATAAATTATATTTATATATTTATATATTTAAATTTAAATATATTAATTATATATCGCACGTTGAGAGACAAGATGGATCTTTGTACGGTGTAGATTCATTGAATTGGGAAAGTTTCTTTTGGGATTTGGTGACACCAATTATTAGCTTCACGCCTTCACTAGTGAAGATTGTATCTTTGATTTAATTTAGGTATTTAAATGTTTTCTGTTTTTTGTGATTTGTGTTCAAATCTAACGTTAACAATGTTCAATATATGGTGACAAGTTGATTTTTTGAAGAATTTAATCTTATTATAAGTGTTATTTAAAATTAAAATTAAAATATCATTTTGAGAAACAAATCAATCGAATGATATGACCCTCAAATTGCAATAAACCGTCGTGATGCATCGATGAAAATTTAGTCACGTCAAATACCGTAAAAAGTACACTTTCTGGAAAAATCACTGGTGTAATAAAGTGATTTGATGCATTTTGAAAATTTATATGTTTGCGAAGTTATATCAAAATGAGGAATTCTGTGAAACGTCGTAGTTCATTTAGAAAAGTTTTTATATTCAACTAAGGCCTATACAACGACACCCTTAACGTTTTAAAATCTAAGATGGGAAATAAAGAAATTTTATGAAATGTAGCTTAGATGATTATATTTTTTCTTTTTTCTTTTTTTTTTCTTGATATGCATTAACTTTTTACGTAAACAAAAGAGCCATCGGATTTAGTTTTTTACTCCAAATAAATACATCATATATTTACACATGATTTGATTTTCAAAGTTTATTTATTTTTTTTGCATAAATTATTTTCTTTTGAACATTTAATAGTTATTATTATTTGACTCAATTAATGTGGTAATAAAAAGTAAAATTAAAGAATAAAATGAACCAATACTGTATGTGATTATATTTTTTCTTCATAATTGTATAACACTCCCTTCTACGTTATGTCCTTCATCTTGATACATTTTTTTGCTAGTAGACAAAATGTAATCACTATTTTGTACCTTGATTTTGTTACTAGTTTCAACTAGAATATCAACTTCCTAATCGGTATAAAACAAAATGTTGTTAAAACAAAATGTTGTTAACATCGAAGACGATTACATACTCTTTTCGTCCATATCAACAGTTTCGATTGTTTGGTTATTGATATCGATTCTTAACTACGTCGCTCAAGTTATCTTTTTGACTTGATAAGCGTGTCGTGTTTGTACATAGCAATTCAAGTATTGAATTTGATTTGCGACCAAAATAATTTCAGAATATAATTTTATATTGTGGTGAGCAAAAAGTGTCTTCTATATCTATACTACATATAATGCATTTTGATACTTTACTTTTAAAAAAATTAATATTAAACTTTATATTTCTATATATAAACTGCGTAAATTTCATATTACAGTAACTTATCATTTTTTATATTTTTTCACTTTTAACTCTACCATTCCTATTCCGTTTCTAACTGATCTACACACCAAACTATCATTATTGATTCATCATCATAGGTGATACATTATTAGTAAACAATAAACATGATACACAATTATCACCGAGTATATACATAAGTAGTTAATAAGAATTAAGATGATGTGATTCATTATCATTGTTCATATCATGTTTGCAATTCCTACTTGATACTCCTTTCAGACTGCATACACACGCTATAAATAGTTAATAAATAGTGACGAGTATATACATAAATAGTTAATACGAATAAAGGTGATGTGATTCATTATCATTGTTCATATCATATTTGCAATTCCTACTTGATACTCCTTTCAGACACCATACCCACGTCATGCATCAAATGTTTTTTTATTCAAGATAATGTCAAGTCGGTAAATGTTGTGTACTCATTTAATTGGTTTGGTGTCGATAATGGTAGTATTCTCATTAACTGATTTTGGTGTGAAAATAGAAAATGTCAACAGAAGTTAATGTATAATAGTGGTCGTAAGAAAAAGATTAAAAATTTAATAGGATTTTCACTTTATCTATACTAACATATATAAATTATAAAAGACTATGATTTGTAATTAATATAATAACTCGTTGTCTTCTAATTGTAAAGCTTGATGTTTGTTGATTATATAGAGAAGAGAAGCTTCAAGTATTTTGTTTACAAATCAATGTGGGATCAATTTCTCTCCATTGGTTTTGAGTAATCTACGCTAAGTTGTCCATAATTGATAACTAAAGCAAACTATTCAAGTTTATTTCCTTTATTTAAAGAATTATTGAAATGAATTTAAAATTAAGAAGTGAATTGAAGATACATTATATGTAGTTAAAGATTAAAGATATAGATATCATCATTACTTAATGGGTGTTGATATTTTTACCGATATTTTTGATAAATCCACCGTAACTATGCATTATTTATGTGTACAATACAACTACTTAATATATAATTGTGTTGGATTTATCAAAATCAACTTTAAACTTCCTCCATCTCCAAAAGTAAACACGTAGGCACTTGAATAGTCCACCTACACTCAAAAACTCGTAACTCGTGATATCATCTTTTTCATCCTCGTAACTTGATAAAAAAAAAAAAAAAACTTTTTATCGTTTTATAATATCACTATAATAATATCTCCGTTTTTTTCATCGTAATATATAAAAAATAACACGGCTTCAAATATTATCTCATAAACTTACAAATTCTTCACATATCACATATCACCACTAATATTTTATAAATAATTTCATACTTGCTTTTTCAACGCGTCAACATCTTCTTTAAAAATGTTTTCTCAAAATAACCAATTTTTTTTAATTTAAGTAACACAAAAATTATGACCTTAATGTGATGTGATATTACAACATATTAAAAACGGAAAATGATCTATAAACCTACTTAGGTAGATTTAAAGTAGACCTAAAAATGTAAGAGTGACATTTGCCAAGTTCAACTAATAAAATTAGGATACATAAACTTTATCAACTAATAAATGCATCGCACGGCCTAAACATTTACTTGTATATCACTATATATATATATGTGTGTGTGTGTGTGGTATTTTCTTTTTTCTTCATCTTCTTTTCTTCCTGGTTACGGCCAATTAATATCATGACATGAAGAATTGAAATGCTAGTTCAGAGCCATGTCAACAAGTTCCCAAAAAAACCGAACAAAGACTGAACACTACCTATAAAGACCGCCCACCATCCCCTCCATCTTTACCGTCTCTTCCTCGATGGAAAGCTTAGAAAAACGCAAGAACGGTCCTTAGTGCCTATGGTGTCTTGAAAAACTCAATAAAGACGGAGGTATAATGATATCACAGGGAGTAGTCTAACAATCTTAACTACCTAGACCACTCCCCATAATGACATGAAAAACTGAAGAATTGAAATGTTACCTCAACGCCACGTCAACACTTCATCAAAAAGACTAAATTAAAACTGAATACTGCCTATGATAACATAATAATTAACTATTGAGCCATACATTTACCAATAATACTTTTATTATAAACCCAAAACAATTAAAAAACAAAAAATAAAAAGATTTGGCCCCACATTTCTTCGTCCTTTTCCCATGTCGCTCATAACGCATATCAAGAAGGACGGAAAAAAGACCCTTCCGTGCATGTGGTGTCATTCTTGAGACATGAAAGATGAAGAGCAAAGACAAGAGTCATTCGTAGTCTTCTTAGACCACTCTCAATGGAAGACTGAAGAACTGAATTGTCAGCTCAATGCGACGTCAACACTTCGTCAAAAAGTGAAATGTCCCGAATTTTTTATTATTATTAAATAATTCTCGACTCAAACACTCTTTTATTAAGATTCCACGTCTCAATTATAGTATAATAAACTCGCAGTGACAAGTACTCCATTGATTTGGACTCAAAATAACATTTTTCTTGAAAAATTGGCAAGTACCCGCCGGGTACTCCACTCGACCAAATTTTCTATTCAAAAATACAAAGAGTCTACCTGATTGGAACACTTGTACCCCCCGGGTACTTGTGCCGGGTACCAAGGCTACCCACCGGGTAACACCTCTACACTTGCAAAACTCAGACTTTACAAAATGATACAAATTTGCATTTTTGGGACTTTTGCACAACCAAAACACATACATCTTAAATGTTTCAAAATGACCAAATGACTATTTTTAACCAAAACCACAAATAACTCAAGGCATCAAAACAACATGACTTCAACTAAATTATGAAACACAAAATCAACACTTTAAGCAAAGATTTTCAACTCAATTTGCAACCCCCTCCAATAATTCATTATCAACATCAACAAAATTAACTTACCAAACCTTTAAATTGTAAACACTTCGAAACTAGTTTTATCACAATTTGACTCATTTCAATACAAAGATCAATTTAACAACTTCAACAAGGATCATGTTTTTTCACAAAAGTGATCATACTCAAATGATCAACGATTACTCAAAATGGGGCTTTCTTCATATCAAGAGCATGAATTATAAAAATGGATTAACTTACTAACTCAATAGCAAGCCCACCACTAGTCGATCTTTGACTCCACGTCCAATTTACCTCATAACTCGCTTGTGCTACCTATATGACAACAAGAACAAAGGATTGGGGAAGCCTCATGCTTAGTAAGTAATGAGAATAAATCAACAACAACAATAATAACAACAATGCTCATAATTAAGGATCCTTAAATATACAATTCATATTTATTGCTACTCAAAGGAGTATAATCTCATATTGACTCATACTCAAAGGAGTATAATCTTATGGTGTCAAGGCATAACAATTGAGATTTACCAAGCCTCAATGTCACCCTTGCTCTCCACCATTTAGGTGTGCCACACTCAGCTTCCATTTCTTTTTTTTTTTGTCTGACAAACTCTCAATGTTTGTTGCTGCAGCATTGTGAGTTTGAGGGGGACGTTAGATTAATAAAAGGCCATTTAGCCTATTTAGCCCATGTTAAGCTTAGGCCCATTAGCTGCTATTGTCTAGATAAAAACCCTTGTACCTGTATTCAGTTTTTTGTCTTGATCATCAATAATATATTCGATTCTTCATTGTTATCACCGAGTACTACCACCACTTTATGTTTTTACCTTTTTTAGGATTTATGCATGGACACAATAATATATTCGATTCTTCATTGTTATCACCGAGTACTACCACCACTTTATGTTTTTACCTTTTTTAGGATTTATGCATGGACACATTCAATCTGTTTGGGAGCATTAACTTTGTATTTAAGTGCATTGCTTTGATATCATCTAATACCTCATGCGAGAGTGAACATTCCGATTAGCCCGATATCTAAAAGTTATAATCATTGTTTAGCCATCTTGAATGTCATGTAATCGTTTGCTTATTTAACAATGGTTTTGGGTGTTGGAAGTGAAGTTTGTTGTCGAAAGAATTTTGATTTAAAATCCATTGGGGTGCTTGAGGTAAAAAGTTGTAAATCTACAATTATATGCAATTATTTGTGCTTTATTGCATATATACCTGATACCTTGCTTATTATTTGAGTCAAATGATCCTAAAGAAGTATGCAAAGAAATGTGAATGAGTTATTAAATGTTCAAATTGCCCCATATATATGAACGTAATTAGGTTCGAATATAGTTTTGATGTACAGTAGTCTGTTACCATCAAAAGTTGTATGTGAAATTGAAGAAATCATGAGTGTGTCGTATCAAACTCTTATAAAACTCATTGCAACATGCTCATATTAAGGAATTATGTCAAATATATGATGTTATCATAAAGATAAAAGCTCATTGCAGTTAAAAGTTTTGAATTAATAAGAAATTGAGCAAAAACTTCAAATTTGAAGAACATAAATACATTCAAATAACAATCGTTTTAGCAGTCTTAAAGTCTAGCTTCTAGATTTGAATGTTTTAGTGGTTGTCATATACATGGCATGGCATATCATGTATATGTGCTTAAGGAGGAGGGGAGTTGGTAGTATAGATACGTAAAGAACATAGTAATCTATATCTTTTTAAAAATTTGTTAAACATGGCTAATTAAGAGCTATGTTTAACATATTTGGACACATGTTGTTTTGTTGTATTCAGATGATAATCACCTCACTAACTTATTAATAACCACATCATCCATTCTTATGTACCATTATTTATGCACATAAATTTTATCAAACGAACTTGTTGGTATTTTTCGTTTCTTCGAATTATATAATGGATCAATTATTTGTTTCATTGGATTGTGTTAAACAAAATTCTTTTTTTTTTGTACCATTTTTTATGTATAAAATCTTTTTTAGACATAACCCTTTTTAGGCTATGTTTAGAAAATTATTTTTTATTTATTATATTTTAAAAAACTTTTTGTTAACTAGTCAAAAAAATGTCTTGAATATTAGCTTCTAATCTTTTGTAGTTAGCTACCTAGTTGGGCTCAGATCTACGGAGTAATATCATACAGGGGTGAGTTCAAATTATAAAGTTAAAAAAGTAAGGAATAAGATAACCAATAAAATTACTTCATTTCATTATAAAATTCACTTCCACTTCATTTTTAAAATTAAATATCTCACAAACAGTATGTCAATAAATTATTAAAATTACATATTTATAATCAGCATTTTTGTAACTTTAATTAGAGATCCCATAAGCTATACATGAACTATCATATATCAGTAAATTGTCAAATCAACGTCAAGTCAGCACTTTTCAAAACTGTTACAAAACTGACACTATATTGCCAACAGTAAATATCAATTCAGTTTTTTCTCAACACACACATTATTTACTTTATTTATTTAAAACACAAAATTAAACAAACACTTTCATTAAAATTAAAAATATTACATTATTTAAAAATAAAACATTACCAAATCACAAAAACTGAACAACAAACAAACTTGCACAACTTAAAATACATAAAAAGTGAAAACATACCTGATGTATATAAATGATAACCAGACCCTAATTTCATGAAAAAACATATGATATGATGGGTATGGTAAAAGCTGAAAGAATATGATGAAGGAGATCCTCTGTGTCTCTTAGTATTTTGAGATAAAAACCCAAATTAAAAATTGAGGGTAAGAAGATGTATAAAATAAAAATCAAAGATACTAACTTTCACTAAGCAAGAATGTGGTCAAATGTAAAAACCCTAAAAATCACAGATACAAACTCAAGCCAGAAATAGAAGATGATTGAAAATCCAATTAAATTAAAACTATATGGTGTTGAATCCTTGTGTTAACTCCACACGAAAGTACGCATAGGAAATAGATACTTTTTGCCTCATGCATGTACGGGAACTTACAAAAAAACTAAACCACCAATAATTATTTTGTTATATAAAAAATAAAAATTAAGAAAAGGCTCATGCTTTATATACCATTTAAATTTCTTGTTATACCATAGTCAAAACTACTAATCATTAGGTATTTATTAGGCTACAATCATTAGTCATTTATTAGGTTACTTTCTAATATAATTATTAGCTTTTATTTATTATGTAATTTTTATTATTTTTAATTTGTTTCTTAAATGTATATAAATGGTATTATTATAAACTGAAAATATACAAAGTATAATGAAATGAATAAACAGAATAATGAAAAGTTTTTTCAAAAATTACAAGACTTTATATGAATTTAGACGTTCATCATACATAATTTCCCATCCAGCTGCATAAGGAGATTTATAGTAATTCCAATATGCAGTAATAAGAGGCATTGGGTACTGTCCTTGCAATTGTACCATCACAAAATGATTACCGTATATATGTGCAATTGTTAAAGCTTGGTGGTGTTGAAACTCTCCCGGACCTCTCCATAGAGGGAAGCATGTGGTACAACCCTGAAGACTTAAACAATGTACAATCACACCAAACTTGTTTGCAATCAAAAGACCCGTCAAAGGCATAATCATCCAATGTTCTTTTGGTGTCGGCGATGATGAGAAACACAACGATCGATATACGTTATCGAAATCTGGGGTAAACACCTGAGTGTAAGCGTGTTTTCCATTGTTCAACTCATCTAGCAACTGATAGTGAATGTTAAGCCACTGATCTTCACCATACCCAAGACAAACAGAAATTGCTCGAAATCCACAATTCCCGTCACTCATCACATTTTGTATATGTGTGATGTAAGGATGAAACATATTTGGAATTTGAGACATTAACGGGTGTGAATAGTATGTATGGAAGTTCAAGTATGAATTATCATTGGTTGGTTCTTCGTTCAAATCAATCACGAATGGATTATTTCTTGTCGGTTCTTCATTCAAGTCAATCACATATGAACAATCCCCTATCGATTCCTGGTTCAGATCCATCACATATGAACTATGTTTCTTCGGTTCCTTGATCGAATCTAACTCAACAATGTTTGACGCATCTGAATAACTGTATCTACGCGGTTCTTGAGTAGTGGGATCGAATCGCTTTTTTTGTTGTTTGTTCTTCAATCTTGGCTGTCCGCGAGTAATTTTTTTAACCTTAGGTTCTTGAACATCAGTTGTACTTTGACCGAATATATCTCTCAACTTTTGTAACAAACTTCTTTTCACAACTTTCGGTTGCTTGTTAAAGTTTTCTCTAAAATGTTTTAGTTCATCGTCACAACTAATATCATCATTTGGTATAGTTGTTGACGGTGAAATATCAATCTTCCTCCAAAAGATGTCAATTGAATCCAAAGGAATACGTTGACCTGCATTCAAAAAATAAGCAAGTATCTTTCACAATTCTTTTTTATTTCAATATTTGTAGAAAAAAAGTTTGTTGCAGACGAATATACTAATGTACTGACCTGAGTTTATATACACTATAAGTTCACAAGCACATGGTAACCCACTACTGTGACGAAGTTGGCAACCACAGTTTGAAGAGTACTGAAGATCGTTTGACCGTTGAAGTTCTTTATGCATTAACTCTAGAGCTTCATTCGAGACAACCCCCCGTAATAGTTCGAAACACGGTAGGTTGTGTTGATGAATGCAATAAATTCTGCTTTTTTCAAAGCTTGCTTTAATTTCTCTAAACTGATCTTGTACGATTTGATTAATACACCTCACAAATCAATCTAGAGTACACTTTGTAGATTTCAAGTATTTTTTCAATCTTGAATGTTGACTCTTAACTCTATTTGTTCTGCGATTTCCAAAGTTGAGATGTTGATCAATCCAAACAGACACAAATTTTTCTTTATATTTGTTCAACCACACTTGATCAACATAATTTAAAACACCTGAAAAGTAAGAAAAACATGGATCGAAAATATATAAAGAAAACATACGTGAAATATAGAAAACATACGTGAAAATATAGAAAACATACGCCGATATTTTATCAATGTTGATTGAAGTTGCTTGTAGTTTTCATTGTAAGATATCAGTGTTGGGGATTCTTCTAGCAACTTCCAAGATGACATAAAAGAGTCCCAATCATGATGCGACTTGAAAGATTGCCTGCAGTTCTTGATAATATTATTACTTATGTGTCATCTACAAAGTAATTGAGTCGCATTCGGAAACACTCGTTCGCATGCATTCATCAAAGCCAATTCTCTGTCTGTAACTATAACACGTGGATGCATGCACGCGTCTAGTGTCAATTTTAGGCAGTTTAATACCCAAGTATAGATAGCCTCTCTTTCATTTTCTATGAAGGCAAAACCAATAGAAAACGTCATCCTGGTAGAAGTTACGCCAACAATTTGAACAAATGGCATATACTTGTTTGTCTTATATGTGGCATCAATAAGCAATACATGCGGAAATGCACGCCAAATATCGAATGATGTTGGATGCACGAAAAATAAATTCTCTAACTCGTTTGAATCATTCGTACAAAATTCGTAGACATAACCATTCGAATGTAGAAGGGACATAAGAACTTGCATCGGAGATTTGCCTACTTGCTCCACCATGCGAAGTTTTTGGCGTATATTGTAAATGTTTTTTATTGTGGACACATTATTTACATTTCGCTCCTTTAGTATCGCTAGAATATCTCGTGGTGCCACATTTTTCCTTGACAAATCTTCCACCAAAGTAATCTCATTCTCATATAATCGTTTTACATATGGATGCGCCTTCATATACTTTACAGGTTGATGATTATGTTCATCACATAGGACCCGTAACGTCCAGTATTCATGTTCTTTTGAAAATTTTCCTTCTAACTCGAATGGACATTTACATTTTTTGGTGCCAGTAACTCTACTCGAATCCTTACCTCTATACTCGCCGCTACGATCACACATCAGTACAACTTTATTCACGAAACCACTTGAAATTTTATTTGATCTTTTAGTGACGATTACAACACCAAGAGAGCGGCCCGTGTTTTGGACCCGATCCATCAATTCTTCACGAGATTCAAAAACCTAAAAATGAATTTAATTATAGCGAAGGAATTTAAAGGTAATATACAAGTATAATGATAGATAATGTACCTTATCAGTGGCAAATTCTGGTGTTCTCATGGAGAATTCGACATCTTCGGTTAAGTTAGTTTTATAAAAACTTGACATTTCTTCGTATGAAAATGAAAAAAAATCACTGAAAATTATATACAAAAAGTTGTCAATCTTCCAATATATAAAAAAAATCACTGATAATTTCACATTCCTGCTACCATTACTCAAAAGAAAATAAAATATAAAACTTATATTAATAACTTAGTTTCTTTTATACAATAAAATAGTACAACAACAATAAAGTAACTTTTTTCTTGAACGTATAGTCAATTATGCAAACAAATTCCATCTTGTTGCCCATTGGGTTTCGGGTCATCAAAATTTTAATTCAACTAGACATACCAATTAAAACTCATATTATATGTTTACTCACGGTTTTTTTTTTAAATACTCGGCAATAATATCGCTCCACATAGCTCACGACCCGGCACGAAGAAATCTCTTAGATGGGCGGATGCGAATCTGGATCTATCAACGGAGCAATTCCATTCCAGTCGTAGTCTCAATCCCATATTCAATGAAAGTCTCCGCCGTGTCTGACCCCCTCAATCTTTCTATCCGGAGTGAGTCAGGCGGCTAAGCCTTTAATCCTGATAAAAGAAATAGTTTTCCCACCCTC
This sequence comes from Gnaphalium uliginosum, assembly GCA_963930675.1. NCBI lineage: Eukaryota > Viridiplantae > Streptophyta > Magnoliopsida > Asterales > Asteraceae > Gnaphalium > Gnaphalium uliginosum. The sequence goes on along the minus strand of OZ005681.1, from coordinate 28,230,192 downwards.
CAAGTATCCATAAATGGAATCGGTTTGAGTGAATTACTTACCGCAGTCTTAAATTTTAAATATACACTCTTAAATATACATCAACACTTTTTGCTAGTAAAATCACACTTAAATTTTACGAAGATGAACTATTTATATTTTTTCTATTTTATGACGGTGCATGAAAATAATTAAATACAGAAACTCTACAAACATCATATTAATCATTTGAATACATAACATGCATGTGGGATACTTTGATATGATATAAGATCGAGAATACATATTAAAGCTATTAAGAAAACATATCGAAAATTACGAGTATATAAATATCAAGGTTCGCATGTGATCTATTTATATATTAAATTAAAGAAATAAATCATATCACATATATGAACTGAAGGGAAAAATTTATATCTAATAAAGATTTTCTATAAAGAAAATTTCTTTTATAAATTGCATGTACACATAAATAAATATTATGGTAACACATAAACAAATAATAAATATTCTCAATTTGTCTAAGATGTATATGGGTATGCATAGGATATAATAATGTAGTCAACTTATAAACAGAAGGTACAACAGTGACGTTCTACAAACAATTTATTGATAATATAATATAGAATAGAAAGAAAAAAAAGATGAGATAAATATGGAGTTCTTACTTGAAATTCATGCTTTAATTTTCTTTGTTATTCCACTTTTGGAATTGTTCTTGACCTTCCAATTGTGGCACCATTTTCCTCTTCTTTTAAAAAAACAAAAATGAATTCAGAATAGTTTTTGTCTCTTTTGGCCTTTTGAATTTAAGTATGGGTTTGCTTTCAATATATACAAGGGTCAATGTCTGTCACACAATTAATGTACTTACATTTTCTAAATATTAGTTGTTGACTATTCAGTTTCAAAAAAGAATTCACGAATATCTACGTTTGACCTGGTAGATTTGGAAACTTTCAAAAAACCCACGGTACATACAGTAACTCCCTAAGAAAAATGCTTAAAAACATATCCTTATCCCTATATATAATCATGTTATTGGATGCCCATGACTAAAAAGCCGCATGCATGTCTGGGAATATGCAAAAACTCAGAAAACCCTAAAACAAAACTCAATCTTGTTTAATTTTAATAAAACTCAAAATATTAAGAAAATTCCTTGATTCTTAGCATGTACACGTCAGCATGATTTCTTCCTCATATTGGGCCAAGTCAGCTGACTGAATAATGTCAGCATAGATTTCATTTTTAGTATATAATATACTCCCTTCGTCCCATTTTAAGTGTCTTTCTTTTTATTCTAGGTTGTGCCATAATATTTGTCCATCATCAAAATATATAACTAAAATTCCAATTCTACCCTTAGAACTCTAAAAGGCACTTTATGTTGGATTATGTCATTGGGTGAATAAGAAAGTGAAGACAAATAACACATTGACTCCCACGCACATTATTAGCATCAGAAAAAGGCCAATTTTTTTTTTTACTCTTATCATGTTCTCATTTTCTCCACATGCTATGTACATGAAATTACAAATTCGGAAAAGTACAAAATTTGTCAAACTCACACAAATTAACATTAAAACTAAAATCACCAATACACATCTTCAACATACTTAGAGTAAACTTGTCATACATACAACAAAATAATGACCCAATACATAGATATGACCTTAAGTACAAACAAATCAACAACTCTTTACATGATTACAAGGGTGTTCTAAGACCATGAAATTAAAGAAAATGATAACCCAAGTGACCAACTCATGTACCAGTTTAACAATTAGCCAAATATGTAAACGTGTCATCTATCAAAACTTCCATCGGATGCAATTTATAATGGCAACTTCCCTTGTCGCTCTAGCTTACCTTTACTGATATGCGGTGTTTGATAGTTGTTGCCTCCACGAACTTTTATGATTTCTTTCATACATGTTTGTAGACTTAACAATACTTTGTTAAGGTCATGCGATGACATTTTGTCAAACGATGTTTGAACCGCCGAAACTAATTCATCAATTGTTCCCAAAACCTCTTGCTCTTGAAGTGATTGAATAGCTCGAAAAAACCCAAGGTCCAACACATTTAAATCGGGACTATTTGGCGGTTGAAAACTAAGGCGAATATCAAACCCTTCTCGAGATGCTTCTCGAAGAAACTCGTAATCATCAACGTCAATATGGGGTTTCACATTGTCTTGTTGAATGAAAATCGGACCTATATGGCCTTGTGGCCATTTAGCTCTAATGGCAGGTAAAATTTTTTGAATCAACCATGACCTCGTAATCTCTTTAGTGACCGATAAAATGGGTTTCGTCTCCATTGTTCCCACCACATGATTCTTACTTGAACGTTTTGCGGGTTCTAAGGTTGTCAGCGGAAATATAACAATCTTTCCCGAAAAAATTTCATTGCCTGATGAATTAAATCTAGGGAGATTTAGGGCGTACAACCGCCGCAAGAAACATCACTTTTGTGATAAACTTTTTTGATTTACATGTCCTTAACGGCTCATCTTCACCAGGAACAAGGTAAAAGCATCTTGATGGTTTTGAGATGTATAACCACTTTTCATCAATGTGTACAACGTTAAACATATCATAAATGTGGGACAAACATTTGATAAAGATGGAGTAACCATTGATAAACAAAACTCTAACCTTGCATTTCTGTTTGCATTAGTAAGATCGGGCTTAACGACATTTTTGTGTGGCCTAAGTGTGCCTTCTTTGATTCGTCTATGCATGGTTGATTTCGAAACATTTAATGCTTTTGCAAGAGAACGAATAGTTGTTCAACGGCGTAATGGAATCTCTAAAACTTGTGCAAGTTTATTTGTACCCGTTTCCGTCCAAGATTTGTCTTCTTCGAAGATACATCAACCATTGATCTGTCGAGAGCTTGATGTTTACCTTGACGCCAAATGCGGCTTATTGTTTGCTTAGATACGAAGAATAGTGCTGCTACATTACTTAAGGATCTTTTCTTTAATTATCCGTTAATACTTTGTTGCAATAAAGATTGAAAAATAGTTTGTCGTTCAACATTACTCAAGTTGGGTTTATGACGTGAACTTGTGAGGTGCTCCATTTTCAGTAAGATAGAAGTATACTTTCAATAAGCAATTAAGAGCAATTTTGTCAAATGAAGTTACATGCATGCATGTTCTGTTACTATCAATATAAAGAAGGAGTGGGAGGCAAATATTTCAAAAATGTTTGAAAATTTTGATTGAAATTTAAATGAAATTCAACTTGTCATGACTATTGAGGTAAAAAATTTGGCACAAACTTTGACTCCAATTCTCTTTTTTTAGCCATAATGATGAAGAGCTAGAGTCTTTAATTTATTTAATCGATAGTAATCTAAAAAGTAAGTTGTAGTCTATTTACATGACAGATAAAAGAACATTTTTGACTTTTTTAATGTAGTTGTAATTTAAATAAATCAAGGGTAAAATGGTCATGCAAGTGACAAATTATTAGTAATAATTACACCTCCTAAATCTTTGTGCTTTTTTGTTGAGGACATATGAGGTGAGACGGAGGGAGTAATATAAATAGATATCAAAATTGTCCAATCAACTTTTTTTTTTTTTTTTTTTTTGTGATATCACTTCATTATTTTTGTTTTAAAAATGTAATTAATTAAAATTGATTAACGTTATTTTAGTCATCACAATCACAAGTAGTGGAAAGACTATTTACAAAACAAAAGTGATAATTTTAGATTAATAGTGTGTAAAACAAAGTTGAAGTATGATTTTCATAAATTCGTATAAATCAGATAAACTATTAATGAAATTTACTCTATTCTATATATTGTACAGAATAAAATTAATTTTATTATAATTATTATTATTGTTATTATTATTATTATTATTATTATTATTATTATTATTATTATTATTATTATTATTATATATTATTATATATTATTATTATTATTAGTTAGTTAGTAATCTAGTCTAGCGTACTATGTTAATTCATACTCCATCTGTCTCATAAAAAATGTCCACAAACATTTATTATTTGGATTAAGATAGGTTGGGTAAATGTCAGTTTTGCCCTTATAATTAAGGCAAGTTTGACTGAATTTATTTAAGAAATAAATAATTTATAGTAATAAATGAGGGTAATATGGGGATTTTAATGATTTTTAATAGTTATTTTTTACAAGTAGATAATTATTTTGTGACATATATAAATAGTAATGTGAACGGTTATTTTGAAACGAAAGGAATAATAAGCAAATCGACATACGTGAAAGATTGCATGGGTTATTTTAATTTGATAAGTTCAAAAATTATTATAATTAGATAAGTTTTAAAACTAAATCAAGTTAATGTATTACGTGACGAAATTTTTTCAAGCAAATGTTGATGATGCCTCATTGAATTTTTGTTTAGTTGTCAAATAAAGAAGTTCAACACATAGGATACTTTCTATCCTATTAGTAATATCAAATAATTCAAATCAAAAGATCTCTTCTTTATTTCCTTAAAAAATCAATCAATTTCTTTTTATTTTATTGTTTAAAATAATCATAAAAAGAACAAGCGAAAACAACAAATTGCCTAGTATCGGATATCTTCATCGCTAATTGTTGTCACACTCGCTATGCCTCCACATTTTCTCGCCGCCGTCGTAATGACTTTTAATGTTTTACTTTTGCATTTATTTTTCTATATTTTATGTATTTACATTTCAGTTTGAGCGTCCATTTTTCTACCGCTCTAACTGCGGAGAATATTAGAGTATTAGAATGTTTAGGTTAGGTTTGTGGTCCAGAGTCTAGACTGATTGTATAAGTGGGCTAGAGTCTATTAGAGTTAAGATGTGTTCCATTGTACTTTATAAATACTTGTCTATATAATACAATCCTAATCCGAACGGGGTTTCATTGTTCAATAATCTCTTTGTTATAACCTTTTTCATCCGTAGTAGTTAAATTAGTGAAAAATCTTTTGTTAAAAAAAGATAATAAAATTTCAAGTTAAACCATTGCAAATATATGATTTTATTAATTAATAACATTCTATTTTTTTTAAAAAAGAAGTAATTGCTAAGGGGTGTTTGATGGATTTATTTTGATTGATTATTTGCTTAATATTACTTAATTAGTTTACTCTTTAGTATTTGGATACGTCCATTTAATAAAGCTTATACGTTTATATACGAGGAGTCTCAAAATAAGTTATAATTTTTTAACTTAATTGCTTATACAATATATAATAAGCTCGGAAAATAAGCTAACCCAAACACCCCTTAATTCATCGTCGCTAATGACATTTACAAGAATTGTATTACAACTAATTCATAATTAACTTGAGTAAATTTAAGACTAGTTATAAACCTGATTAACATTAAATTAACATTGGCTCAACCGTTACAAATGAGAATACGTAAAAGGAAAACATATGTTTGCATTTAATCGTTTAGGTGCTTTTTTGACAAATTACAAACACATTCAATGCCACAGTCCAAATCAAAACTACAAACGTCAATGCATCATAAATTCAGTGATCTTTTTCAGATTGAATCCGGTTCCTTTCACGTCCAAATTCATCCTCATCTTCCCATGTTTTTCTCAGATTTAATGGGTGCCAACTCTGTTGACCATTATACCTTTGACCTCCATAAAGCAGTGGTCTTCATCTACCCAAAATCATCACTCATTTTTGCTAAAGCTCAAAACTTTATTAGCAAATCATACCCATCACTTTATCAATTTCAATACCCATATGTTGAATTTGAGAATTATAGCAATTTTTGAGTGAAAGATAGAGATAGAACCCTATTTAGGGTTCATAGCTAACCCATTTGGGGAAAAAAGTTATTTATTTCTGACAGGTACATTGAATCTGGACAGAAATTGAAGGTACTTGTTTTCAATTTGTTATGTTCTTGTTGGTATTTGTGTGGATTAATAGTATTATTAAGATTTTGTTATATATGAACCATCTAGTGTGCTGTGGAAAAGGCATGGTTGTTTTTTAATTCAAAAGTTTTTTACTTTTATGATTTTTAACCATGTGTGGCCGTGTGGGGGGACTGATTTGGACCTTTTGTGATTTTTTAGTACTACATTGTCAACTTTTGACTTTTTATGTGAATATAGGTAGGTTATTAGTTTGAAATTGATATGAATTGTGTTGTTAGGGCAACATGATCATGATAATTATGGTGGGCTATGAAAAAGGTTTCTAGAATTGATATACATGAGATTAAATTCTGAATTATGATAAACATTAAGGTTGAAATATTAAAGTCAATGTCAACTTTAGGACAAAGAGGGTCTTTGGATGTGCTTTAAATTTCATCATTGTGACTTATTTAGTTTTTTGCGTGCAAGTGCTTAAGATTTTGACTTTAGATTATTTAGAGTAAAAATAACCAGATTTGGAAAAGCTGGTAAGAAGCTGCCTAAGAATACTGATCGTTGAAATAAATGTTAATTAACGACCAATTCGTAACTTTAATGCACTAGTTATTTCATTGTAATTACAATGCTATCAATAAAGTGTATGATTTTAAGTTGTGAGGGACCCCTTTTGATTTTGTAGGTGTATTTTGTTAAGCCACTATCAATGGTGTTCAGAAGGCATATGTATGATGGAGAAAAGTAGGTGAAAGATCATGTTTGCTTTAACTTCACTCATGTCAATTTCGTGCTCCTATGGATTAGACGCTTGAATATCATGCATGAATGTGTATAAATTATAAAACATAAATATGTTAGTGATTTGTGCTAGATATTGCTCGAATTTGAAATGATAATGAGAATGAAACTATGGGTGTATTTGATGTCCTTAAGTTTTATTTTCGTTTTTCTAGTTTGAACTATTTGATTGGCTGCTATTTGTAAATGCAAAACTTAATCTTATTTAATTGGCTGGTATGTTAAATGCAAAAATAAAAAATATATGCCATAAGTAGCTAGGTTTGTATCAAATTTGAAATACTATATAATACTAAATATGTGATCTTTTAGTGGATGATGATAGTTGATTACTACACGCCGCAAAATCGACAATGTGGCCTTTATAACACTAACATTGTCTCTTCATTTGCATTGAGTGTTTTATTCCTTCTATAAACTTTTTATAAAACAATACTAAAGATGGTATTTACGTATTTCTAAAGTATGGTTTGCTTTAGTTAACATTAGTTATGTAAAAGCAATGGATGCTAATCAAGCTGGAATTTAAAATTAAATACTGTCTTCATATTTCATGCTATATAAAGGTGAAATAAAGTATTCGGCCAAATTGTCACATTCTGTTGCCGAAACTGATTTGCCCTTTATGCCTTTTATGACATTTGATGTTATATGGGTAACGTTTAATGGTTGTTATGAGAGGGAATAAACTAAAGAGAGAAAAGGTGTATGTTGGATATTAGTTCTTTAAGTGATGCCTTTGGTCCACTAGTGATATCAAAATTTATCATATTCTTCGAGTTCATAATTAAGGAACAAGCGGACACTTGTCCATTAGTCACTTTCTTTCTAATGTTATATGAATATATGAATTCAGTAGTGTTTTATTTAAAGTAATAATTAATGAACAAAATGGGTCAAAGTATGACTCTAATATACACAAGTTGGCAAATTCGAAATTGTGTTAGTTTAGTCAAAAGTTCAATCATGTCTTCAGCTTTTTACGTGGGAATCTGCTGAGAAACAAAATGTTAACTTTTACTATTCGTGATCCACAAACTCCATTCCATGACTTATATAAGCTTAAGTTTCTCAATCTCCTTTACTTCACAATACGGTTTTGCAACAGCTAACATCTAATAACTTAGTCTGTTGCTCCTGGGTATATATTTTTTTAACACTTTATTTTCATTTGAAATTCATTTTTGCCCTATATGTTATAAAAAATTCCAAATTTGATCCTTTTCAGTTTTGGTGTATATCTCCTTAATAATTTAGTTTTTGTTTAATATGCATTTTGGCCGAAACAATAGATGAAATCTCATATTTCTGATAAAGTTCCAATTATGACCCTTTTCGCTTTGCTTTATATATCTTTTTAATATTTTGATTTCTGTGTGATATGCATTTTGGTCCCTAAGAATAGATGATAAATTAAATACATTTATAATATTCAAAGTTGACCCATTTTGGCATTTGGTGAAATACAGGTCACATTTTTTAAGTGCAGTACACAATGGCTCGTGAACGCAAGGATCTTGAAAAAAAGGCATTTGACACAAGAACCTTTGCTTCTTCAGAGAGTCAAAGACAAAATGTACCGTACATTCATAAGGTTGGAATTCCACCAAAACAAGATCTCCTAAAAGAATTCAAAAACACTGTGAAAGAAACGCTTTTCTCAGATGATCCTTTACGCCCCTTTAAACATCAACCCAAATCTAAAAAAGTTATGCTTGGCCTTCAAGCGATATTCCCAATTCTGGAATGGGGTAGGAATTATAATCTCAGAAAGTTTAGAGGAGATCTTATAGCCGGGCTCACCATTGCAAGCCTTTGTATTCCGCAGGTAGTTTACTTATTTTCTATGAAGGTTGCAAAATGGGCAGGTGGGGCGGCTTGGGTAACATGTCAAACGAGTAATTCTTTGGAACAGGTCTGGTTGGGTTGTATCGAAGCACTTTTGGCCAAAATTAGATTAAAAAAAAAAAGATACGTAAAAAGATTATATTAGTTCAATAACTATCTCTTTTTTTAACTAAACGATTTTATATTCATCAAAGTTGCACTTTGACTGACTTTTGATCGTTTAACCCATTTAAAACGTTTACGTTTAAGCTTTGTATCCGTTTGAGATAAAAGAAAATCCCAGTCGAGCAGTTTAAATAGTAAATGGGTCTAAACTGCCATCTCTAGTCTCTTGTTTGTAAGATAATAAGCAAAATACCAAATCTTGATAACTTATTGGTTGTAACATGCTTATCCATTACAGGACATTGGGTACTCAAAACTTGCACTTTTACCTCCCCAATATGGACTCTGTAAGCTTTATCTTGGTACTTACTGGATGTTTTCATTTGCCTACTGCGATCTCTTAATAATAAATTTGGGTTTTGTTTTTGTGTAGATTCGAGCTTTGTACCTCCTTTGATATATGCTTTTATGGGTAGCTCACGAGATATAGCCATAGGACCAGTTGCTGTGGTATCTCTTTTGTTGGGGACACTTCTTCAGAATGAGTTCGATCCGGTGACTAATGCAGATGAATATCGTAGGCTTGCTTTCACAGCAACGTTTTTTGCCGGGATTACCCAAGCTACTCTTGGAATTCTCAGGTAATCCGACAATCATATGTGGGGTAACAGGTCAAAACAGGTTTGAATTGAAAGTTTGAAACAGTTGTTTAGTACAGGTCAAAAGGGGTCAGGCCACTAAATTAATTTTTCTGTGTCATATGATTTTTCATTTCCAAATAAACCAGTTGGGTCGTGATCAAATAATAATCTATATTTTTTAAAATAAACTGCTTTAGAAGGCAATAAAGTATACTTTCGATGATCTTTAGCTGTTCGACCCATTTGACACGTTTCCCTTTCAGTTAAGTTTTTTTTTATTCGGTCCATTACCCATTTATTAGTAGTAAATGAGGCAAATTCACCATCTCAAATGATCGTCATTTATTGTTATGACTTTGATCTCTTGTTTTTGTTTAGTGATGTAGTTTATCTAAAACTGTTTTTCTAACCCAGATTGGGCTTCCTAATTGACTTTCTATCCCATGCTGCTGTGGTTGGTTTTATGGGAGGAGCTGCCATCACCATTGCCCTTCAACAACTCAAGGGTTTTCTTGGCATCAAACACTTCACAAAGAAAACTGATATTGTTTCTGTGATGAAGTCGGTTTTCGGCTCCATTGATCATGGGGTGAGCTTTTTCTTTCACACATGCGTAAGCGGTTTGGGTAACTGGTCAAGAGGCTAAGTTTTGGCACATATCAAAACAAGCTGGGTTGGTTGTACCAGAACCACCGTTCTTATTTTAAAAAGAAATCTCTCCTAAATATGATTACTGAAATTATATGAGCACAATAATTATTGAACTTTTTGAAAACATATGATTAGGAGGTTGAAAATAATAATTATTAAATCATGTGAGCTTATACATACATGTTGAACAATTTTTGACCGGTTTCCTTTTCAGTTGAACTTTTAATTTTACCCATTTGACCTGTCATATTTTAAAAACATGACAAATCGACCCATGTATAAGTTAATGGGTTGAAATGGCCATCTCTACACATGCTTATTGCACTTTGTGAAGCCCGTATGAATAATCGCTCTTGTAAATATTGCAGTGGAACTGGCAGACAATAGTGCTCGGATCGAGTTTTTTAGCCTTTCTTCTATCCGCTAAATACCTGGTAAGCATATATGATTCCAAGAACCTAACCAGAATACAAATATTTATACATTTTGGTAACTTTTATGTAACTTGTCAAATAGGGGAAGAAGAATAAGAAGCTCTTTTGGGTGTCCGCAATTGCTCCATTAATCTCTGTTATCTTGTCTACTTTTTTCGTGTATATCTCCCATGCGGATAAGGAAGGTGTTGCAATTGTAAGTACTGTTGCATTCCTTTTCTGGCCCTTCAAATGTTCTTATTTGATTTATTTGATAAAACTTAATTATTTATGTTTCTTGTCTCACAGGTGAAACATATAGAGAAAGGAATTAACCCTCCATCTGTAAATGAGATTTATTTTTCGGGTGAAAATCTTCTAAAGGGATTTAGGATTGGTATTGTGGCCGGTATGATAGCGTTAACGGTAGGTCCATTTCAAGCATTCAAATTTTGATTGTATGTTCATTGTATGTAAAAGAGCAGGTTGGATAAGGGTAAAAAACAATTAATTTATCACGGGACAAATCATGTTGGGTCGGGTTGACGTATTTACCCTTTTTTCTGTTAGTTTGAATTTTGTAGATGATTAACGTGTCAATTATAATTCCAAAATTTGTAGTATTATTATTAACAATTATTATTCTTGTCAAGCGGTTCACGACACTTTAGACAACGTTAGCCCCGTTTGACCATTTCTTTGTGACTGAACATTTTAAGATTGTACCTAGTTGAACCTTTAGAGATAAAATATGACCCAAATTTGACCCATTATTAACGAAATGGGTTGAAAATTGCCACCTATATTGATATCGTTTTTCCTTGCTATACAAAACAGTCCACCTCACCACTTTTTCTTTATACATCAGGAAGCCGTTGCAATTGGAAGAACATTTGCTTCAATGAAGGATTACCAAGTCGACGGGAACAAAGAAATGATAGCATTGGGAACCATGAATGTGGTAGGCTCAATGACATCATGCTATGTTGCAACAGGTACAAAGATATCAGAAAAATAGAAAAGGAACACTTGATTTTAAAACTATAGCCAGTGAAGAGTTTACTAGTACAAATAAGTGAATAACTTGTCTTCTGGTATGTTTGCAGGCTCATTTTCACGATCAGCTGTAAATTTTATGGCAGGATGCCAAACTGCAGTCTCTAACATAGTGATGTCGTTAGTTGTTTTCCTAACTTTAAAATTCTTGACGCCACTTTTCGAGTACACCCCAAATGCAATCCTCTCTTCCATCATCATATCTGCTGTTATTGGTTTAATCGACTACGAAGCAGCAATATTAATCTGGAAGATTGACAAATTTGACTTCGTTGCTTGTATGGGGGCTTTTCTTGGTGTAGTTTTTGCATCAGTTGAAATCGGTCTTTTAATTGCTGTAAGAATCTGCCCAACTTAAGACTTCATGAAATGTCTACTATTTGATTGCAGGTCAAAACGGGTCAGTTCAGGTTGGACTGACCACCAACTACTTTGTCTTTTGTTTTTCTTTAAAATTTATATGTGCAAGTGTTCAGGAGGATTATTAATACGACTCCATTACAATAGTGTAATGTTTCGTTAATAAATTTATATATAGGAGGCCTTTATGCATTTTGAAAATTTAAATACACTTCAGGCGACTGTCGACTCGTTACCATATCAGCTATTTTTATTTTCTTTAAATTTCACCCATTAGACCTTTAAAAGATAAAGTTGAACCCAAATTAACCCGTTACCCCATTAACAGATAATAATAGCCACCTCTAATTTTAACCTTCATTTTGTTGATTTTTAGGTTTCAATATCTTTCGCCAAGATCCTTCTTCAAGTTACTAGGCCAAGAACTGCTATTTTAGGAAGAATTCCAATGACAAGTGTTTATAGGAACATCCAACAATATCCCGAGGCAACTAAAGTCCCCGGGGTTCTAATTGTGAGAGTCGATTCTGCCATTTACTTCTCTAACTCCAACTACACTAAAGAAAGGTAGTACCTTTTCTGCTTTTGAATTTGCTTTTTGGAATTAGGAATTAATTATCAAGTGATTTGATTATATGTGAACTGAAGCTGCAATGACGAGTTTCCAGTGTGTGGATAAACAAATTTGCTTTCCACTATTTGAATATTCAGTGGTCAAATACTCGATCACTGAAAAAATTAATTTCTTACCAGCTATGACATAAATTGTTTACTTATTATTATTATTATTATTATTATTATTATTATTATTATTATTATTATTATTTTATCTATTATTTCATAAATAGAATTTGCTATTAAAAACTACAAATCCAATTGCTACCTTCTATAACCCAATTTACTATAGTTAATTATGCGATTGGTATTACTAAATACCACATATCACTTTCAATATGCACATCCAAACACTCCTATACATCTTATCATAAGTTGCGTCTCGTCTGTCCATTGTCGATGCTCCGATAAATCTAATATGCAATTTACGCAGAATATTGAGATGGCTAACTGAGGAAGAAGATCATCTAAGAGCTATGTATCAACAAAGAGTTCAGTTCTTGATCATTGAGATGTCACGTAAGGATTTTGTGTTTTTCATTGCATATTGAGGCCTTTTTTACCTCTTTTGTCATTAAGGTTTTTCTCACTATATCCATTGTCGTCCTTGCAGCTGTTACTGACATAGATACTAGTGGAATACATGCATTTGAAGAATTATACAGCAGTCTGACCAAAAGAGATGTTCAGGTTAATATACGTAGCCTGTTTATGGTTGAACCTATTGGTGGCAATTAGACTCATTTACTAATGAATGTCTATCTGGGTTGTGTTTTAACTCAAATCGGTCAAATTAAAAACTTTAGCAAAAGGGGGAAAGGGTACATTGCGTGAAAGTCGCCCAAATTTTGTTTTAAATGTATACAACCTTTTAAATTGTTATTATTCAAAGTTATAGGTTGTTTTGTTGTAATTATAGCTTTTTCAATCATAACTCATTGATTATCTCTAAAAAGTAGACAAACAAAATGTTTGTAGGCCAACCCAACTGGACTTCGTTGCTTTTCTTTTAGAAAGGCAACCACTCAAATACACAATTACCACCAATGTATACATTTATCCACGAATATGTACCTTTGTCTCATCCCTAGGACTTGAACCCAGAACCTCACTAATATGTACATGTGTCCCATCCCCAGTTCGCCGTTGCTTTTTACTCGCTTGACCTATTAACGTTAGAACATAACCTATATTGACCCATTGTCACATAACTAATTTGAAACTAGCCATGGAGTTTATGCAAAGTGGAAAAATAACATACAAAGTATTTGTTTGTTTGCAGCTAGTTCTTGCAAACCCTGGTCAACTTGTGCTAGACAAGTTATATTCATCTGGTTTCCCTGATCTGATTGGCGAAAACAAGATTTTTCTGACTGTAGCAGATGCTGTTCACACTTGTTCACCCAAGATTGTTCAAGAAGTATGATCAAATTCGAGTTGAGAAACCAGCTGATCAAAGGAGTGTAGGGTTGTAGATACAAACTCCAGGAATCAATATAGATATACATATGTGCATGCTCATACAATAACATGAAAAACAAGAATTTTGGGGCGAACAATAGAAGAAAACATGGAAGGCATATGTTTCCAGTTATGGTAAGTTAACGAATGGTGTTGAAACTTCTTGTGGGATTTTATAATGAAGAATGTTGTAAGAGTTTAAAGTTCTTGTATGGTTTTTGGATCTTTGAAGCTCTTTGTATGTGGAATATGTCAAATTACTGGAGTAATGAACCACTGTAAACGAAGATTTGCATGTCTCGTTGCTTTAGGGCGTATTAGTAATTGTTAGTGATGATACTAAAATCCGTTCGTGTGAGGCTAATATTGCAGTGAGCATGCAAGTACTGATGATTAGATGAGCATGTTATCGTCACTGATTTACCATCACAACTTCTCGGTCAGAGAAGAATAAATATGTCGTAAAACTATAATCAATTAGATGTTTACAATAAAATTATACATAAATCTTCTTATAATTCTTATAATATGGAAATTATATGCGAATATACAAAGATGATGACTACTCCTCAGTCCTTACAAAAAATGTCCTCAAATATTTTTTGTTTGAATTAAGATAAGTTGTGTAAATGTCTGTTTTGCCATTATATTCAAGGTAATTTTGAATAAATTTATTTAAATAATAAATTATTGAGAGGAATAAATGAGTACAAATATGAAGTTTAATGATTTTTAATAGTTATCTTTTACAAGTGGATAATTATTTTGGGATAAACAAAAATAGTAATTAGCATTCAAACCCGTATAATGCACACGGGATGTTAAAATTTTATTTGATTTTTATAAGTATAAAAAAAATGTATATGATCAAATTCTAACATTTTATGTTAGTTTTAATTTTTGCAATACTAAATATATGATTTATGGTCATATTTATATATTAAGCAATCTAATCGATAATCATATATCAACTCCGAATAATAGATCTGGTTGTTTAGTTGACAAAAGAATCCGATAGAAAAAAAATTGTAAAAAAAAAAGAAACAAATAATCATGTCTTTAGTTATTATTAACATATACGAATGTTCTCCTAGTTAAGAGTTGTCAATTACTCAAATAATAAAATATTAATCTTAAACTTATTATATACTCAACTTATTCGAATCATGCGTTCTAAAGAATTCGTTGATACTTATGTTGTAAATTCTTCTTTATTAATATTGAGAAATTATAGGGGTGCTATTTTTAAATATAAGTGAAATTGAAGAACTTAATTGATCAATCGAAAGTTTTTAATTGATAACATTATAAACATATTTCTTATGTTATATTTAAAATTCTAATCATGCATCTCAAAGAATTCGTTGATACTTATGTTGTAAATTCTTTTTATGGGGTGTTATTTTTAAATGTAAGTGAATTGAAAGACTCACTTGATCAATTGAAAGTTTATTTAATTGATGACAGTTCCTATATTATATTTATTAAAATTTTGACATTTATTTTGGTACGGAGAGATTTATCCAATTTCATAAAATTTGATTTTGATAGTTGGAACTACAAAATGTAACAAGTTAATTTGTTAAAATTTCAAGTTTGTTAACAATCATTTTCGGATTACGGGTCCGAACCAATTAACTCCATTGTTATTAGGTTGGTTTTGATTGAGTTTGTGTAGTTTTGGTTTAAATATCCGGTACTTGTTATTTTAGTTTAAAAAAATAATATAAACATAATCGAATAACTCCGTTAAGCTGAACAAGAAGAACACCCTTAAATTATTATAAGTAACACTAAAGTTAAACGAATAATATCATAGTCAACTTAACATTATTCCGATAGAGTAAGATTCAAATGAGTACAACAATATTTAGAAAAAATGAATCAATAAAAATTCATCACGTATTACAAAATCAATTTTCACACGTTTTTAAAACTTAAATATCTCACAAATGGTAAGTCGAAAAATTATAAAAATTGCACCATAAAAATCAGAGTTTTTTTCTCTTCGGTTATACATTTTACAAGGTATATTTTTGATGATCTTTTTTTTCTTTCATTTTCGGTGGGTTTTGTAAACAACTATCACACGTGATACCAACGACTATCACATGTGATACCAATATTGTACAATTTGTAACAATCATAAAAAAAGTCGTCGAAAGTATATCATGTGAGATGTCTAATCGAACAGGAAAAAATGTTGCTTTTTATAATGTAATTTTTTAATTTTGAACGAACCATTCTTGAAATATTTAATTTTAAAAAATATAAAGAAAAATGAGTTTTATGACATTTTTATTGATTTATTAATTTTCACCAAAACTCTACTCCATCTCTATCATCCGATGTCGTTACGTTCTCCCCATTGTTTTTACGTGTATGACCGCGTAATTCACGGCATATGATTCTATTGCAAAGGTATTTTCACCTTTTATTTTAATTAATAATTAATAATTAATAATTATAATAATTATAATTAATTTATTTATATTTATATTATTATATTATATTTAAAAATAAATAAATTCGGTGCACCTTATCCCATTCTCTCCCCCCTTACACTTCCACTCACGCGCTCCCGTAACCAGTTTCACACCCCTCGCGTGTTATACACCCGCTAAGAAAACCATTTCAACACCATTAATCATTCCACCGCCAGACAGTATCATTTCACGAGAGCCCCATGTGCACCCCAGCGCATTTTAGCATATACCGCGTACACAAACCCCTTTATTTTTCATCTCAATCCTCAACCGTTTCTCATCACTCGCAACAGCTCTCATTTACACAAAAAATGGCGAAATCGATGTTGATGTTAGCACTATGCGTTCTACTACCCGCGCTCATTAGCGCCGGACGTCCGATGTCGCATCCGTACGTCTTGCAAGGCAGAGTTTACTGCGATACTTGCCGTGCTGGTTTCGAAACTTCCGCTACTACTTACATTGACGGTATGTATATATATATATAATTTATATGTATAGATATATACTGATTCGTAACTATTTGTTTTGATTTAACGCAAATATTGATGCGTCACGTGCGTATATTTTGTTTTAATTCTTTTTATTTGAAGAAGATTGTTGTAGATCTGTGTAAATTGAAGTATAAAAATGTGTAGTTATTGTAGATCTGAAGTTTGAGTAGCAGCTTAGTGAAGAAATGAGTGAATTTGGTGGTTTAGGGTTTTTGGTTAATAAATAATGCTGAATTCAGTGCGTGTTATGTAAGTATTCAGGTGAATAGTGTTTAATGTTAAATGATTATTGAAGTATGTGAATTACTTAATGATATGTTGATTTGGCGTATGTGTTAAGCATTATCAAGTAGTTAATGAATTAGGTTTTAGGCTCATTGATGAACTAGGTTTAAAATATGATTAGTAATAGTAGTTAATTTGAAGATCTATAGATCTAACAGTGTGTTTTTGGTGTTTGTTTTGTAGACTTAGGCGTAGGATTCATATGATATTGAATAATAATTGGAACAAGATAAATGGTTGTGATATAAATAGATCTAAGGAACTATTATAGAAAGAGGAGTCTTATATGTTGTTTGTATGATTTTTGTTTTTAAGAAGATTCTTGTTTGTGTATATATAAAAGACACAAATTTTTGTAGTTCTTTGTCTGAAATTGACGTAGCAGTTTAGTAAATAGATGTATCGAGTGATTTCTGTAAGATCTAGTCGTTATTTAATGGTTTTATTGGATCAAGAATTTACAGTGTTATGACTGCTAGCTCATTGTAGTAAAGAAGAATGTCTTTTTTTAATTTATTTAATATTGAAAGAATGATGGTATAAATTTTCATGTCGGCTTTTGTGAATTAGCTTTCATTTTTCAGTGTGTAAAATAATTATCAAAATTTTCAAATTGTCAAACTGTTATAACTTATGTACCCAAATGCTTGGCAATTAGATTGTGAATTATATTAGAATACTTTGATTGGATAATGTGGAATGTGAGGATTGGTCATTGTTTATCGATTGGATGGGTAGCAGTTCATTTTATTTATATGCATCAAAAGATAGTGTTGTTTTGACCTAATTGTGTAATTTATTTTAGCCGTGGTCTCGACATCATCTTTGGTGGCCCACTATTCCACGGACTAATTGAGTAATGGAGTATTATATCTACACCGCTTGGTAGTTGTAATGTGTAAAATAAATAAATAGTGAGAATTGCTCTGTGTTTTATATGTGGATCCCGAACGTGCAGTTGAAATGCATTGTGGGAGCACTAACAAGTTGGCTATCAAACAACCATTCAATGCACTAGTGATTTATTTATTATTTAATTAATACTTTAATCATACTGGTAGTTTGTGGTTTTTTGTAGTATTGGTGTTCTGTAACAAGTTGAAAGTATTTTTGACGAATTTTGTTTTATACCGGTGAATTTTCTTATGTGGCAAATTATTTGTCGGAACTGTACCATATTAACATGCATGGGTGATAAATCTTGTAAAGAGTTCAAGGACTTTCTTTTTTACCTATCATTTATTAACTCTGCAATTGATTTTTTCTTTGTAGGTGCTAAGGTTAGAGTGGAATGCAAGAACAAGGAACAGAAAGTTATCTTTACCTCAGAAGGAACCACCGACGCAACAGGAACATACTACATAAAGGTCAACGAAGACCATGGAGATGAGACATGCGATGTGGTTCTCGTCAGCAGCCCACTTGGTGGCTGCAAGACAGCTGACCCAGGGCGTGACCGTGCCCGTGTGGCTCTCACCAGCTACAATGGTATTGCCTCCGACCAACGTTTTGCCAACAACATGGGATTCATGAAGGATGACATCATGTCTGGTTGCACCACATTGCTCCAATCTCTCATGGAAGAGGAGAATTAGATGTATTTCTTAATGGTCAGCAGTTGTTAAGAACAGGTTATTTTCTTCTGTAGTACTGAGTGTCTTCTATGGTTCACAAGTATGGTTTCTTGAACATTCTATATTTTCTGTCGTGGAACTTTATATCATGTATACGGTGTAGCATTCTTTGGTTGTCCTGAGATTGATATTTTGATTTCTATAAAGGAGTACTGACGAAACAACTTGTTTCGGTTCTTCACGCATCTTGTTTCATCTACATCAGTCTTAACCCTGTGATCTTCCTGTGCAAGATACTTTTCATATCTTCTTTGAGTTCTGGTTAAGTGATCATGGGCAAGACAGGTTGGAAGTCATTTAAGATGTCTAAAAAGCACATAAAACCTTGAAAATTGCTGTAGTTCTTTTGTCATATTAAACAAATTATTCAGATAACTACAATGTTGTACAGAAAATGGTTTTCTTTGTTACTCTTGTGGCCAATGGACATATGATTTGGTACCCTATTGGTCTGGTTGATGCAATTTGTCACTTGGTTAAAACTACTATAAGATTCATCATGAGGATTGCATTGATTTCAAACAAAATGAATCAATAAAGATGTCGAGTTACTAACTTACATAGATGGTCAGTTATAGTTGATGCTAAATGGTGGAATATAAGGTCAGTTTTGGTTCATGGTATGTTTCGTTTTGTGCAAAGCTTTAAAGAAAGGAATATGATCTTGCTCATGGCTGTTGATTGTGGTGGTGCATAGTTTCTTATGATGTTCGGTTTCTTTGGGTGGCATGGGTTCCGAGTAGCCCAAACGGCCAAACGTCGTCCATTACATGACTTAAATCACCGGCTACTTGATTGTAAAAGTTATTGTTATACATCAGATTCACCCATACTTCGATCAACATGACATGAAATGAAATGAAAGTGTTGGCTGGTCACTACAAACTCTATAGAAGATGTAAAACCTCAACATGTTTCCATCCTCCAATAACTGCCCGTATCCTTTCATTACTAGTCTACCAGAGTAAATTAAAAACAAATGGTACTTACGTTATATAATCGATTCAGTCCCTTTGATTATGTTTTTTGCATGTCTAATCCCTAGATTGCACGTTTCGTTATATTATTAGTCTCAGATCTTCTTAAGATGATTAAAATACTCTCATATTTAGATGAGGGACGACGTAAGCCTAATTTAAGGGTATTTTCATTGTTTTAAGGTGATCATGGAATGTTAATGTAACAAAATGTGACGTCTAACGACTGAACACGCAAAAAACCTAACGAAGAGACACACATGAACCATTTTTTGTAATTTAATCGTACTATATTTTAGTCATCGTCCATTTGTCCACATAACATCATAGACTGTTTGGGTGTAGGACATGGGTTAGTAGTGGTTTGTAGACCAGTATTATGCGATTGACCATGATGATGATTAAATCAAGCACATGTTTGAATGTAGATGTACTAGCCAACTTATGAGGAATAATTCAAGAAGGATCAGAAGCATATTCTCAAAGAAATACCAATTATGCTTAATACTTTAATCAAATGTACAATATAGAAAACAGAAAGGCATCAAACAATGACCAAAAGTTAAATAAACTAATCAAGGGTAGATTTCATTAGACACCCGTTTATTCTAAGTAAGATTCAAATAATCGTACATTATGGAAACCCAAACAAAATATAAGCTTTGTGAACTCCTCGGCAATGTCATGAAGAATTCTATCATGAAGAGATTTTGCAACCTACTTGATGTTGGCTAGCGCAAATCTATCCAACACTATATCTTCTATAAATCAATGGATTACGAGATGAGAGGATGGGGAAATTTTTTAACCAAATTGGCCGAATTTCCGGGCAACTTTTCTCAAAGTATTAATATCTATCATACGTGAAATTCTAATTAATCTATAATACTCATACCTCTCGTAATCGGTTTGTCTAGAAATTCAGTATTCCACTATCTTTCGATAATCACATTCTATTGTAATTTTTGGTTTAGGGTTACTGCAGCTTTTCTCAAAGGATGATGTCGTTTTCTTGTCCTTCTTTTCATTTTTCATGTTCAAAAACCCTTAGTTTTGAAGGTTAAATTACATACGTATGATTTTTACCCTAAAATATGATGAATTACTATAAATAAAATTCCATGCAAGATATATTTAATCAAAACATATTTACCTCTACAATTATCCAGTTACATATGATATTGCTATTGCTGATAAAATAAAAAATCACATATAATATCGTTAATTTGAGACAATTACACATTTATATAACCTTAGCCCTATTAATTTGTGAAGCTCCGGCTGCAAAACGAGTCAAACCGAGCAACTTGATGATTTTTAGCTTGGTCGAGTCGAGCTTTTATTGAGTTTGAACGAACTCGAAACATATCTGGTCGAGCTCAAGATTTTAAGAGCTCGACTTTGTTATTGCGCTTTTCGAACCTTAATTAATATAAATAAATATATGTAATTTTGGAATTTTAAACGGTATTCTTATTATTCTAATACCGCTGGACAATTTTACAAATTTTTTAAATAATTTTCAAAATTTATTTTATTTATATATATATATATATGATTTTGAATTTTTAAATTAATATCAAATAAGTTTGAATATCAAAAACTTCTTTTAAAAATAAGTTTTAAAAGTTTTTTGCCTTTCGATGAACCATCCAAAAGTATTTTCAAGTCGAGTTCAAGCATACTTTATCGAACAACTATCAAGTCGAGCTAGAACCAGATTTAACTCACCTACACCGTTATGCAATTCAAATAGAAGCTCTCATTTAAGCTCCGAGTTTATTCGAGCTCAGATATAAAAAGTTAGAGTTTGAATTCGATTTAAATTCTAATTTATTTTTTAACGAATCGAACCAATTTATACACCCCTACCTACCAACCTACCTTCTCCCAAACAAAACTGATACAAGTTGGCAGGTACCAGATTTCGCTGTCTTTTTCTCCTCCCCTTTCTTTCTTTGTTTCTCAAAAACTCCAAACTCCCTTTTCAAAAATTTATATAATATAAATCATCCATCCTCCCATTTTCTTCAAACCAAACCTTACTCAAAAACAAACACCATAAATACCTCTCCTAATTTTTTTTAATTCGCATTTTCATTGCAACCAACTCTGTTTCCGCATCGATTGTGTCGCCGAATCGTTCAATTTCTTTGCAGTATCAATAATGTAAGATCTCTTACTTCTTAATTTCCTTTATTTTGTACCTAGGTGTTTTTTTTTCTTCATGTAAAGATTTAATCTTTGATTGGTTTCTTGAAGTTTTGTGCCATTTGAAGTACCCATTTGTTAATCTTTGAAAATGGAGGATTTCTTATTATGATTTGTATGTTAACTTATGATTATCAGATCTGGCTTATGTTATGGTATTTGACTTTTTTGGTCAAACGTAAGGATTACTGAATGTAAAGTTGATATGATTTGGTTGCAAACTTTAACTACATATTTAATGTATATGTAGTGGATGTAATTAAGTTTAATCCTGTTCTGAAAAAAATAACATTAAAAAGATTATATCCTTTTGAAGTTGAGGACTAGGGAGTATATGTTTGACTTTGAAAAGTCAAAATACAGCTGCTCTCAAATGGAGGACTATTTATTTGGTGTCCAGTTTTGACATGTGATGAATAGTTGCTGACTTTCTGTAGTTAAAATGATTGAAGTCTATTCAGTTTTAGTTTATATAATGCGGGTTAAATTCGAAATGGGAATAATGTTTTCCTTGTTCTCACTTAGTACACTCGTTTACTTCTGAGGTTAATTTGAAATATGTGGGATGATCTGTGAGATTTCTCTGGTAATGTTTGATTGTCTCGAGGAAATTGAATAATATCACTTGGGTTTTGTTGAAGAAAAAGGTTTGACTTTAGTATCTGAAATATTATTTAGTTAAAACAAGAATCTCACAAAGATAAATCAGTTACATAAATTTATTTGTAATGATGATAGCGGCCAAAGGTAATTTTAGCTATTTTCAAGAAAAAGAAATACTGCAAGTTTATTGGAACTTTGTAAAATGAAATGTGTGGCATAAAGCCGAATAAAAATATTTTGAAAAAGTATGATATATAGTTGAAGCTAATACTTGATTGTTGATCTCCAGAATGGCTGCAACTACGTTTCACCAAGCCATTGGTACTGTACATTCTCATGGGTATATTGGTAATTCCACCCTTCCACAAGAATGTGGAAATGTTTCTATGAGGCTGATTACAAGAGGTTTCAAACTCGAGATTCGACAATCGAAAAGAGAACGTTATTGGTCTAGAAAGGCAAGTTGTGGATCAATTCAAGCATCATCGTCATCTCATCAGTCTTCAGAAAGCAATCCAATTCCAACCCCGTTAAATGGCACCACCAAGGACCCTTCTAAGAAACCAAGTATGATATCTTGCATCTTAGAAAGTGTTATATATTACATTTTGAAAATTGTCACATTTTCATGTTTAGCAATTATCTGTGCTCCATTTCCCGTCACCGATAAGAAAAATGTGCATTTCGAGTGTGATTATTGCGACTTGAAGATTCAGAAGATAATCTGGTTATTAGTTTCATAAAGTTAGAGATAGTTGCGTAATTTCATATTGATAACAGTATTCTATTTATCTATAGCAACTCCTTACATGATCCGAACTTGATTATGTTGATCCTTTTACATGATTACTTAAAATTGATTATTGCGACTTCAAATCACAATAATTGGGTTCCACTGCACATCCAACCACTCCCTAGATGTAGAGAATGGTTGAGTGCGGTCTAGCTAAATTTTGAGTGTTATTTTTCTAACATTTTCTACAAATACAATAGTAATAGTAGGAAGATCTTGGTTACCGTAGTTAGTGGTATCAATATGTTGTGATGTTTATGAATGAATTGAAACTGTACTGAAAGGGCATACGGTTGCATATTTTGTTAGGACACGTATCATATTAATGCTCCAGTGACATTAGGTTCTATCATGTTGCTTTATTACTGTGGTGTTTGGATGTGCGCCTTGGAGCTTAATATGTGGCATTAAATAATTAGAGCCAGACACTTAGCTTTAAGAAAATGTGTTGCAAGAGATAGTGTTTGAAAAGTACTTTTTCAGCATCATGTTTGGAAACTTGTAATAATTAGATAACCAGTTGTACGAATGTTTGGCAATTTCTAATATTTTTGTTATACAAATGACTATGAGAATGTATCCTACTAGAAACTTGTAAATGATCATAAGGTTTTAAAGGATTTTATATTTCCATTTTTTTGGCGAAATTTCTTAAAAGCAGTTGATATATTTAGGTGAAGCCGCTTTGATATTGATTAGACATGGCGAGTCTCTTTGGAATGAGAAGAACTTGTTCACGGGTTGTGTTGATGTGCCATTGACAAAGAAGGGTGTTGAGGAAGCCCTTGAAGCTGGTAAGAGGATAAGCAATATACCCATTGACATGATATATACATCCGCTTTGATTCGTGCACAGATGACTGCAATGCTTGCCATGACTCAACATCGCCGCAAAAAGGTATTCATTTATCACTTTGATCTGTTTAGTTTTCTGATAATAACTATCAAAATCCCTTGTGTAGTTTTTAGAAGTTTATTGACCGTGATTCATTGACTGGTTTGTAGGTGCCTATTGTCATGCATGATGAAAATGAACAAGCAAAGTCTTGGAGTCAAATTTTCAGTGAAGAAACAAAAAAGCAGTGTATACCTGTTGTTACAGCTTGGCAACTAAACGAAAGAATGCAAGTTTTTATCTCTAAACTTGATTCTTGCGTCAATTTCTTTCCTATTCTCAGCCTTCTTCTTTACTAAGACTTCAATTTTTGTTTTTTTCTTAGGTATGGGGAACTACAGGGCCTAAATAAGCAGGAAACTGCTGATAAATATGGAAAAGAACAAGTTCACGTGTGGCGACGTAGTTATGATATACCTCCACCAAACGGTGAGAGTTTGGAAATGTGTGCTGAAAGAGCTGTTGCATACTTCAAAGAGCAAGTAAGATTGCCATTGTATTTCATTTTTTTTTCATTTCCTTTTAGTTGTCATACTTCCACTAATAAACTATTAAATTGAATAATTGATATACATAACTTTTGAAGATCAAATCATCAATCCCAAGTGGTGTTTGGGTTTGTGGTTTGGTACTGATAATTACTTTTAATGATTGAGTAAACATATTATTGCTTCTGATTATCTGATTATTTATGGGTCATAAGTAGTATTGGGTAATCATTTTCATTCGAGCTACAACAAAACTAACTATGTAATGGTTACATAAAATATATTATTCTCCCCTTCTTTTAACTTAATTTCATATACGTCTATTTCATACAGATCACAAAAAGTTCATTTATTCTATTAATTTCTAGAATGTTCAACATTTTCTGGACACTTGATCATATCATATTATCTGGTTATTTTATTACCAGTTAAAATACACAACACAACCAAATTTATTACAACCATTTATTCGATTATGATATTCAATATCACGTGATCACTCTTTTTAGGGGCACATCCAAACACTCTCCAAAATGTACATCACCTACTATAAACGCAAAATAGAGGTCCATATTTTTTCCTGCGATGCTAATTTACGGAAAAGTTAATAATCATATAATATAGGTAAATTCATTTCGTCAAATACGTTTTTGACATTCAAAGAAGGTTAACTAATAGATAATAGGGACAGTTTCTAATAAAACGATTACTGTAGGGCGAGTCTTGGAGCAACCCTTATGGGTGCTCTTTTATAAATTGGTTTAACCACTGTCATCCTAAAACGATTATTGAATTAATAAATCTAACATTGGACGTCTTTCAGATTGAACCTCAACTTCAAGCAGGAAAGAATGTAATGATTGCTGCACATGGGAATTCCTTACGGTCCATCATAATGTATCTCGACAAACTCACTTCTCAAGAGGTGAGAGAACACTCTTATAGCATTAGTAACAATTTGTAAATAATTACTACAGTTTGTTTGATTATTCTTCAAACCGTATGCTTTGTATTTTCAGGTTATAAGCTTGGAACTATCAACGGGAATACCTATGCTTTACATAGCCAAAGAGGAAAAATACATCAGAAGGGGAAGTCCTGCAGCTCCTACTGAGGCGGGCGTCTATGCTTATACTAAGGTGAGAATTAATTCATCTATTTGGTTATAACATGTTGCAAAACTTATTAACTTGCGTTTCTATAAATGTTTCTAGACATCGTTTTTACGTGTTTTTTATACTTGTTGCAGAATTTGGCTAAATACAGGCAGAAGTTAGATGAGATGCTTCATTGATGTCAAAAATCTCTTGTGCTTATGAACATTCAAATGTTTCTTGCAGTTTTTCTAGGTGCCAAGCTAAGTTACAACCCATTGTCTTTATGGGCCAGTAAGTATACCTCTTGCTTTCAAGTATCTGAAAGTAGCAATTAGAATCTTGTTAGATACAAAGTATTGTGAAAACATAGATGAACATTTTTTAAGCAGTAAAAACACATATTCTGTACTGCTTTCAAGTGTACTTTATTAATGTACAAGATCATAGTGTGTGATATTATGAAATATTATGTTCAGTTGGAGCTATTTTGAGTCGGTATGCACATTAACTTTTTGCCTTCACTAAGATTGCAGTTTATGTCAATGATCTTAAATACATCAATGATATGTTGTATGTTATTTTGCAGTAGGTCAGTCCATGAAAGTTAGATTATGGCCTAGACTTATAAGTGGACAACCATTTGATTTGCTGGTTTATTGAAAGTATTTTGCTATATTTACCTGACATTATTTTCAATTAGATAAGATAAACCAATAATTTGTTCAGTGTTTGCATTTTCTTGCCAACTAAGCAACTATTGGCCGTATGGAAACAGCCCATATCCAAACAGACCAATTTATTGTTTCTTTTTTCACTTTTTGTGAAAGGAGGCTCTTAATTTGGAGGGATTTCAAAACCGTCTTCCCCACACAGAGGTCATGTTAGACACTTTCACCCCCATTTGATTCTCCCTGTTTTTTCTACTTTTTTCCGTCAATTATCTCCGTACTTCCAACGTGGTTACCATAACATTGTCGTTACTAGTTCTCAAATGTAACAGACGTCTTTCGATCTGATAGCTTCTCGTTAATTGATGATTTTTCTTCTTCTCTTTGCTTTTGTTTCATGTGAAAATTATTCTATTGGAATGGAATTCTTTTTTGTTTACAAATTAGTCAAAGACGATAAGGTTTCTTCCTCCTATTTTCTTACATTTCAAATCCTAAATTCTTTTGGAATTTGAATTCTTGTTCGCTTAGTGAAAGTCGGTGGTTAGCAAATACGGAGTAATATATTATATGCTGTATATTTGAACTCTTGTACTATGTTGTTTTTTGTATTTTGAAAATTTAAAGGCTGTTGTACAATGCAAAACAAAAGATTTGAGAAATGCAACACGGTGATTTTGTCTAGGAGCAATAAGCTAGGAGTTATGTAAAGTAGTACCTGCACATGAATGAAACAAACTTTAGATATTTCAGTGAGTAAAACTCATAAAGTTGATGAGCATTAGAGGTTATTTTAATGATATTGGGATAGCTAAAAACGGAAGTTTCAAATATAAAAACCAGTAAGTCTGTAAGTGTTGCTTTTTTTAGCCTCTGTGAACATTTCTTCCTCATAAATCGTGTGGTTAAGTTCTGAGACCGTGGAGTCGCTGCCCTGGAGCAGGTTTCTTCCTTATGTAAAGAAAGTCCTATTGCACCATCCTCTTTCATTCTATCTGCATATATTTTAGTGTCACGTCATTTCTGTTATTCCACCCAATGCAGACTTGAATTTGTTTATGTGCTCTCCATGATGTTTTTTGTGTTTGGATCGTCGCGTATACAAATTTTACTATGTTTGCAAACAAGAGGACGTTAAAGTATTAGTAGACCAAAACCCATTTAGTAAAAAATGTGGGTTTGACTTCATAAGTTTAAACTACAACCTGCAATGATAAAATTTTCAAGTCAAATAAGCTAAATTCTATACCAACACATGATGTGAATTTAAGATGCTATCAAGGAATAATGGCCAGCGTTGTGAAACTATGTAAGTTGTGGTAAATACAAAATGAAAGTTGAATTTAGAAGAGAAAGCAAATCGACTTAAATTTGAAATCTAAAAGTACATGTTTGACCTTAAAAGTCAAACTGCAAGTATGTACCAAAAGTCAACACTTTGACCCTTGTTGAGATAATTGTCATAAGATTAATAAGATTAAATAATTTGTAATTCGTATCTTTGTTGTGGATGGGTTCTCTTATACGAATAAAGTAATAATTTTTCATACACCTAAGATGTAATTATATGTAATATGTGCAGCTTTAAAAAAACAAAGGGTTAAGTATATGGAAATATAATTATGACATTCATCGTATGTAACAAAGTATTCGGAGTTACATTTTGTATAATAAACTTTCAATTTATTGCTATTGTATGTATTTTGATGACGTGTCAACTTGTAATGATGATGTGTGCCACCTCATACAGCTGACATGTAAGTAAAAATACTAAAACTTACATACAATAGCGATGAATAATAAGTTTGTTACATACAATGAAAGCCCAAATAGTTTGGTACACACTATGAATGTCAGACTATAGATAGTTACATTTCTGTGCGCTTAACCCAAAAACAAATTTATAGCTGAAGTTTATAAGTTATAGTCAACTTATCAAATCCATGAAAAGAATTTCATAACTCATACATCATTTATAGCAATATAGCATTTTCATGCCTACTACAATGTTGTTTTTCTTCTTAAAACGACAATGGTTTTTCAGGGGTATGCAGAATACAATGGTTAAAAGATGCAGTAAAAGTACTATTAACGCAAAAGATCAAACAATTCCTCAAAATTGTTTTATTTCTGCGAGTAAAATGGTTGTTTGCAACTTGTTACAAATATTTATGCACCTGTTAAATCATTTTTGCTGTCGTTTTTAAGCATGTGTAAAACTTATTCATGGTCATTGACACCTTTTGCGCAGTTGATCCAAAAGTTTCATTCGAGATACCTCATTCATATGATTTGGACAAATTCGAACCTCGACATGTAAACCGGTTTTTAAGCGTGACCTACTATTATGTCAACCCTTAGTATACTAGATTTGCATCTTTTGAGTATATTCCAGAATTGGTGAGGGCTAATTAAAAAAGAAGAAAAAAGAAAACAAAAAACTTAATCCTAGATTGCTTTACAGAAAATAGCAAACTGAACTATTAGAAAAAAGTTATGAAATAAATAAACTTGAACGATATCTGGTTAGCGAAAAACAAAAGTCTCAAATATAAAAACAAGAAAACTAGCCAAAATGGGTGACATAACTAAGGCTCAATCCGGTCACCTCTTCCACCACCATCAGCCGCTGCTATCTTTTGCACCTCAGCCAATACTTGTTCCTCATTAATCTCTGGCGATTTTGTTTTCTCGCCATCAGAATCTGAGTCTGAGTTCGTGTGGTTAAATTCCGAGACCGTGGAGGTCCGGCCTGATGCTGAGCTGGAACTGCTTTCTCCTTTATGAAAAGCTAATCTCTTTGCATCATCTTCTTTCATCCTTTGAGCATATATCTTGACGTCAAATTTTGCTTCATTTTTCCCTCCAAATGCAGACTCAAGTTTGTCTATGTAAAACAAGCTTTCCATGATGTTTTTTGTGTTTGGATCGTCTGCATATACAAACTTCACTTTGTTTGTGGTTTTGGGTTCGAGAAATGGCTTCACGACCTACAATAACACAATCTTGAAGTCAAACTTACCAAATTTTGAACTCATAATTTATCAGATTTCAAAACTTATCCACAAAAGAAAACCAAACCCATATCAATTTAACGTTCAAGAAGCATGGGTTTCACTTCAGAAGTCCTGATGCAATTTTGGAGTCGACCAAGCTAATTTTCAAACTCAACATTAGTATGATATCAGTAGTTATTGTTGTTTAGGAATCCACAGCTATTTGATTCAAACACACTAGCGGAAATAGCGTGTTCGTGTAAAACGTAACCGAGACTAAACGAGATTATACGGAGACAATTGATTAAAACCTTTTGTATATTGATTGATGAAATGATAAGTACAAACAGAAAAGTTCCTGAGAATTACAAATATTCACACGAAATGCTCTCAGAAAACTCGCTCTAAAACTGACTGACACTCGCATATATATAGACATGCGTACCTACGAAACTTTGCTACTGCGAAACTCATTCTGAGTTTCGTATCATGCGAAACTTGAACTAAGTTTCGCACTAATATTAAGTTTCGCACTAAACGAGTGTCCCGCACTTCTCAATCAATCGAAACTAGGCAATCTATTCAAGCTGTTGTCACAAAATGTTGATTTTGCATCAACAGTTATTAGTGTAAAAATGGAGAGCGATGTGAAACTATGTCATGAGTGTTACAAATAAACTGAGATCGGAGTAAAAAGAGAAAGCAAATGTGTTACGGGTTTCTAGTTTAGAAGTACAGGTTTGACCTCAAATGTCAAATCGTGAAGTAGGGATCTTCCAAAATAGTTCACAGAACTTAGTTGATAAACAAAAACCAAACCCAATTAGATTTAACGTTAACTTTATATGTCAAACTACAACAAGCAATAATTTTGACATCCAAGGACCTAAATTACAAACTCAAAATGGATATGAAAGTTATCAAGGAAAAACAGATAGAGATGTAAAATCATGAAACGGTTGAAATGAGAGAACTGATATTCGCGTAAAACGGAGAAATCAAACCCGATAAAGTTTTTAATATAGCATATGTTTGACCTATAAAAATTCAAATCGTTAAGTATGTACCTTCCAAAACGGTTCAAAGAATTTGGGCGGATTATAAAGAATTGCTTGGCCAAGCCTCTCGGGATAATGATCTTGCAAGATATGAGCTGTTTCTTTTGTTGACTTGATGGATATATTGGACATACTAAAGCCATGAAAATCAATCAACCAAACCATTTGTTCCTGTTCTGGTGGCAGATTAAATATCGCGTTTTCCATGCAATATACCAAATATTTTATCTGTGCTCGCGTTGACTTTGAGTTCTGCAGTTAGGTATTACAAAAAGAGTATATCAAAAGCAAGTCAAAGAAATAGTATGTTTGAAAAAGTAAAAAGTAATAAAACTAGAAATGAAACCTGGCATCTAGGTCTCATAACAAGTACACTTCTCCCTTGCTTGTCCATAAAACTTGACCGATAAATTTTCCCTGTTTCTGCCTCAGCCGCAACATGTTCCTACATTAAATAAATACTAAAATGATAAATGAGGTTAAGAAAAACACAAGCTAGAGTGTCGGATCGACTCATATGTATAGACCCAATGCTAATGATCAAGTATAACAGGGGTGTCAAAGTGAGGCATAAGTAGGGGTGGACTTTTATGATTTGCTGAGTATGCATGTGCAACTTTTATGATCAAGTATAACAGGGGTTTACCCAACGAATCTCAGCAGGTTTGTAATTCATTCTCCATATTAAGGATTCTTCAAGCATTTTTTCTGCCTTTTTAACATTCCAACTCCGTGCCCTTAGATATCTTGAGATTGATTGATTAGAAAGAAAACTAGAATACTCGTTTCCCAGCTTTTGTCTGATCTTGTCTATCTCCTTGTGCTTTTCAATCGCATTGCGTAGCTCATTAATCTAAAGATACAAACATAATCATGTAAGATTATAAAAGTTTTTAATATGTGACTGTATACCAAGTTCTTAAGTATTTGAAAAGATGAATTTTGAAGTATTCGAAACCTACCAACTTTAGTTGATCTTGTGGGCTAACAGAGAGATTGGAGTTAGTTTTCTTCAGTTGTGGATTCATAGCTTTATATGAGGTTCTGTAAATTCAAATTAATCACCATTATAGAGTCAAAGTCAAGCACCAATATTTTCAAGTTCAGGTTTGATGTGAATTCTGTAAGAAGTTGGTATAAACTAGTGTTGGTACTTTTTGAAAGATGACATATCAAGTTCGATTGGGAAGCAGTACGCTTGACATCTTTTACAGCAATTATGATGCAAGAACGTTCATTCATTGACCAAGAAAGTTGACAACTTTTTCATCACATTCGAACAACTACATGAGCATAAGCAACTAAACGTAGAGTCAGTCAAAGAACTATTCAAATTCAAAGGAGACTCGGCATAATGAAACAACAGACATAATAAACGATCAAAGATCTTTTTATCAAATTGACATCACAAACATAAGTGTAAGCAACTCAACACAAAATTTCTATGCATTGAACGCAAATTCGGTATCCATTTCTTAGATTCTGATGAGCAACTGAACACATGATCGATCTAAGATCGAACTCTATGATAAACACTATTCAAGAACAATCGTGCATTGACTGAAAAATTCCTACAACTAATTAAGCAGACAATAGAGGCTCAAAACAATCATAGACACTTATGATCAACAACAAACTTCAAGTTAACTTTCATTAAATTTAGATGACCCGCATGAGTATAAAGCAACTAAATGCACCATTCATTCTTGAAATCAAATTAAAAAAATAAAAAATCTCAGTATGAGCTATCAAAGAAACATCAGGTAACTCCACACCAATATCAGGAATCAAACACAAAATCAGATCAAGAACAATTATGACTTCAGAGAAAAAAAATCAAAAAAGAGATTCACTAATCTATGCAAATTAATCCAAGTTTATTTAGTACATAAAGTAATTCTACAAAAGGGTACTTACTACATACATTCCTCTAATAAATAACATTATTTCCAACAATTAATTTATCATATACATGCAATGGGATCACTAAAATACAGAATTGTAATAACACAACAATGAAATCATAAAACTAACAAAAGATTTGTTAATTATAGATGCAATTAAATAGATTTTTATAAAAAGATTACCAATTTTTGGTGGAATTGTGAGGAGTGATTGAAGAATAGGGTATACAGAGATCTCAAGGAAGATGTAAACATCAAAGAAAACAAATTAGAACCGGTGATTTTCTTATAAAAGAAATAAATATTAAAATTATTAATAGTGATTCAATAATATGAAAATGAAAATAAAAATATGGGTTATGGATTTAATTGTTGAGGATTAATATAGGGAGCCATGTGGCAATGGGTACAAGAAAAACAGGGTGATGCTTAATGAATTTGATGATATTATCAATGATCATATTTTGATGGATTCATGGACATTGTCAAATTGGACTTGCACAAACATTTGGTATAAAATTCACACATTATTTATTACAATGCAATCACCTTTTTATTAATTTTTATTTTATTTCTTAAATACTCAAATTTGTAATAATCTCTACACCATTAAATTGTTTGACATAATTTTTCATTGCCTTAGAAGTTTAAAAAAATAAAAATTACACAAATATCCTTTTCTAAAGTGAAATAGACTAAACTATCCTTAACTATAACTCAATTTATTAATAATTAAATATATCGAATGCTTTTATGTATTAGGATTCCAAATAATAGAGAAATTTAGAATGAGAATTACGAAGGAAAAAGAAATTTGGTGAATCTTTTAAAAATTTGATTATGCTCTAAATTAAACATCTTAAAATTATTATTTCTATGATCAAACAATGTATATTTCAATTATCTAAATACAAAAATTATATAAAGAACGCATATTACATAAATTCAAAACACAAATGAACACTCTAGATGATTCTCACATTATTTTTTCAAATCGCCATTCTTATCGATATTTTTCATTCTTAGTATCATAGTCCCGCTGCATAGCGTGGGTGGATGTTAGTAATATATAATTGAGTTGGGTCAACATGAACTTGAAAGTATCAAGTCTACTATGCAAAATCATATTATTATAATCTATATATAGATCCATAAGCTTAGGTTTACAAATCATTCTTTAGTTGAAGTAATCTGGTTTAAGCTCAAGGTTGAAAATAAGGGCCTGATCATTTTCAAATAAAGTTTCGAGTTTTATGATAAGTCGAGCGTGAACTGGCATTGTGTCAACTCGGCTCGGCTAGCCTGATACCCTTATGCAAAAGTTGGCATGTAACAATGTGATCGAAGATACAATCATATAGGATTGTAGTTGATTGTTTGATTCTTGATTCTTAACTTACGATGATCTAGTTTTTTGTTCGTTTAGATTTGTTTAAGAAGAGATAACATTTAAAAAAATAATAATGGTACGCTTATGAATTCACTTAGAAGCTACAACATTTGAATCAGGATATGTAATATGTAATATATAATAAAAAATATAAGAAACTAGTTATTATTTATCAATGCTTTTGCGTTGAGATTTAATTTGTGTACATGTTGATTTCGATTAATGCAATGCATTTCAAATTTTGTTATTTGTTCCATATATCCAATTCATTTCTATTGCAAGCAATATATACTATAGACTTTTGTTATTAGACATATATTAAATTACTATTCTATTTATATCATGATTTTAAGTTATGATAATAAACACTATTCTAAATAAAAACACATTATTTATTTAGGTTTAAGATATATAGAAGTTTTAATCATATTAACATTGTAGTATAAAAAGGTTTTAAAAAGTTTAAATTATTATACTTATCACACAAAACCTTTGATGAATTTGGTTATAACAACAATAAAAAAAAATACAATAATAGGGTACTAAATATAACTAATAATAAAATTATAATAATATCAAATAATAATATACTCATATTGATAATAGTATTGGTATATATAATAATATATGAGCTATCATGACATATTAATATGCAAAAGATAATTTGGTCAAATTACACGAATCCTCCCTGACAGTCTTTTGTATTGGTTATTTAAAAAAAAATATGATATTTTTAGTGGGTTGGTGAAGATTATGACACTTAGAAAAATTATAATAGACAAATATTTAAGTTGATCATTTTAATTGTCAAAAAGATAAATAACTGTTACTAAAAAAAGTTAATTAAAATAATAAAATTAGATTG
Source organism: Gnaphalium uliginosum (assembly GCA_963930675.1). Classification (NCBI taxonomy): domain Eukaryota; kingdom Viridiplantae; phylum Streptophyta; class Magnoliopsida; order Asterales; family Asteraceae; genus Gnaphalium; species Gnaphalium uliginosum. The sequence goes on along the minus strand of OZ005681.1, from coordinate 28,195,535 downwards.
AAAGATTATTAGAAAAAATGAATTAACTAAATATAATTAAAAAGAATATTAAATTTAAATGAATTTAAAAGTTGAAAAAAAATATATTACACGGATGGTCCATGGGATTTACAATTACACTTGCCGTCCATATGATTTACTGAAACGACCATTGTACCCTCACATATATGGTACATGTCAATATTTAACAAAACTGACTAACGGGCTGCGATAAAGACTATCAGTGTAAGATCATGCAACCATAAAGATTATCAGTATTAATTTTTTTGTAAGAATGATCGGTGTAATATTTTACAAACTACATAGACAACCCGTATAATCTTCGAAGAGTGTGTAGTTAGCAAAATTCGACAAGTGATTGATTGGTCAATAGTTATTTCTAACTATATAAAAAGTTGTTTGGATAATAACTTTTTTTTTTATTTAGTAGACAAACATATTTTGACGTATATTATTGTAGCTCGTAAAGACCTCACGGGTTTTGAAAAAAGTGAATATGAGTCGGTTTGTACTATATCGTATTTCTAAAATATGTGTTAATCTTTTTCAATTATTTTAATTTTTAAAAATACATTGCCATGAATCTTTTCAATAATAATTAATTAATTATATATATAGAAAAAGTTTTTAAAATGAATCTGCATTTCCCAACAAAATATGGTTTGACTTAATCTTTATTTCCATTTCCAATTATATTAATATATTGCTTAATTTTGTGAGGGCTAGTTCGAACATTTTACATCTTTAAATCAGTAAGGCTTAAAGAGAATACTTAAACCCTTTAGAATACTTAAACCCTTTATAAGGGTGTATCGATAATGATATGAACTTTTTCTTAATAATTTTTTTTACAAACACTAAATTTACTGTTTAATTTAAATTACATGTTTTATTTTTTTTAAGCTAATAGTTTTTGCCTCCCACAATGTAATTTTTTGGATCCGCCACTAGCATAGTAGTTAACATTTTGATATATTCACAAAGGTTTCAAGTTCAAACCTCACTATCAACATATCTTAGGGTGACTAGTAAAAGAGTAAAAAACGATCACGGAATAACCCAGTTAAATCACATACATCTAAGTAAAAATATTCGTCCTTCCCTAATAACTGTTTCTGTCATATTTATTTATTAGCCTCAACAAACTTTTACATTTACACTAATCTTAAAAGAAAAACTAGAACTTACAACCTCAAATCAATCATTAACTTTCTTATTTATTGTTTATGTTTATTCTCAAGATGTCGAAACATGTTTTGAAAATGTTGGTTACCGAACATGATATGATACAAGTTTAGATTAGATGATAGATGCATGGACCGAAGTTCATCTCAAACATTTAATTTGTCCATTTCTGCTTTTGTCAATTGGGTGCTTTTCTAAAGAATCATCCGATTTCACATGGTATGAATATGAGGTGTGAAAAACAAGATATAATGACTCGTGAATTTATCTTTAAGGGTTAAGCTGACGGAGACACTTAATCAGGGGCGGAGATAGGGCGAGGTCAGTGTAGGCAGCCGCCTCTACTAGAAATTTCAAATTACGTAAAAGAATTTTTTAAGGTATTGACGACTTTTTTAATAATTCGCCCCCACAATAATATAAAAGAAACAAAGAATACAACTATTGAGCATTTCGAAAAGTCTTAATGAAAGCCCTAAGGCTGACGATGACCGGATATTTTATCAAACACATAAACATAAATGAAAACGACTGGGAATATTTTATATAACATTCCTACATTGAAGCACAACCACATCAAAACCAACAAATGATGACAACGATTCAATCAAATATTAACGCCAAAATGAAAACTAATTACAATAGAAAAACAAAATCCCAATTTGAATATCAAACTACTAACATTATGCAATGCTTTTATACAAGACTAACATTAAATTGAGCGATTCTAAAGTTCACATCTACCTATCTTTTTGCTTGCTCTTTTTCATGTACTTTGATTTAGGCTTGTTAGTTGACGGATTTTGATTGGATCCTGATCCGATACACAATCCAACTGATTAATGATCTGGATCGATACTCTTGGTGAAAAGCTGACATGACATTCATGGGTATACACCTCTCAGTTGTCTCGACAAACAGTATCACTACAGATGGAACATAATGTCGAAGGTTTCACACGTCGGATAAAAGGATATCAGGGTGGATAGGGATTGACCGTATCCCATGGCCTACCTGCAAATTTCCTTCCGTGATTCGTTAAACTAGTTTCCATAACCAGTAACTTTCAAACCCATGAATTCCAAATTACAATACGCCCAGAGATTAATAATATTTTAACTTTATAAATAAATATTATTTTCAAAGTAAAAACATGTACACCAAGGCCACCATCACCCAAAGTTTACAAATTAGTAAAGGTACTTTTACCTTAAATTGCCAACACCACCCTTTCTATACAAAATCTTGACACTGTATACCACAATTGTTCAAGATAAACTATATAATCCGTCCACAATCTTTGTATGAATCAATCCTTTGTATACCCCACATCTTTAATAAACTCGTTATTTTATCCCCGCTTATACGATCACAAGTTGATTTTCAACAAATGATGCACAACCCAAGTGCCCATGAATGTTTGGGATGCCAAACCTCAAGATTCCACGGTGTCCACATGGTCATGGAATAAAGAGAAACAGCTCACCAGCATACTCTGGTCACGAATTAAGGGTTGATATTGCATGGCCCGTATGCACCTTCTGGGGATCAAGCAGTTAGCAGAGTTAATCATCCACATTTGGAACCAATTTCATTCACAACTGGCATCTCTGGCTCATTTGAGACGTTTTTACCAGCTCAACTCTTTTCGGGTCATGTGGATTAGATTTTGTTCAACTTTTTCAGAATCCACAACCAAAAAACTCGAAATCCAATGAACTGGAATCATGGGTCTCGTTTTCCTGCAACCGGGGTTGAACTTGGTCTCTTTTGAATACCATGTTGCCATGCATCTCTGGAATGATCACCTGATTGATCAAAATCGTCAAGGGAATTCTCCATTGGTGGCTTAAAAGGGCGGTAATTCCCATTTCTTGGAGCAAATGATGAGTTCGTCTTTTCATCATCTTCTGATGGTGTTCCTGACCTCTCCATGTAGTCATACGATCTGTGTCGTAACCCAGGTCTTTTTAGACCCCTCATGTTAGAAAACCTAGCATGCGGTGGACCATAGGCTGATGGTGGCACCTTTGGTCCCATAAAATCTTTAGGAACTGAATCCATGTCCATATAACATTCTCTGGTCTTTGCATCGGCAATTAGAGCAGCCCAATCATCTGATTGAACTAATGTACTCGCATTTCCCATAACCTATTAAAATAGCAAGGTGTTAGCGAATAGAAAACAAAGAACTTATAAGTGATAATTTCAAACGGGTAAACGATAGCTTTAACTCAAAGTGTGTTATAGTGCGAAAAACCTCCTAAATCGTTTTATTCCAAAGAATTGATTATTAATAGATTAATATAAATTATGTAGTCATGTGTGATATACTACTTGTTTATTGTAAAAAGTACAAAACGAAGAACAAAAACTGTCTCAGGTAACCCAGCCCCATCCATTCCATCTCAACGTGTGTCCGTTATTCAACAACCCATTTAGCCTACCCATCCACCTCTAAAAAAGTTACTGAAAAGGAGAAAGGAGGGGACAAATACCCAAAGTGCGCGTCTTGCACGTGTAAGAGCAACATTCATTCGGCGAATATCAGCAACAAAACCCACACCATGATTCGAAGCACGCACACATGACATAATGATGACATCACGTTCTTGCCCTTGGAAAGCATCAACTGTATTAATATAAAGATCCTTCCCTTCTTCAGATTTCAGAACTTCGTCAAACTCCCGTTGAATACATTTCAGTTGCAGTTTATAAGGGGTAATTATGCCCACCGACACTTTTGCGATACCCAAGGACTTCACACTTTTTTGAAGATGTTGATATAACCGAAGACAAAACTGGGCTTCGTGTATATTTTGATAAGAAACCGACCCTCCCCGATGAGACTCACGCCCATGAGTAATATCATAAAAAATGTAAGGTTTTAACATTGGGTCCTTGTAATATAACTCATCAGGTAAATTAGCAATACTTTCACTATCGGTAAGGCGACCTTGGTAAAAGTATCGGGATGGAAATTCTCTAATTTGAGGATGCATCCGGTACTGAACGGAAAGCAACATTGTAGGGCAACCTGCTTGCTGGAATCTCTCAAAAAGACTTCTACTGTATAGCAAAGTCCCGGCAGCTTTACTTATAACAGTTGCGGGAAGTTGTTGGGGATCCCCTACAAGAACGCAACGAGCTGCACCGAGAGCCAGAGGAGGCAGCACTCCTACTTCACTGGCTTGAGCCGCTTCATCAATGACCACCATGTCAAACCCATGGGTTAGCCTTGAGAAAAGTTTTCGACCACTACTTGAAACCGTCGTGAAAACGACCTCAGCCTCGTTAGCGAAACTTGCTTCTAGACTGGCACGGGCTTCCTCTAAATTAAAGCTCCCTCCACGAAACCGTCCTTCTAAAATAAGAAGACGAGACATTTCCACTAGAACTTTATCCCGGTTCTCAACCACAGCCGCAAGGTTTTGTAATAACGAGTCTCGGCTCTGGTCACGGGCCACAAGCACATCCGGGTCCACCCCGACTGAACCTTGGGACCGACCCGTGAAAGCTGCAACACTAAGTTCTCTCTGAAGGGATGCTATTTGTTGAGACAACTGAGCTTCACGACCTCTTAACTGGTGCATCCACCCATAAACTTCATCTCGGCTCTTCACCAAAAGTTGCTCGGTTCTACGTTCAACCGACACCGCCTGAGCGGCTCGTGTTTGTGAATCAACCCCAACTCGGGCCACATCTGGTCGGTAAACTTTCATCTCACCATCAATGAACCCACGGTCAAGAACACGCGTGAGCAGCTCATCCGTGGCAGCATTTGAAGGTGCACAAACGAGCATTCTCGGTTTTGGGCAGAGTTTATGAAGAGTTCGAAATAAATTCTGATCCATGCTTTGGAGAACTTCATCAATGGACCCATTTGGGACATTATCAGATGATAGACTCTCGGTTGCCTGCTTGTAGCTTTCGGGTGCTAGTTTTTTAAGCAAAGCAGTATAATAATGCTGGTATTGGACAAGATGGATAACATTTAGCATCCCCCAGACTGTATGAGTCTTTCCAGTTCCAGGTGGACCTTGGACGAGAGTAAAGGGCCATGGTTCTTGCTTCTTGGTTGACCCATTAGTTGTACCAGCGGCAGTATGGGTTGCAGCCCAGTGTATTGCTGACAATTGTGGACCATTAAAGGTCTTGTGCAGATAATCAACAAAGTTTGGTGTAAAACAATCAGGCATTGCAGGTGCCTGTTCTTCATATTTGGGGAATAGCTCTGGGCTCGGTTGAAGAATCGCAGTTTGCATCTTTAATTATAAATAAAAAGTCAATTACCTTTGAACGAGTATTTATTTATAAATTGACATTTGAGAGTGCATTTGTGAGACTCACCTGGGAATTGAGTCTACGGAATGCATGCAATGCAATATACTCTCTTTGAGTTGTAGCAAGAGCACCAAGAACAGTTAGAAACCAGATCCCTTTTGGATGCAATTTCCTCAAAATATGATCGTCATCAACCTTACTGTAATTACATGGTAGTTTTTTATTAGCATACAACTGATCAAAGAATAGAAGAAAAAGATTCATAAATATCATATGAATGTTGACCTGCTAGAATCATATGAATCCCCAACATAGAAGTGAAGAATTGCCCCTGTAGGATCACGGGTGTCTATTGGTATGTGCCGCCTCACAGTACCTGCCACACGTCCAGTGACCTCGGCCTCCTCACCAGTGTTTGAACTGTTGTTTCTCTTCGATATGACTGCTTAACAAGAACAATCGTGTAACATTAGTTTTGCAATCATAATTCTTGGGATCATTATTTATAGTTTTCAAATTTTATGTAGAATAAGCAAACATCTTTATTTATTTTTAAACAAACCTGTTCCAGGTCTAGGGGTGGAAAGAACTGCTACATCACCTTCCTTAAAATTCCATCTGCATTCATTTGCAGGTTGAAGTATCACATCATACCAACCTATTAACACACATGAAATATCGTATAAAGAAATGACATTTAAACTGGCTTTATTCAGTAAGACAGTTCCATTTAATAACATTTAAACTAGCTTTATTCAGTAAGACAATTCTATTTAATATGATTTATGAACAATTAGACATGCAATACCTCTTTCTCGTCTCTCAACACTTTTTATACGAACCATTGGGTGCAAATCTCTGGAAGGTGTTTCAGTTAATTCCTCCCAGGTACTGTAGAGCTGCGCCCGACATTCCTCAAAAAGCAAGGGCTCAAATACGTTAACATATTCCTCAACTGATTCAAAGCTTCCTGGAACACTCTGAAGCTCTGCCTCCTCTGAATGTCCAAAATTTGTAGTCGTTTTATTACATGAGATATAAAAACACGCAATTTAACATGAACTAAACTCTACTCTATTTGTGACAATTAAGCTAATTACAGTTTCATTAAACAAGAATATAGAAAAGATTCCTAACCTTTCCCTGCAAGGCAAAAAAGAAACTACCACATTTGCAAGCAAATGGAAATAATGTTTTGCCCTAAACCATGCATAGTAAATAATAGTGTAAGATTCTACATAAATTACAAACGATAAATGTTAAGTTATAAAGTTCCTTGTTATTTTAGCCCTTGATGACCAATGCATCCACGGTGCCTAGTTACAATCTTATCAGCATTCTATCCTTGTTACAGTAACCTTCCTTTCAAATCACGTACTTCAGTCTTTAACATACAGGCTAACATCCAATTCAGATATTCAGAGAGATAAAAATATAACTAGCATTTATAAGGTTGTTAAATGTACAAATACAGTATACAGGAGAAGTAGGCTTAAAAGTGATCTGTACATTCTGTACACATACACACAAATAATTAATAACAGAGCTGTGGATATGATCTTCTTTTCTTAATTATGTAAACTGCACAACACAAAACAAAGATCTTGGTATTTGAAGATAGTTTGTGATAAATGACAGAACATAAATTTAATATTTAGGGTTCTTTTAATCCCGGAATCCGGATAATGGTGGGTTCTACTGATCTGGGCATCAATAACAACAACGAAATCAAAGAAGACATGATCTCCCTATATTTCATCTTCATGAGTCTCAATCAGCCTCCGTTTGTCGAATATATTTGTTTAATTGTCACCTATTATTTGAAGAAAAAATAAAGATATTCCAGAAAGGGAGAAACGAAGGGGCATGATTGTGAGGCCTAATTTTCCCTAGTTAACTTATCAGTATTTCAATCTTTCATTTTTGACAACATAGAGACTTCCCCATAATCAATTCATTAGCTGTTTTCTTATACTAAGTACGAGATCTCTGACGCGACCAAGTATGCAACCAGGACTACAAACAAGCTTCTTATATTAGAGCAGCTTTTATGTTAAGGTCTAAAAGCATGCCTTACGCATACCTTTGATTGAGTTGAAAATCAAATAATGTAACTTCTAATAAAGAGTTCACACACATGCTCTCCTCTGCGGATATGCCAGCTCATGCCAGGTCAGAAGTCAAAGATGGGTATTAATGTGCTAAGCCCAAAACTGTAACATTATTATTGTTCGAATATGTCCTTCACGAATCGAAAATACATGGACAAAATCTCTACTCCATCATAGGAATAAGTATTAAACATATTTTCCGACAAGCCCTTCTACCCGGTCCTACATAACACAAATTTTGAAGTGTCTGAAGCTAGAAGTGTTGCAAGAAGACTCTAATTATTCACAGTTTAATGATTTATACCTTAGGTTGTTATCTAGACCACAATCCATTGGAAGAACAAAATCCATTGATCTCGTTCAAAGCATCCAACTAATAAGAGTAAAATATATGGGAGATGTTCCACCTAATAACAGTCATTGCAATTTAGTTTCAGTATTTTAATAAAACTTTGAACTCCGATAGTATTTGATTCAAAGATTTCCAACTCCTAATCATAATCAACGCATTATTATTTATTTATACCGGACAAAAGCGTTAGCGGGTCACCTAACCCGACCTAGTTTATTTTTGCCCGTAGCCCCGTACTAGAAATTAAAATGAAATGCTTCAACCCAAACCCTTTTTGCCACGTATAGTAATTATAGTAAGGCAAAATAAAGTATTGGAGAGAAAGACAAAACAAAGTTTCACAAGTAATATGGTTAGAATTAAGTGTACATCTTATATAACGTTTCAGACCTGGATGCTGCCAGAACTTGTCATTAGTCACCTCACGAAGAAGACGTTCCACTGATGTATCCAGATATTGATTAGTGACAGTCAATGGCTTCTTGGAAGGAAGCTTTTTACCTCCTGCTTTAGGATCAATAGAATTCTGACTAATTAATACAGTCTTTCTACCAGGAACTTGCGCACTCTTTGTCTGCTTTGATATACTCTGCCTCTGACTGGGAAGCATTTTATCCTCTGTAGCAAGATCCGTACTGCTAATTGACCTTTTGGGACGACTTAAAAGTCCTGAATTGATGTCCCCATTATTAGATTCAAACTTCACATCACCAGAGTCCACAGCACTGCTGCTTTCATCCTTTGTTATTGATGGCTGACTCTGCTTATCTTTCACAATACGAGTTGTGACGGGTGGTGGAAACTGCCTTTTAGGGGTCGAGGTTTTAATAGTTCCCGCTTGCTTAACATCTTCCAAATTAAGAAACATAGTCTGCCTGCTACGTTTTTTTCCCAACATCGCTTCCTTTTGTTGGTCAAGTTTAGGACGTTTTCCCGGGTTATTTGCAATCTTTAAAGCATGAATTGCTTCAACGCCTTTAATTTCTCTTTGTCTTGGAGCCACCATTGAATCTTCTTGACTATCACTACTTTTCCTATCAATTGAATCGCTATCAAGTCCTAAAGAACCATGGTTACTATTTTCATCCTTCACATCATCCACATTGGACGAGGTATCAACAACTGTAGTTACATCACAATCCCTTTGATCCATTGAAACCTCAATTGGTTTCACCTCTGACTTATCATCGAATGCAGATGCTGACTTATCGAAAGCAGATGCTGACTTATCATCGATTGCAGATGTTAATTTATCAGGTAGGCTACTGCCCTCTGCATCAGACCATTCACCTTCTTCTTTTTCAATCACAGAGCCATCATCAATTGGCCTCTTTTGGTCTTCAATTTCAGATGATTGTGCTACTTTTGATCTAATGAAAGGCTGAAAGCCCGAAACAGAGGATGCATGAGAAAATGCATGGTTGTTAATTATTCTACGGGGACTATTTGATGTTTTAAATAAGTCCGAAGTATGTGTAGTTGATGGAACTGCCCTTTGGGGTTGGAAGGAGAAGACACCATCACTCTCTTCATCCTCCTCGGTAGCCGGTTCATTAAGATCAAATAACGGCTTTCCTTTAGAACTCATTACTCATATACATATATATATATAAATAAATATTAACCTGTCCCTTGAACGATCCACCTCTATTTTCAATTCTTCTAGAGCAAGCTAATGCACATCACATGCCCAATTTCATAGAAAAAAACTTCACAAATTTACCTCAGACCTTTGAGCGCTTCAAATAGATACCAACACTACACGTTCTGCAAATAAATTAAAGAGAATAGAGGTAATCAATACCCAAGATTTACACTCTATAAAAAGCCAAAATAAACAGCAATTTCAGTCCCCCCCCCCCCCCCCCCCCCCCCCCCATTCAAGACAAAAAGTAATACAATCAAGGAAATGCCTGACACATCTTTTAAGAACTAACAATACAATTAATGAAACCCTCAGAGGATTATGAAATTATTATGTAAGAATACAAACAACGCATTTACTCACCACAATGAAAGTATACAAGAATCTAAACCTAATCCCTACAGTTAACCATTCACACTCAATATAATATAAATTAACCTAAATTCTCAACAAGACATTAATAAGCTACAGAACAAACAAGTACCCTAAAGCATATATGACACGATCAGAGTTTCTAATAAGATCCAATTTTCAAGATCCACCAATCACATCCATCTAGCGCATACAATCATCAAAGTAACAAACATTGTGAATTCAACAACTACGATAAAGAAAATGCACAAATAATCTGTAGATTAATTCATTCCAATTTAACCCTATACATACAATATTTATAATTATAGATCTTTAAAGTGAAATCAAATTAACGAGAATCGATGTAGGTACTATGAATCACAATTCGTCTAATTATTCACTTATTTAATCAAATCAATTACATGTATAGAAATAGGTTTATCAGTATTTAGGTTACGCACCTTTAAATTGATTTGTATGTGTGTTTGCTGATTCAAATCAAGTAGAGCAAAAGTAGGAATGATGAAATAATCCACGAATGAATGGAAATATATATATGTCCGTGAATTTGATGTGAATTGAAAAGAAGGGGGTGAGTGAGGATTTTATAGGGGAATGGTGTGTAGGGTGTGATGGAGAGGGTGGGTGGGCAGATAGATTGATTTGATGATCCGGATCCGAATCCGGCTCTGGTTTTTCAAGATCCGAACCATATGTTTGTGATGTCAGCAAATGTTGAATTGAATCCTTCTTTTTCGCACATGTTATTAAAAGGTAAGAGTCATACTAATTTACAAAAACTCTGTCGATTCCTCAGCCTCAACAGTTTTTATGTTCGTTCACGAACGAACTCGTTATTGATTTACGTTCATGCACGTTCGTTAATGATTTACGTTCATGCACGTTCGTTAATGTTCGTTTATGTTTGTTTATTAATACTTTAATTAAATTAATACATATTTGTATATCTTATTTACTCTCAGCTAAGCTCTAAATATAATAGTATCAAACATTTAGATATTTTCAAGTATGAATTGTGGAGAAGATTTTTGGATGATGACATTTAGAAATTACTTTTTGATCTACTTGGATGTTTTATATAACGTGTTAATATCTTAAAATTATGTATCACATTTTGGTCATTTTGTAATATTGTATATGCATCACAATGTTTCAGGTTATATAATATATATGAAAAATTGGAATTTGGGCCACCTACTAGAGTCGCTCCATACTTCAATGGAGCACGACCGAACCACCTACAAGGTCCAACATCGCCGGAAAACTCACCTCCATCACATATACCACAACATCCGAGCCGGAACTCGCGCTAATTAAGCATTAACGTTGTGGGTCATGCAATTCATTGGTGATAGGTACCTTTATTATAAATAATACCCATGACAGGTTTCGAACCCAGGACCTCAAGGAAGTCATGGCAGCCCTTACCACTAGGCTATTTAGTCATTGGTAGTTATATAATATATATGTAAATATGTACGCTTGTGTTTGTTTGTGTTTGTTTCGTTTTGTTTGTGTTCATTTAGGTTCGTTTAACGTACTAACGAAATAATGCATTAAATTATATATTCGTTCGTTTGAGTTCGTTTATGTTAATGAGCAAACAAATTTTCTTAGTGAACGGACATGAACAACAAAATTCATTCGCTTATCCGTTCGTTTGTTCGATAAAACCTTAATGAAGGAACACGAACAGGCTTCGTTCGTCAACAATATGAGTGAAACCGACTTAGAAAAAAAACACAATTCGGACAGTGGAAGTACGGTCACAAATGTTTTAAGAACCGGTTCGAATGGTCCGGTCCGACCGGTTAGACCGGATTTTTCTAGAATTCCGGCTCAAAATAAACTGGTTTTTTTCAAAGTTTGACTAGTTAGCGGGCCGGTTGGGCCGGCCGGACCGGGAAACGGACCGGCGTGTTGAACTTAAAGAAGTCTTTAAGCCCCCTTAAATTGGATAGCAAGTTGAATTGTGGACTTTGTTGGCATTATATAGTAGGTGATTCTTATGTTGAGATTGTATTCTCACCTATGTGGGACAAATTAAAATTATAACAGATAGAAAATAAAATAAAATTATTTGTCACAAGATTTGAACTCACGACCACATTCATGAATAGCGGCTTGTTAACCAACTAATCTAACATTTAACTTGTTATAATTGTTTACTCTAAATATATTTATTATATATATCGCAGCACTCATGATATATATTATATTCGAAAATTAAAGGTGTATTATCAAATTATAGTTTGTTGATATTATATATATCTTATGAGGCGATATGTATTATTTGATGATGTATTACAATATAAAATGCTTTATTAAAAGTTAATTTATAGATATACAATGCGTTATTAATTGTGACAGGTAGTATAAAATATAATTGCAAATTCCTATCGGTAAGAATGTTGTTTACTTGTTGTTAATTGTTGTTAGATTGTATGTCTTTGAACAAAGTTATTTGTTGGAATGTTAAATTATTTGGTAGACATGATTTTGTATGTCTTTTACTTCATGTATTTATTCTGTTTCCAGATTTTAACAACTCCGGTTCGACAGGTTCGACTAAAAAACCAGGTTTTAAAACACTAACGGTCACCCACGATCGGGTCATTGAATTGATCGACCGCGATCCACATTTGTTTTGTTGAGTCAATGCTCGGGTCAACCTTTTGAGCGCTCGTACTTTCAACTACCTAATGAGTCAAACTAATAAGTTTTTGAAAGTTTCTTTTTTATCAAGTCCTAAGAAGTTTATATATATATATATATATATATATATATATATATATATATATATAGAGGGTGAGGTTCAAATGAGAATGACAAAAGTGTTGAGAATAGGGAAACCAATAAGAATGCGCCACGTGTCACAATACCCACTTTCTCCCATCTTTTTAAAAACTAAATATCTCACAAACGACAAGTCAAACAATTATGAAAATTGCACCATAAAATTCAGCGTTTTCTCCTCTTCAAATTAAGATCCCCAAACCCTAAACCCTAAACACTAAATGCTTTACAAAACCCTAAATCCTAAACCCTGCTAAACCCTAAACCCTAAACCTTAAACCTTGCTAAACCCTAAACCCTAAACCCGAAATTGTAACCCTAACCGCAAATCAAATGTACAACTAATCAGTAACACATGTGTTACTACATTGTAAAACCCACCAAAAAATGAAGAAAAAAAACTCATCGAAAGTATAGCTTGTGAGATCTTAAATCGAAGAGGAGAAAACGCTGAATTTTATGGTGCAATTTTTATAATTTCGACTTGTCGTTTGTGAGATATTTAGTTTTTAAAAAGATGGGAAAATGGGTATTTGATGAAAATGAGTGATTGAGATTGATTCCCCTATTCTCACACAAAGTTGTTGTACTCATTTGAACCCTACTCTATATATAGGATCAGAAAAGAAGGAAATTTAAGGAGAGAAGAGGAGAAGAATTTTTTGTTACTACGATTCAATACTTTATTGATATGATTCAAATTTATTAATATAATTCTATATTTTGTGTTTTGGTTAAATATTCTATTAATAAGATTGAGTCTTTTGTTGTTATGATTCAAAAGTTTATAATAATAAAAAATTAAATCTTAGAATAAAAATATTGAATCTTAGTAACAAAAAAATATTCTCCCTTTTTTCTCCCTAAAAATCTTTCTCACTTTATCCCACTCACACACACATATATATATATGGGTGTTGATGGGAGCAACCCCCGCCTCACACCATTCTAGCCATCACTTCAATATATAAATTATTAATTTTTAATTTTTATAAATCTTTAAAAATGTATATATATCTATTACTTGTAATAAAATAAAATTTTATAAATACTATGTATCTAATTTACGTTTTTATTTTTGTTTTATAAAAATTAACTTTTTTAAAATATTATTTATAAGATTTCAGTTTTACTCGATTTTTTTTGTATTTATTTGTTAAGAGAATTATACGTATATATATTATTAGATTTTTATAATTTTAATCTAACTATAAACAAATATTTTGTACGAAAAAATTATTTACTTTTTAACTATCTATTCTTATATTATTTAAAACTTCTATACATGAAAAACGGTGACAAATAATATATAAAAGTAAAATAAATATATAAATATAAATATATTAAATAAAAGTAAAGACGGAAAAGAAAAAAAAAAATTAAAAGATAATTAATATAGAAGTGACAGAGGGAGGGGGTGTATGCAGCATATATATATATATATATATATATTACCTATTAGCCTATTTTTAACCTATTGCAACTCATAGCCCTCTAACATGTGACTAATTCTTTTAAGATAAAACTACTACTACTACTATTGCTATATGCGTAATAATTATAAGAACTTGCCACGTGGCATCTTAAATATACGTATATATATCTACGAATACGTATATATATATACATATACGTATACGTACATGTATACGTATATACACAGGTATACGTATATATATACATGTATATGTATATACACAGGTATACGTATATATATACACACACATATACATATACATGTATACGTATATACACAGGTATACGTATATATATACGTATACGTATATATATACGTATACGTATATACACATATGTATACGTATATGTATATATATACGTATATACACATATATATAGATACACGTATATATATATATACGTATACATATATATACGTATATATATATACACATTTGTATATATACACGTATATGTATATATAGATATACACATATATATGCGTATATACGTATATGTGTATACACGTATATATACGTATATATATACACGTATATATACACATATACGTATGTATATGTATATGTGTGTATATACGTATATATATACGTATACTATATACGTATATACACACATATACCACGTATATATACCACGAAACAACTTCAAAACTAATTGACTTACACAATACAATAACTTTAATAAATAGATGATTTTTGATAGATTGCATGATAATAATTGAGCGATCCGTAGTCTTCTCCCACCAATACTTGGTAACGCATGAACGAATAGATGGTTATTTAATCCCCATTAGAAGATATTTATCAACTCCTAACAATTGCAATCATATACAAACTCTTGTAGCAAATGGCTGTCCAAATAAATTAATAGTATAATGTAATTTGATTCAATTTGCAGCTCTTAATAATAATCTTATTTTTATTTTTTATTATATACTCCATGTAAACAATGTAATTATATATTCCAAAAATCAATTTAATTTATTAGCTAAAAATTATAAGAACTTGCAACGTGGCATCTTTAATCTAGGTGGCAAAATGTGGAGCAATTATTTATATTCCATAGTGTATATATATATATATATATATATATATATATATATATATATATATGAAAGGTTTAAATGAGAACCAACTAAAAAGTTAAAAATTTGTGAGAACTACTAGTTTACGTATTTGTTCAAATGTGATTAACTTAATTCATTTGTGAACATTGACGTACGTTTAATTGATAAATAAAAAAGTCAAGAAAAATCCTAAAATTATATCGAAAAACACAAAAATACAAATATGTGTTCACATGTGATTGATCATGTGAACAAATCGGTTCAAATGTGTTTTACGATGTAATTTTTAAAGTTTTTAGCATTTTTTTTCTTTCTAAATCTATCATATATCAATGTTCACATATGAATTGAGCGAATCACATGTGAACAAATAGGTTATTTAGTAGTTATCACAAGTTCTCAACTTTTATTTGGTTGTCATTTGAACCTCCCAATATATATATATATATATATATATATATATATATATATATATATATATATATATATATATATATACACACACACACACACTACTACTGCTACTACGTATTGAAGACCTTATCAATAGCATGAAACAGATAAAAAATGTAACCATGGTCCCCGATAAGTTGCTCCAGAGATTAATAAAGATAGTACTGACAATTCAACAAAATGTACAAGCATTATTCAGTTCCTCGTTATTACAATTTGCAACACTTAGCTCATGACATGAAAAATTGTTCAAATATACATAAAATAACCTTTTCATTATAGGAACCAAAACAGTAAACTTTTACAACTTTCAAAACATGACCTTAAAAACAACACCAAGATTCAGAAAAAAAAAATACAAAAAAAGCAGAAAACCCTTCATTCAAGCTTGACAAATTATTGTTCTATAACTTGAAAAAGGGTTCAAATCACACCTAAAAATATATATTTTTTGCACAATCTATGCAACTACAATAAAAAAGGTATATGTTCTTTCTGACATAATTTAAACAGCCATTGAAGGGGCTTGGACCATGGCAGCTGATAATCGGCATAGCCCATGATGCCACCACAGTAGGACAATCAAGCTCCACCACATGGTATGGGTCAAAGCCAAGTGTTTGGTCTATTGTAAGGGTACAAGTATATGTTTCGAAATTTGAGGTAAAAGTTGGGATGTTTTATAGAAGATAACCTTCTGTTTTGGCATAATATAAAGCTACTGCAAGTAAGATGAAGAGTAAGATCCATATGTTAAATCCTGCAAAAGAAATAAAAATAAATAAATAAATGTGAAGATAGATAGAGAACCAACTCAGTGGTTGATATATAAGAGTAACCCACTCAAGCATAGATTATTTAAAAGTAAACCAAAAGATTAAAAACTAAGAAATGGTATAAATGACATTAAATAAGTACCATTTTTCTTAATTTCTTTAATTTGTGTCACCCTTGCACTTGAATCCAGAGAGGCAGATGCCAGAGCTCTGCATTAGAACAAGTTTCATCAAGATATGGTATGAAAAGGAAAGCACAAACAAGAATTTAAGAAAGGGAATGAACCTTGAATCTTGTGAGAACGCTAGTGCTGTTACAAGGCCCAGATGTGCTTTCTTTACTACAGTATGCACCTTCATGTTACTAGCATTTAAAATATAAACGTCTCCTTGAATTGTACCACTGTCAAAAGAAGATTAAGAATTGGTGAACAAAAACAAGTACTCTATGAAAAGTATCAACCATGTAATAAGCTATTTGATTGCATATCTTTACGGAAATATTGAAATAAGTATCATACAGTCTATTTCTATACAGCGGTAGCATAACAGAAATTACACGAACGGCTCTTAAACTATGCCAAGTGCCCATGATTAATGATTCAATGATGCTTATCTGATTAGTACCTTATTTATTAGGATTACAAGGCATTTTTGGTTATTTATGAGATGCTTGTGTCTTTACACCGAGGTAATAGAATTTAACTAAAAATCAAATAAATTTTATGAAAAAAAATCAAAATTGACCCTTACACTGCAAGAAACTTCCCATCATCTGATACATTGAAAGCAGAAATTGGGTCTCGGACTATATACTTTGAGCTTATCCGCTTCCATGATGTGGCGTTCCACTTCACAATACTTCCTCCCCGGTCTAGCCAATTTGAAAAATTATTATAGTTATTTGTAAACAAATCATCACGTTTACATGATTAAAACAAAAAGAACTGATAATGAAAAAAACACGACAATCATAGGGTTAAGAATGAAAGGCAGTAGAGATGCACCTCGCATTGCAGTCACATATAGAATTGGATCATTCATACTGTTTTGCGAATATTTGCAAAATCCAAAAACCTCATCCTGAAAAGGACGGGTAAATGACGTTACTTTAACATCAAGATCAAGAGGTGACCATCACTGAAGTCTACAAAGATCATACATTAAAATGTATCAGAATCACTTCTTACATTTTGTTTGGGTAAAGAAGCTTTTAGTGTTGATGATGAGAGATCCCAAACTCTACCAGGGCCACCACTTCCAACAGAGACAAGTAATCTCCCATCAGGGCTGCAACACCGATTAAAACAAATAACATAAGTTAATTTTGACTTCATATTAGAATATGAATTCGGCAATTATGATCATGAACCTGAAATCTAAACTCTTGACAGAGGCATGAGCATCGGATAAATCAACAAGCGATTCCATGCTCGGCCACTTGAATGCCCTCAACTTCCCATCCTGTACTGCACCATAATACCATAGTTAAAAACCATATACACCAAAAAGACAACTTCTACATCTTAACTAAGTTGAATTGAGATTCAGGGTATGTGAAAGATGGGCCCTACCTCACCCCCTAGGGCAAGTAAAGAACCATCAAGGCTAAAAGTAATTGCCAGCTGCTGTCCAATATGTTCTAGATCATAAAGGACTTTTTCCGACTGCTTTAGACCCAATGTAAAATTATCTTCGTTCTTTGTTGTTTCCCATTCGAACCATCTACAAACCAAAATCAACAATATTATAAACCTCTAACTTGATTCCAGATATGTTCATCATCTGGGAAAACATTTAGGAATCATGGTACTTGTTGAGTTCATAATTACCTGCAACTCTTTGGCAATGAACATATTACACCCTCACCTCCTGGATGAACAGCCATTCTATAGGGAAGGTCATCATCAGTTCCAAGCTTGCTCACCTGGGATGGGGATTCATAATAGTGAGAAAGGAAAATGCTTGTCACAAGAAATGCACCATCAACTTAAAACATTGAAATAGAGGTCCATGATATAAGAGCAAGTTGTTATCCTGAGGATGAATGAATCAGGAACTAAATACTAAAGTATTTTGCAGTTAAGAGTTTTTCCTTAAAAAAAAAAAATGCTAACGAAATTGGTAGATAAGGCGATATTAGATTAAAACACAGACATGGGTCAAATATAAAGAACGCGTAAATCATTAGTAATTATTTAGTGGTGTTTCATGTTTTACAAACCTTCATCATATATATTTTTGTTTTTAGACAGCAATCCTAACCCACATACTACATACAATCCACATATATTATATACACATCTGTCTCAAGCCAGAGTTGAACCTACAACCTTTTGGTTGTTAGGTTACCCTCATACCATAAGGCCAAAGGCTCTTTGGCCTTCAGCATATACCTTGAAACTCCTATTGTGATGATATGTAACTTTTATTTGTTGATCATCATAATTTTCTGCAACAGAACCTAAGCAAGTTACTTTATAGGTCCATCAAATTATTTCGGTTTCCCCTTCTATAGTCCGGATTGTAGTTCCGCTTTCAATTCTACAAAGATGTGTATATACTTGATCTTAATACTTCAATTATGAATTGCTTACAAGCCAAGAACAGTATCTAAATATTCACTTGTGTGATACTAGTATTAATTTCATCATTGAACAAAGATACTTTCAGTTATCATGTGTAGTGAGAGCTGGAAATTTAGTGATCTCTTTCTTTAATTACTTGTGACGATGAACAGCATCATTGTTTTTAAGAGAAACTTGCTCATCTTCTAGCCCTTTGTCAGCTTACTTTGGTAATCCAATGACAAGAATCAGCAGTTCTAACAGTTGTTATCTAGTTAGATGCTCTACCTTCAGAACCATTCTAACAGATCAACTTAATTACGTATTATACTATACCACCTCAACTTTCATAATATAATCTTTCAATCATATAACAAATGAAAGCCATGTGTCTTGGCATATAATATACATGATTATACAGTCTTAACAAAAAGCTATCAATTGTTTTAATAAAAAATTACAAATCATTATTTCTACAATGACCTATGTATCATAACAAAATACTACCATTTTAGGCAACCATTAAGTATGCTAATTCAACCAGAATAACACATGCACAAAATTCTTGGTGTCAATTCCATTTTTCTACATCAAACCTTTTGAATTAATATCATATCTTAGTTGTCTAACCCATTAAACCCCTAGCCACCAAGCTCACCCAATAAGATACATCCACTCAAATGGCCATGGCAACAATATCACATTCAAAGTTATTTGCTAGCTTAAGAACAAACACTAACAAATGTAATTGTAATATCTGAACTCGTTACAAATCTCGTGCTACTTAATCACTTTCTAGCCATCCACTGAAATAATGTGAGTAACCCAGTAAAAGTAGTGTCATCAAAGACTTCACATTTATCCACAACAGAAATACAATACTAACTTACTCATGGATTGCCAACATGGAACTCTGCCGGTTCCACCAAATATGTAGGATAAGTATAAAAGTAATTTCCAACTCTATCATGGTTTTTTTTTAATCGTCTTAATCTTAAGGGATATAAATATAAACTACAATTACAAGTTTGTCTTATTTGTTACCGAAAAAAAAAACCAAACAAACTATGCTGCCACGTCATGTTTATTCCTATCAATTCCCGCCCATTCTCGGTGTATAGGGTAGTCAATATCCTTTATAATATTCACCATTCATTAAAAGAATTACAAACAAATGTATTGATTAATGTTAGTTTACAGTCACATTATCACCGCTCCCTAAGTTGGGTTTTTTGAGGGAAATACCCACAGTTTTCCAATATTAGTTCAATCTGATCTCTTCTATCCAACTACCCCTGTTCTTCCTATTGATCCATGACTTTCACAAGAAACTTTGCTTTTATGGCTGACAATCATGAATCATATCATGTAAACTGCTTCAATGCCACATTTTCCCTACGATATTCCTTTATTTCAATGATATTCAGTAAGGATTGTACAAGAACTCATTTGAATAAAGAAAATTAGTTGATGTGTTTGTATGATGACCTTATTCGTGATTTGGTTCCATACGATCAATATCAGAGAATTACCTTCCAACTCTAGGGTTTTGTTTTAGTCAACTGGGACAGTTCTTAATTGTAACTTTGACGTTCTCTTTGTTGCTGTTTTTCGTAGGGTTGATGGAAGTACGATTGTATAACTCTTACATAAACCACAATTAACTCCCGCGTCAGCATAGGAGCAATTTTGCTTGCGTCAGATCTCAACTTCTTGGGAGAATCAATGGATTTGATCATCTCAAAGGAGTTATTTGTATATCTTTCTGACAATAAAAGTGATCGACTCCTTTTCTTCAAAATTTGACAGTTTGATTAATGAATGCAAAGATAAAAGTCCAATGTAAGAATTGGAATTTATAAGCCGGTTTCAAAATGTTATTTAAAATATGAGTTTCTAGTCCTGTATCAATATTTTCATATAGACCTTATTAGTGGCCATATGAATAGAAGTAAGTTATTTCCCCATATATGTTTGGTGAACTCCTAAAACGAGAACTAATGTCATGGACTGATGGCATTTTGTCATTGTGATCGATTGTTTCTATGGTAGACCAAACATGAATAACATGCTTATCTTTTTCATTCTCTTTTAGTAAATGTTTACACATATTTGTATGAAGAATATGGAAGAGGTCGAAATGGAGTTACAATTCTTGGTTCAGGCCTTGGCACAATTCTATGAAATTTGTATAGTCTTTATTTCTTATACCAAAGGGATATACTTGTTTTTTTTCTCTTTTAAAACATATGCACTTAATCATAACAATAGAGTGAATATACTGAACATTTAACCAAAAAAACTAGAACATTTTTTTGCCATTTGGTGCAAGAAACCAATGATAATTTGATTTAGTATTTGATAAATGAACTTATTCAGGTTTTCTCATCAGTTAATTCACATTGTTTATACCTTGATTTAATTTATGCCCTAATATTCTCTATTATGTCATCTTCACTAGTAAGTTTCTTCCTTCTGAATTTAATATCAAATAGTTTAATATTTGCAAACATATCCTGATTATCATCTCCTTTACTTATTGTGTTAATCATCTAGATTACATTTTGATTGATTATTTGTTGTTTCTCCTATAATTTGGTATTTTTGTAGCCGACTCAGAAGAATTAATATTGAACTCGGCTATATGAATATTTACACAATTCGCCCACAAACCAGATCTTCTTCATGGATTATCTGTCTTCTTCACGTAAACCAAACACGATAACTCAAAGGCTTTTTTCATCTCCTTCTCTTTTGTTTTGATATGTTTAATTGACGGACAAAATTTCATAAAATTTTATATGATCTGATCACTTACTTTGGTTTAGGATTTTTAAGCTGATCGAGCACTAATCATGGTGGCTTTAGGTGAATATGTATTTGATTTGAATTTTTTGTTTCCAGAAACAGATGATGGAAGGAAACCATAATCTTAAATTAATATGCTTGATTTATTGTGTGATGACAATGATGCTCGAACAAAAGATCATGTGTATCAACATTCATCAATTATCATGGTTGAACCAATTAAACAATTATTCGTACGGTAGGTCATATCCTTCATCCACAAAATAGAAATTAAATTATTATTTTCTGCAAATTTAGAATTAAATGTCATTGTTGAATGTTGAGCTCTAAAGTCTAAACTTAGTAGGGTGGCCTGAACTGAGTACTGCAGAAAGGGTGTGGATCTTAACTGAGTTTGACTGATACCAAATCATCATTATTTAATATAACATTGGTTTTATGGAGCGAATTCATGTGAATATGCAGATGTATACCTGGTTTGGGCCTATGTTTGTCGACAAAGTTTTGATTTGTAATTGTCGTACTTGATCACCAGATTGGTTTAAGATTGGGAGGAGTGGGTTGATATTTCTCTATCTCATAGTTGGGTGTACTCCGAAGCGATTCGGCTTGAGTCGGACTAAAAAGTCGGTCAATGTCGGTCAACGGGTCAAACTCGGTCAGACTCGGATGAAATCGGAATTATTCAGTCAACGTCGGGATTATTCGGTCAAAGTCAAACTTGGTCAACATTTTAATATGGCTTAAAATTTGGGTTTTGAGTCCACTTGAAGTATTAAAACAATTAAACGATTATGTTTATGTTTCTAGACAATTATGTTTATGGTTTTATTCTATATTTACACATATAATTTTGAATTTTTTTATTTAAATGTAGAAAAGGTCCAATCCAAGTATAACCCGAATACTCCTCCCCTCGGCCGATTACTCACTACAAGGTCCCAGCCGAGTACTCCTCATCTAGCGAATTTTACAACCTTGTATGTCCTCAACACCGCCAGATTTTGAGAGAATCAGAACTCGGAATTCAAATTCGCTAGACCTAAATCACTCTTACTAGCAGAAGGTAGATCTTTTTGTATCTACAATCTTGATTCTCTCACTTTTAGCTTATTTCATTCTTATATGTGCATAAATTTTCATAGATATCATTTTGAAACTGATCAATCATTGTTTGACTACGCAAGTTGCTGTCTGCACCATTGATGCCCCGGGAGTTCAAAAGGAATCAGAACTCGGATTTCAAATTTGCTCGTCCTAAATCACTCTTACGACCAGAAGGTAGATTTTCTTTTAGCTTCTACAATCTTGATGCTCTCACTCTTAGCTTCTTTCTAATACATGCATATCGTTAATACATATCATTGTAAACTAATCAATTATTGCTTTCTTTGACTATGCATATCGCCGTCTATGCCATCTAAACCCCTGGATTTTAAGAGAATCATAACTCGGATCTCAAATTCGCTCAACCTAAATCACTCTTACTAGAAGAAGGAAGATTTTCTTTTCATTTCTACAATCTTAAATCTCTCAATTTTAGCTTATTTCTTTCTTATATATGCATTTTAAACCAATCATTAGATGATCTATTATTACTTTACTCATTCTATGCGTAATTTATTTTACAGTTTTTTTAATACTAATACTTCACAAAAACCTACACACCATCTTTAACACAGGTAATGAGCTAGTAATATATGTTTTCGATAAAATTAAAACTGAAACCAACAAAAATAAATAATAAAAAACAGTAACTTACAGGTTGATCAGAGAGCGAATTTGATAGAGAATCGAATTGTGTAACAACGAGAGCATTAGGTATTCCACTTCGACCTTCACCACCACCACCACCAAAAATCACAAACTTTTTCTCATTTTCGTTATCAATTTTATCTTCTTCTTTTGTATCACACGATCTGACTGCATTTTGAGGAACAAATGAAGCACCGTAAAAAGGAACACCGTATTTCTTAAAATTCGCCATTAATTCTGCATCGTTACTGTTTTTCCCCATTTTCAAACCCTAATTGCAACCTAGATGAATAAATTTATTAAACCCTAATTTTGATCATGTAACGGTTAGTATTAGAGACTTGGATCAAAATGTATAGGTTTAATAAAAAGATTGAATATTAGTTACGATATTATAAATTGAAAAAAAGCTGTATTGAAATCGAATCGAATCGTATTGTGAGCGCACGATGAATTATGCGATGAGAATTGATATGTTTATAAATTTACAGTTTATGTTAGCATTTTTGTAAATCTATTGTTTCAGTCCCTATGGTTTTGTATTTTAAGTTTTAACTTTTAACCATAGTTTTTGCATATTAAAAGTCTTTCTAAAAGAATCTTCGATGGGAGATTTTTGAAGAAAAAACCCTTTGAAAAACTGAATGTTTTAGAAACCGGTTCGAACCAACCGGTTGGACCGGGTCCGGGAACATTCACGGCTCATATAACCGGCTTTTGGCGAATTTAATGACCGATCAAAGCGTTAGTTTTTACGGTTCGACCGAAGAACCGGCGAACCGGAAACCGGTTGAAAGCTGTTTTTCTTCTTTTTAAGGGCCGATTTCGAACAAGAACGATTTGTAATCCCAATCCTAGATCGCATTCAAGCGGAACCAAACTGAAAAAACGCGGACAAACTAGTTTTAGTTAAATTACTTCGTCGGAGGAGGAAAATTATCGTCACCAGTGGTCCATATCATCTTCTTCGTTTAAGATTACGTTTTTCTAGCCATTTTTGCCGGATGATCTGAGGTTGGCAGCTTCCATGTAATTGCTGTAGCTTTTGGTTTAGTTTTTTAGAGAATTTAGATTTTAGATGAATAAGAATAAAGGAAAATTGGGGTATTTTGGAGAAATGAGAAAATAAGGGTAAATGAAGATGGTGGAGTATAGAAAGGGTGAAAAGATATGTCAGGAATAACTTCTTTGACTTGAGGGTATGACATAAATTTAGATTAGATATGTGGGTATATAACATAAAATTTAGCTTGAATCCGTAAAACCGGTTGA
Organism: Gnaphalium uliginosum; assembly: GCA_963930675.1. Lineage (NCBI taxonomy): Eukaryota > Viridiplantae > Streptophyta > Magnoliopsida > Asterales > Asteraceae > Gnaphalium > Gnaphalium uliginosum. The sequence goes on along the minus strand of OZ005681.1, from coordinate 28,170,611 downwards.
ACCGACGGTCGAACTGGAACCCCAACCGATTCATCTTAAAAACCGATGACTAAAACATTGAAAAAACTCCATCAGACTCGAGTGAATAGCTTAATTTGGTAAAAAGTTTATCAAAATTGAGCTATTGATCAATAACTCAGTGGAATTAGTGTATGTGGAATTTATTCATAAAAAACCTTTTCAAATACTTTATGCAATGGAGTAAAAAGGTTTTGGTTTAAAAAAAGTTGATAAATAGGCTTTATGTTATAAAAAAACTTTTTGAAAGGGTTTGTGCACTGTGGATGCCCTCTGTGGATGCCCTAAAGTATTTTATATATTCTTTTTTTCATAATCGGTAGCATTTGAGTTATTCCTGAAATTAGAATGGCAATGGATATTGATTTGACAGGGAGATGAATAAAAATGAGAATTCATGTTATACGAAAAATTCTCTAAAATGAGGTAGATGGTATGATGATAATAAATCATATGGTTGTGTGCGTGAGTTAGTTATGTAGAATATTTTCATGAAAGATTGATTTTTATCTACGATTAGTTAACTTGAAAAGGTTGAATCGAATTGGAGCGTGTTTGAATCAGGATGATTTGTAGACAATTAATTAACTTGAAAAATTGAATCTAACTAGAGCGTATTTGAATCTGGATGATTTGGAGGATGGAAACAGACTTTTATATTTTCACACTGACGTACAACGAGTTTGTAGAGCGGTCAATTCACTCCTTAATAGAAGAATACTCACGCAATGTGACGGATAATTTGAAAACCAAAAGATTGAAAACCAACGAGTTCGACGACGTGTTGAATCAAACATCATCTAAGTTTGTTTGGTGCACACAAAAGATTAACAATATATTATTTGAAAACCAAAGCAAGTACATGGTGAATGGTAAAGAAATAAAATGTAGTTTTATGTTTTACAACTTCGGGTTCGACAATCAAATTTTCCATACGTAACTCAGCTTTTTAGTGTTGTTTATGTTACACATTTTAAGTGTAATCGATTACACATTTTGTGTCCTTATTTATATTTTGACGGTAATAGAATTAAGTATATATATTTTTCAGTCGGGTATAATTTGAATGGTAAGGATTAATTTGGTTTATCCGTATGAAGAATGAAAGGTTATGATTTGATTGTATTAAAACTAAAATATTTCCAAGATACTCGACATTCATACATTATTAAAGTACACATGGTAAATATAGGCCTGTAATCGGACCGAACGAACACGACCGGATAAATGAACAATTTTCTTCGTCATGTTTGTTCACTAAAAAAATATGTTCGTTCACGAACACAAATGAACTCAAACAAATAAAATATGTAATTTTATGCATTCGCTCATTAATATGTTAAACGAACACAAACAAACCTACACAAACACAAACAAACCTACACAAACACAAACGAACATAGGTATGTACATGTACTGATATGCATATGTATTTTATATAACTTAAGCATTGAGATGCATATTTAATATTACAAAATTAAATGACCAAAATGTGTTACTTATTTCTAACATATGAACAAGTTACATAAGAAATGGAAATATCTTAAGGTTTTATATTATTATATTGAGGATTTAGACTAGATAAGAATGATATATACAAATATAAAAAGTTTAATTAAACTATCAGTAAATAAACGAACAAAAGCGAACATTAACGAACATGTTATCAAACGTTCACCAACATATAATGAACGAACGATACATATGTTCCTGTCCGTTCATATAATTAAAGAAACATAAATTTTCGTTCATGTTCGTTCGTATAAAACAAATATAAACGAACTTTTCGCCCACGAATTGTTCACTGAATGTTTGGTTTGCTTACAAGCCTTAGTATAGATATAGCTTATATACAATTTAGATGAAAATTTTAAGTTAAGTTAAAAATATTTAATTAAGCTATTATTTGAGATAATTAAATAAATAAACTAAAAGACTAGCAAAATATCCGGGTTATGCAGCGGAATCGAGAATGAAATTTTGTGCAACTTTTAAATATGAAAGTGGAGATGTCGTCTTTCGACGAACATATCGAAATTGTTTCGAATACATATTGTTGTATCACCGTCCTAACTATTTTCAAGTCATTGTCAATATAAAGTTTTGAATATATGTTTGGTACAATTATATAAGATTGAAGATAACTTTAACTTGCAAACAATATTCAAATTTCATCGATATTTATAATAAAACAATCGTAATTAATATTTCAATATCCATCAACATGTTACATCAGTTATAAAAAGATAAATAATTATGAGGTTAAATATTTATAACTTATATTAATTTTGATATACTCCATATATGTTAACTTTTATAATTAATTGTATTTATTTTTAGGGTTTAAAGAATCATAAAATACTTAAAAGGGTAAAATTGTCATTTGTATGATCCACTTTTAAGTGATTAAGACTTAGTGTCGAAAGTTTTTATAAAGTAGTATAAAAGTATAGATAGTTCGAAGTGTTCCATTTAAACCATTTAAATTACTTTTTTTTTTTATTAATTGTCTCGTTTGGTCTCATTGATTTTATTAATTTAATTATCATCAAATTGACTAAATTTGTTGAATATAAGTTTTTATTGACACACTATTGTTACAATCTAATTTTTTTTTTTTTTTTGCACTACCTTTTTTGTTTCTACATTGTTAGTTGAGAATTATCTTTTCGTCTTTTATATATATATATATATACTAAAGAAGTATAAAAGAAAGTTTAAGAAATTGTCACGTAAGCACGAATGACACGTGTCAACACCTTAATTTCAGTTAACAAATTATTTAATTAATATTATATTATTATTTTATAATTTTTTAATAATTAATAATTAATAAATATAAACACTAATATGGAAAGAACGAGTCCCATATGAAAACAAACTCCTATAAATTATTTAATTAATATTATTATTTTATTATTAATAATAATTAATTAGAAAATAAAATATCATCAAACAATTTGACATATATTTAGTTACGATCTTATATTTAGTGTAATAACATAGACTTTTTATAAAATATTTATCATATTACGATGAACATCTCACATTATTTTTATACTACGTACTAAATACAATTATATTTAGCAAATCGCTTAATAATTAAATTAATAAGAATAAACTTTGTATGCATTGCACAGGCTTAAAATTAATATATATATATGTTACTTGTACACTCGACAAGATCTCCTTCTTTAATATCATTATCACTACATTGGGTTACACACATTTACAAAGTTAATCCCTGTTCGTTGGTGGCCTCACAACACTTGCTTTGTTGCTTGATGATTTAAATGGGCTTATATGTCTCTGAAATGATCTATTAGTCTTTTTAAATCTGAAAGGCACATGCAATTGTACTTTATCTTATATAGTGAGTAGTGTGAGTTTAACTCGAAGGATATTATGTTGATATTAGTGTGATCATTAGAATATTCACTTTAAAATCCATGTATGTAACAAGAGTAAATTATACGGATCGTTCCTGTGAAATTGCATCGACCGTACTTGTCTCTTGAAAATTACATTGATCATCCCTGATCGACAAAAAAGTGTAAGGCGGTGGTCCCTCCTACTAACGGCCATTAGAAAATTCTATTAAATCTGGTCACGTATATTTAGGTGAGAGTAAATATTTTTTCTTCGCTGAACGTAGCTACTATTTCTTTTTCCTCTCCAAAACCCACTATTTCTTCTAGCTCTTTTACCCAATCAACTTTCATCTTCATTAAAAAGAACAAAAAAAAACAGAACATGGCAAATTGACTAATATCACGGTTAGCTAATTTCTATCAAATTACATGACATGAAGCCATGATGCTGACTTGAGAGGATTAATAGCACCACTCTTACAATAGCCACAATTTTAACGTCTTTCTAATTATACAATTTTCATGTAAAATAATACCCACCTGCAACGCTGGTATAAAAACAATTTCAGGTTTAGTTTTTTTAAAAGGTACCATCATATTTGTGTGCTTAGAAAACCCAAACCGATATTTCTAAGATGTGCGTTTTCTCTCAGATCAGTGTGTTTTTATGTGAGTGTATGTACGTTGTGTGTGTTATGCTCTTCACGATGTTAATGTTAGTGGTCTCGAGGTTGGTGCCAAAGTTGCAGGCGGCAGTCGGAGTTGCAGGTGGTCGCCGGAGAAGATGAACGTTCTTGGTTGTGTGTGTTAAAAGTTATGAAAAAGGATGTGGGATGAGGTGATGATGATGGAGCTGTAGTAGGTAGTTGTACAAAACATAGGTGAAAACATGGTGGGTGTAGGAACTCGTAAAGAGGTGGGTATTTGGGGAAGAAGATAATAAATTGACATTTTTATCCTTACGTGTATGTCATGTGACCAGACTTAACTAAACTTTTTAAGCGGCCATTAGTGAGAGGGACCACCACCGTGCACTTTCTTATCGTCCATGGATGATCGGTGTAATTTTTAAGAGATAAGGACAATCGATATAATTTCATGCAAAGTACGAAGACGATCATTATAATTTACTCATGTAACATCCTTATTACAAAAATACAGATTTTCACAAACTTTACTTTGAATGTGTAGCAATTGTGGAAAAAATCATATTCTTTAATATAAACATTACCAAGTTGATTAAATTTTTTAACGGTGTTACATGATATGTACAAACAACAACATACATTATAGGTAATGTTTTCCCAACCGGGGTTTATGTTGACCCGATTAGAGATTCGACACCGGGTTTGACGACTGGTTGAACTATGGGGTAAACCATTAGAGGGGTATTTGGGAAAAGATTATGTGTTTTAAATCATCGTAATCAAATAATCAACCGTAATAAAACGTGTTGTAAAGTGATAGGTGTTTGAATTTGATTATGCATTTTGGTAACACAATAAGCTGATAATCGGTTTTTAAAGTGTTTGACAAATTAGATTAATTAATAACCTAACAAGTAAAATTACTAAAAAGGCCATTCTTAAACATTAATGAATTATTTAAATTTAACATTATAAGAATTCAATGTATTCTACTTGCGACAAACTTCTTTACCTAGAACATTTTTACGAATACTATTAAGCAGCCAATATGAAGTTATCAACAACCATAATTTAAACAATTATATTACTTCCTAAATAAAACTCCATATAAGACTTATTTTATTATTCAAACCAAAATTGCAACCTCAAAACCATGGAAATGATGATTGTGATGCAAAATTGTAGTACTAACCATACATAATATAAACTTTCAACTAGATTGCATTACATCTTTTGCACGCTAACTCTTATTAAACATGAAATAAATGCTCGTAATACATGTGGTACATCTCCAAATTTTCATCTTTAAATTTCGCGAGTTCCGGATTTGCCTGTAACGTAGAACAGGAAAATTCTATTAGCAACTCACTATAAAATTGTGCAACACTAGTTGATCAAATATACCTTTAATTTCTCATCTCATCCCACCACTGATCAGGTGTTGCATGGAACATATTTCTCATGGGATCCCATTCAAGTTCAGGTTCAATTCGCATTCGACGATCATATAACTTCCAATCTCTCTTCATCAAATCCCAACGATTTTTGAGCTGAACTTTTGAGTAAATTTCTCATGGCTCCGTGGCTTGTTCCCTTTTTTTATCTCCTTGAGGCACAACGTACTTAACTAATATGATATGAGTATTAGGATCCCAAATTATTTTCGAGAATATACCTTTGTAGATGTAAGGTTAACATTGACGTTATCATTGTTCGGGTCCATGTCCTGAATGGTAATAATGTCAAACAATTCGTAAATGTGTATGACATTTTGTACCCTATTCAAACAATAGTATAATGCAAATATATAAAGACAAACAATTTTTAGTTAGTAAATCATGCAATATAGATAGTTGTTTATTGGCAACACAACATCAAATAACGCCGAGTACTTGTTTAAAGATAAAAACCCATTAAGCGACTCATAGCTCAACAAAAAATTATATTAAGAATAGGGTTGGAAAATTTAGTGAAACATATGAGTTTTCACTAAGTTTGGACATATAATTATATATGTATATGTAGTACATATTTATATTAGTTTACGTATTTGCATACACTTTAATGAGAGCATCACAACATGATAAGATGTGTTCAAGTCGGAGTTGATGTAAATGAGATATCAATTCACAAAGTTGAAGTTTGATGAGTTTGAGTTTTGTCCCACATCGGTGGGTAAACTAAAATTTGATGGACCAACCACATTATAAATATAGGTGTCTAGGCTCAATTCTAAATATACAAATACACAACCTTTTCAATTAAGGAGATATAAGCATTCTCCGATGAAATCTCGGGCAATCTTAGTCAAGTCTGGCAGTACAAGCTGCTTCAGCCGTTGTACACTGGAAAACAGACGGCGAATTTGTTTTAAGGAAACCGTGTCATACATAGACATCGGTCCTCTTCAACTACGTTTGCGAGTCTCTGTCTTCTTCAAGATAAGTTTATTTATTTCTTGTCTATGTGTTTTATTTTTAATTGTTTCTTATTCGTTCATTTATTATTTAATTATTTTGTTTATACTTATTTGTGACTCTATCGAGTTAAATCTTATAAATAGTGATAATATATTAAAATTATATTCGACTACAATATATTTTACCTACAATCTTAAAGAGAATTTCTAATCGTTACCCGGATATAGTCTCTTTGGATTAACGAATGGTATAAAACAATTTAATTTCCAAAAGAAAACGTCTTTAAAGAAATCATCGTATTCAAACTCTTTTGTTTCCAAAAGACTGTAGAATCTTTTGACCATTTTTCTTATTAGTGTTGGTGTACGTCTATGTGCCCATATGTTTCTTTGAATGTAAAAGTTTATTAAAACTTTACTCGTAGCTTATTTCCAAAAGAATTTGTGTACTTGTTTGATAATTATCGATTTATATTGGTTTTGGTCCACATTCATGGCTAGGAAACAAAACCATTTAATTATGGGTATACAAGTAAGGGTAATATTTCTCAAAGTGTGATCATATTATATGGTCTCAAACATGTGTTTCTCGAATTATATATTTGCTAATAAGAATATAAATTGTATAAATGTATGACTATGGTGCCTGCTTACCAAATGGTCTCAATGGGCAGATAACGACTTCAACTCGATTGTGACTGTTTATTTCGTACGTAGCCTCACTTAAATTGACACGTTTGATTCTTTTCTTGTCGTATAAATTGAGGCATGTTTTATGGAGCAGTAAGGTTTCTCCTTGTGTGTCGAGGCAAAATAATTTGAGGTTTATCAGTTGCTCCTATTAGTACGAATTATACGGAACTTAATTCAAAACATAAACTGACCATGTTAAGCAAAATCTTTTATTTATTCAAGTCGTAAAGTTTAATACTTTTTTGAATTTTGGAAAAATGGTTAACGTTTGTTGTAAGCGCCTATTACTCAAGAAAGAAGTAGTTTTTGGTTAACCATTTAAACCTTAGAACTTATTTTTTGGTCATTCTAAGTTCTTTGATGAGACGCTCATATGGGGTACATTGGGTCTATAGACCACAATGACTGTTATTGAAACTATATCATGTAGGTTGTTCATTTATATATCATGGATAATCCGCTATATAATTGAGTGTTCGAGATGGTCCTTGATATCCGGGATGGCACATGCTTGTGAAAACTGATTAAGACTTATGAGACAATCGAGAGACGGTTGCTACTTATTGATGTCATCGGACATTGATAATGTGAATTGAAATTGTTGAACTAAGGTTATCTACAATTTAGACCCTGCTCATGAGAGATGTTCACTTGTTCTCGCCATCTCAAAAAGGGTAACATCCGATAGCAACTTGACTATGAATGAATGTATTATAAATCTTAGTGATAAGCTCGTGCTTGAGAACAAGAAATGGCTCCTTTTGTTCCTTGCTGTTAGGACGCTTATAGAAGGATTGTGTCGATTATCACTCTAAGGGGTTGATGATAATCACGATTGATGTAATTGACATATTTAAAGTTGTTTTTGATAAGAGTGTCAATTACGTATAAATTTCACTTAAAGCTTTGTCATGTCAATTGATAATAATCAGTAAAAAATTATTATGTTTGAATAAAAAAATTGTGATAAAAGTGTTCTATTTGAATTACATTATCACATAACGTACGGTTGTTAATAGCTAGCTAAAATATTTTATAAGTGTAAACCTAGTACATTTCATGAAAGAATTTTATAAATTGACTTTATGTAATCAATTTTATAATAATAATTTAACATGATTCTACAAAAGGTGATTTGTATATAACAATTCGAGGATTGGTACATTCTATAGTTGTTGGTCTCTAATTTGAACACATCATGTTAAAATGCGGTCTCTAATTTATGACATTTGAACACATCATGTTAGAATGTGGTCTCTAATTTATAAAATTGGAAAGCATGTTAATGATAATGACATGACTTGCAGATATATCATAATATGTAAAAATTCAAAGTATGAATTTAACATATGATACTAAGATATTGAGTCTAGTAAGATTCATTTATTGATTCCTGTCAACCTTATTGTTGTTGATACACGTAGGAGGTTGAAGAAGTGGCCGGATTACATCCAAAAATGACTTGACAATACGAAGTCAAGATTCTAACAAGAGAATTGTATATATCTCTTGAGAAAACCATCATAATGTTATGGTGTTGAAAGTAATTCTATTTATCACAAGTATGATGATAAATCGAATTTTGTGGTATGGATTGGATAAATCGAAGATAAAGCTCTTTAGGGGCATTAACGTAACTTCATAGATCAAAAGCATACGGATTATGATTATGAAGGAAATAAAAATGGATGATTGATAAGAGATATTGATATGAGACACTCCTTAATGTCATTATTTATGATGGTGTTTAAGTCTCATTAGTGAATTTTGTCTAAGAATAAGAATGAGTATTAAAAAGGGGCAGAGTGTGAGATTCCTTGTAATAAGAAAGCTATTGAGATTTAAAATGATGCATCTTCTGCTCTTATGCTTAGGTCTTGAAGTCTATGGCATGCTAGACTTGGACTTGTTAACTATGATCATTTGCAGAGATCAATTAATAGCAAACATTCCAATGTACGAAATTTATGTAAAGACAAAATCAAAATTTCATTCAGTAATATAAAGATTTGGTATATTTGGAAACTAAAGTAATGATAACAATGTTGTGGGATTGTTTTCATTTGTGATTTGGAAATTGATTGGAACGAATTTGAATTTGAGGATAATTATAAGTATAAAGATGTCTATCTTTTGTTATATTATCTTGAGTTTCTGAAAATTCTAATTAGAATTCAACTAAGTGAGCTAGAATTTGAGTGCGGAAACTTTGTTAAATTGACTAAATTCGACGTTTTTAAGTCAAACCTAAATTATGACTAAGAATTATTCAAATTGTGATGAAGTCTAAAACACAAAAGATGTAGATCTTATGTGGGACATTTGACCGCATCATTGATTAGAATCATATTATACATATATGATTATGACTGAAACTATTATCAAGTTGCAAGACATGTAGAGGAAGGTTTATTAAGTAAAGTAGTAACCCTAATCGATTGTGAAAAATGAAGAACTTTTGCACTATAACATGGAAATATGGGTAGTGTCTTGCATTTTGATATTAAGTGCACAATTCATGATAAAATGAGTTTTTGAAAGGCTAAAGATAAGAATTTAGTTGGTGCTAGAATTCTATTTCATTGTAGCCAATGTTGATCAGTGTGGTACCATATGAAAGTGTTCAATACTTGACATTATAGAGTCATGAATAGGAATTAATTAGAAGTTATCATAAGTGTACTAAGGCATATATGATACACTTGAGAGAGAAATTCTAATGTAGTATAAGGATACTCATATGTTATCTTGATATTTAATATACAATATATAAGAAGTTAAAGTGGAGATATGTTGAGACAAAGTTTTAGTTAATGCCGAATTTATTAGATTTTACAATCAAGTGAGAAATATAACGACTAATTAAGATTGTGATAGTTAACATAATACCACTGGAACAACTGATCTCTTTGTAGGTTATCTTTGTTAACTTTGTGAAGTTAATTGATAACATTTTCGGATCTGACAACCATAGGGTTGATAAGAGATCAAGTTGTGAAATGAGACTAAAGCCCTTAAAATGATAGTTTATGTAAAGGAAACCTAATCTAGTTGATTGGAGATCCCAAGATCTAGGTTCAATAGGACAACATAATTGTATAAACTAAGGGAGGTCACTATGGGGGAGTTCTTAAACCTCCAAACAACTATTTGAGGGAGTTATTCAACTTCCTAGTCCATCCCAATAAATAACAGTGACATTCATATGAGGTTAAGCATAAGGATTTTAATGAATTCTGAATAACTAAGGAGATTTGAGTTATTATAAAGAATCAACAGTGCGAGAGAGAAGTGGGGTCGCTTCGAAGGGAAATGTGGGGGGCGCAATTTCTAAGAGCTCTCGCAGAACCAGACTAATGTTTCAGGACCATAATGAACACGATAATGAGAACTTGATGTAAAGTAAAAAGTTATGTTTTTACGTACATTATTCCTCGCTATCTGTCACACCCCCAAAATTAGAATAATAATAATTAAGGCGGAAGCTCGGGGCGTGACTCGATCAATCGACAATAAATCGAGAGCGTATGATTATCGCAGAACATCTATAATATTAAGATGCCAAATATAGTTTTACAAACGTTTCGGCTTATCAAGCCGTCAAAATAGCAAAGTTATCAATACATTGTTTTTAATAAAGATACATTCCGGGATAAAACAACATTAGGTTAACATCATACATAAATCTCATTTGTTCAAAAGATGGCATCCTAAATATCATGGCAAGTATGGTCCCAAAATGCAGCGGTCTTGCGGCATGGCTAATTCCCTGAAAAACATATTTAAAACGTCAACATAATTGTTGAGTGAATTCACACGTTTAAGACTCAATCATAAACCATTATTTAGTAAAGTTCATCAGTAAATCAAAGTATGGCATCGAAGGCCTAAGGTACGATTATTTAGAGTTTGAAACAAAGACGGTGATCCCCCAATAGGTTTGCAAGTCCTATGAGTTAATATGCCGAAACTAAGCCTATAACCAAACCACGAATTATAAGGAATCGTTTGCCTTGGACAATGTAAATATACGATCCTTGATGCGAAACAACGTCGCTAGTTAGCGCGACTAACCAAAACAGTGGGGGGGGGGGAACGTCACCCCGATAGTACTATCCGTATATTCAGTGGATGGTTATAGTGATTGTAAGTAAAATGACTTCTATGCACTACAACTTGAGAACTTAGGCTCCGATAAGGATACGTTGTCAGGTTTCAATAATCGCATAAATCAGTTATATGTTTTTCTCCCCAATGTTTGAAAGCATTAAAACATTAAAATAGGGGCTGTGACCTCACCTGATTCCGAGCATGCTAGCAAAAAGAGTTTAAGTAAACGAGCTCAAATAAGCCTCTTTGCGCCCTAAACGCATGAGGTCGAGTTAATAAATGTAGACGACTTAATAGTCCGTCTATGCTAGTTGTTCACTCAACTAGGGTTTTATGTGCCTTATAGACGTGTGCGACACGTTGTGACCATTTATAGTTTTCAAAATACTACAATCGTTTATGTCATCCTTTTAATATGTTATTATTCATAATATATTCATAGCGTTAATTATTGATTCGTTATATGTATCGTCTCGACTGTATTGGATTCGAAGTTCATAATTCCGTTTAATCGACATATAATTGTGTGCCGTACGTTATTATAATATAAACATGTCGCTTAGATATAACATACATTTTTAGTAACGTTATAAGTTTTATAATTCATTTTTGTAACATTTATCGTTAACGTACGTTTTAACTCGTTATGATTCGGTTTTCACGATTTCTCGGTCTATACGCTAATCATGACTTAATGTATATTTTTATAATAAAGTACCCTGATTTACAGAGGGTCCTTAACAGCCCTCAAAGTTTCTATGTGACGGTTTTAGTCCTTGTAGTTTCTATTTTGTCATTTTAGGTTGAATCGTTCGGTTCTTTCGATTTTTACCGTATAAGTTAGATTCTCGACATCTTTTCTTATGGTTTCCACTTGTGGACACTTAAGTTACTGTTTTTAGATCTTAAGTCCTTGAACTTTCTGATTTTATACTATTAGTCCTTAAAGTTTCCAATTATCTCGTTTTTAGCTCAAACTTTCGGTTTGTCGACTTTTAACCACACAAGTTTTGATTTTAACACTCTAAACTATAGATTAAAATTTAATATCACTTTACTTACTTATTTTACCATCTCAGTCCATAACTTTCTGTTTTTACATGTATAGTCCCTCTAGTTCTCATTTTTCCACTTTTAACCCCATAGTTTAGTTTTCTTGGTTTTTAACCACAAGAATTTGGTCTTTAACACTTTAATCCATAGATTAACATAATAAACCATAAATAAACTGTTTTTAACATTATAGTCCTCAAAAATTCGGATTTTACAAATTTAGTCCCTTAAGTCTTCTTTTTGATATTTTTCACCCAAAAGTGTGTTTAGTTAGCTTTTAAACCACAAAGTTGATATCATTAGAAGTTTATTGAGTTATTAAGTTTAAAATAACTATTTTAACATAAATAAGAGTTTATTACATATAAATGAAGAGTTTAAAGTGTAGAACATATGTTTTGCATTTTTAAAGTCTCTAAACTTGTTTATAGACTTTTTATTTGTTAAACTTACTAGTTAATGTTTTTAAAGAACAAAGTAACTAGTTTATAAACATATTTTAGTATGAGTGAACATTTTTAGCATAAACACATATATAAAGTTAAAAGTTAGAGAAAAAGTGTCCTTACAAACTTTTAGGATGAGATTTGAGCAAGATGAGAATTTGATTTCTTGGTGAATGATTCCTAGCTCCAATCCTTGTATTTAACTTAGTTTACCCATGGGAATGTAGTGGTGTTATGGTTTGTAGGTGCTTATGTGTTAAAAGAGCTTTAATTTGTGGTTTGAAAGTGGTGGTTTATGGTGGTTTAGAGTGGTGTTCTTGAAAATCAAAGTGAGAGAGGTGGGGAGTGGTGGTGTGGCCGTGAGTTTTGGAGAGGGAGAGAGGTGTGTGTGTGTGTGTGTGTGTGTTTGTTTGTGAGGAATTGTGAGTTGAATGGAGTGTTAATTGATCAAGTAAGGAAGTAAAGTGTGAGGTATGGTGTACATGTTCAAGAAAAAGTCAAAGGGGGACCTATGGGGTGGCCGGTGTGGGAAGTCAAGGGGGGTGCCTTTTTGATTTTCAACTTGTAGATTATGTGAAGATATTTAGGTCATTAAGCACTAATCTTGATTAGTTAAGTGTTAATCATGTAATTAAGGTGATTTAATGGTAATTAAGGTAAATTAATGGCATTAGAATATTACTAGTTGATTTTGATAATATTCGAATATTTATCGTTAGCTCGTTCGATTAATTACATCATCTAACTTGTCGTGAACGTATATCGTTTATCAAAGGTTGTTATGCTTATATATTAGCATAATTATCATATTATAAATAACTACTATTTATAATCGAATATATTTATGTTATTTATGAAAATTGATCACTAACGTTCGTGGGTGTCGGTCTCTACCGATTGTTTGTGTAATTCTCAAAGATTACGAAAGCATCCCGCATTAAAATAGTGTGCATCTCTAATGCGAACATGGGTTTTGTGCTAGACTTTATTTCGATGAAAACGAATTCATATTAATTAGATAGGGAATTAGCCTAATATGCACGTAAAATGATGTACGGAATTTAACGAAATTTTAGGGTTGTAACACTATCTGAGCTAATATTTAGTAAAAGCATCTTAAAACAATGTTTATTTACTAAAAATCACTAAAGCAGTTCAAATATAGACGTTGCAGCAAAAATCACTAAAAACGTCTAAATAACATGCAAAACGAAACAAATAAACTTCATCTGATTCTTCCACTCTTATTTACCTTATGATATACACTTCCTAACTACTATTTTATGATTCATAGGTAATTACGAGATCGTGGAAACAAGAATCAAACAAAACGGATAAGGGACAGAGGAGATACAATATCTAAAGATCAACCGAACGTATTCCAAGCACGTATGAGATATAGATATCTAAAATACCTAATTTTGGTATCATTAGAAGCGTAATGGAATTACGAGATCGTAGGTGAAAGAATCAATTCAAACGGACAAGTAACGAAGAAGATACGTCCGAAACAAGCAACGAACGAAGTACCGAACAATGGGCAAAAACCAAACGGCCCCCCTAGGTGCCGTATACGACCCTAGAGGGTACCGTATGCGGTTATTACACCCCGTATACGGCCCATGTAGGTGCTGTATACGGCCTCATCTTGTCCCGGTGATGAAATTTTTCAGTCCCCAATAGGTTTGGTGCTAAATTGTGCTTGTATTGGGTGCTTTGGGGCTTGTACATGGGATTTGAGGCTTTGCCTATAAATAGTGACCTCCCATTCCCCATTTCAAAACACCTCAAACCTCAATCTTCTCTCTACTCTTTCTCACACACTATTTCTCTCTCTAAGTTCTCTCTCTAGTTTCTCTCTAGTTTCTTTCTCTAGGATTTTAATCTTTGGAACTAGTGGAAAGATTAGGAGAGAATCCTTCTCTTTTCTTTTAAATTAGTTATGTAATATAACTAGTAGAGGCTAGCAATTGTAATGTTTGAGATATTATTCAGAGAAATACAAGTGTTATTCTGCTCGCAATGTGTAGTCTGAAACTGGTCTCGTGCTAGATTCAACGCAATGGGCGAGAAGGCTGACATGAAGGCTTTCATCTACGGGTATTATCTATCCTTTTTATTATTAATTTGTCATAATGTTCTTGTTTGATATTTGTGATTTATTAATGTTAAAAATGTTTATTGTCATGCTTTGTGAGTAGTTGCTTGTATGTTTGCCATGATATAGATAGTTGTAATTAGGAATGATGTTATGCTTTGTTATCTATCTAAACTTATCCTGAATCTTGATTAATTTACGTGTCACCTTTTCCAGTCCTTCACGTGACTGTCACCTTAGTTGTAGGATTTGACGAAACCCTAGTTACAGTAGATAGTTATCTATGTTTATGTATAAAGCTATGAGATATCCGTAAAACGATCATGTACTTAGTATAACGCTGGAAACACCTTCAGGTGAAGTATACAGTGATTTCATAAGCTTTCAACTGCCTTATCTGTTCAAGGTCTTTTACAATCTAAAAATGATTACAGTTTATTCATCAAGAAGACAGATTGTCATATTACTATTGTTGCTGTATATGTGGATGATATCATAGTAACTGGTTCAAATCAATCAGAGGTGAAACAATTAAAGGCTTTCTTACACAAGCAGTTCACTATTAAAGATTTAGGTCTTATTCACTATTTTTTGAGTTTGGAAGTTTATAACACTGTTGATGGCATCATTCTTACCCAAAGAAATTTCACCACTGAATTATCGAAAGAAACTGGATTTTTATCTGCTACTCCATGTGTTACACCTCTTCCCCAACATCTTAAACTTACAGATACTTCCAGTACATTGCTTCCTGACCCATCCATCTATAGGGTGTTAGTTGGTAAACTCACTTTTCTTACCAACACTAGACCTGATATCTCCTTTTCTGTTCAGACATTGAGTCAATTCATGCAACAACCTAGACAGTTACACTTAGAGGTTGTTCATCATCTACTAAGATACCTTAAAGGCATTGCAGGTCAAGGTATTTTCTTGAATAATTCTTCTACAGTTAATCTTCATGCTTATTCAGACTCAGATTGGGCTTCCTGTCCAATGACTCGATAGTCTGTAACTGGTTACCTTCTCCTACTCGGAGGTTCACCAATTAGTTGGAAGTCCAAGAAACAGGCCACTGTAGCTCGTTCATCTTCTGAAGCAGAGTACAGAGCCATGGCTCATGCTGCTGCAGAAGTTACATGGCTTGTTCGTTTGTTAGCTGAGTTGGGAGTCACCAATTTGACACCTGTCACTCTTCATTGTGACAATCAAAGTAGGAGTGTTCAAAATTATCCGTATCTGAAATCGAAATCCGAAAATCCGATTCGAAAATATTCGAAAATTCATATATCCGAAAATTCGGATATCCGAAGTTTCGGATTCGGATAGTGATTTTCAAAAGTTGAAATATCCGAAAAAGTGTGAGGTGTTTATTTAGTTTCATAAAGTTTGGGGTACAAAGTTAGTAAGGAACAAAGTTGAGGGTGCAAGCTTGAGACTTCACCAAACATTATCACCACATATGTATACCCAAATCAATTAAAAAAATATCCACTTAAAAACCCTAAACAAATTGGCCCTCACGGCCTCACAACCTCGGCCGACATTTGATCACCTTTCGCACTCTCATGAAGAACCAATTCTCACCTATAATTTGCACTTAAAAGGTTGACATGAATGAATCTGTTGATATTTTGAAAGCTTAGATGAATGGTGGGTTTAAAGGAAACAAATCTTTACAGAATAGTGATTTATATGTTTTGTTATTACATTATGAAACAAATCTGTGGTTAGTGTTTAATTTGCATCTTTCTCTTCAAGTTTTATGTAAGAATCTATTTATTATACATATTTTCATCTTCACATTTCTGTAAATGGATCGGATATCGGATAACCCGCTATCTTTTGGATACCCGAGAAATTTGGTATCCGAGTTTTCGGATATCCGATTTTGAACACCCTAAATCAAAGTGCTCTGCACATTGCCTAGAACCCTGTTTTTCATGAACGCACCAAACACATTGCCATACAGTGTCACTTCACTAGAGACAAAGTGATGGAAGGTTTGATTCAGTTGAATTATCTTCCTACTTCATCCCAATTGGCAGAGGTGTTAACCAAAATCATGACAGCTGCTCAATTTCGTCTTTTACTTTTCAACTGGGTATGGTAAATCCTCATCCTCCAGCTTGAGGGGGATGTTGGAGTAGTGAAGTACATGGATCAAATATGTAATTATGTTATAGCTCAGGGTCTGTAATGTAAATATGTTGATTAGATTAGTTTAATAGCGCGAAAGGTTGTTAGGATAGTTAATTGCATTTTTCTGTTATCATGTGTAAATACTCTCTAAATTGAGATGAATGATTCAATGGAAAGATTGCTTCTTTCACTAATTCGTTTCATGATTCAAGATTTTGTCACAATGACAACTCAACTAGGAGGGATGAGCAAACCCAATAGTTAACTCATGTGATTTCTCTCGATGGCTTCAATTTTGGTTAAATCCTATGAGTTAAATCCACAATTTCCCTTAAATTGTAAGTTGGGAGCGAAAGTGCAAATGTAAATCCCATTTTGAGCAAAATTTCATGACTAAGTTTACCAAGTTCACTTTAAACTATTTTTTGTAACGATATCTTGACCATATCTAAAATAATTACTGAATTTTGTTTAAATTAAGAGATTGAGGGTCAATTTTGACCATACATAGTAATTTTCTCTCTACAAATTTCATTATAATAGCTAGAAGACTCATATTCGACTACCAGTTTAGCCATTTATAATACATTTTTCTACACCAAGTCCAGAGTTTATCACTAATCAATTCAACCCAATATAGCTTACAGCGAAAACCAAACCAACATCTTGTAAAGTAGTTTCCGGTTCTGACTTTTACTAATTTCGTCCGAAATCACAATATTAGATTTCATGACAAGGAAATACTTCCATATTACAGTTCAACAAGAAAACTTCATACATTCAAATATCACTAAAAACACAGTGTTTCAATGAGCTATGACTTGTGTCATACACTCCACAGAGTCATTAATCTAAAAAATGAACCAGAAAAAGCCGCACAGAAACTGCAGTGCACCATAGCTAAAGTTGATACTTTTTAAAAGATCCATCAACTTTAAGGTAAAACTGAAATAGGGTATTGTTGATCTCCTACAGCAAGATAATGTGAACCCTCTTCAATCACCATCAACCCGTCTTCATTTGCTGTCCTAAAATGCTCACACGGGCTAATAACGAATTCAACTTCAACCCTTTCTCCAGCAGTTGTTTTCACACTTTCAAAAGCTGCTAATTGTTGCATTGGTTTACCATTTCCAACGTTATTTTGCTTCACAAAAAGCAAAACAGGATGTTTACCCTCCATTTCACCGTGATTTTGGACTCCCACAGTTGCTGAAAACTTGGCTTTTTCACATGATTCGGTTTCTACATCCATTACTGACGTGTAATGAAGTGAATCTGAGTTTTGAAGTATGGTGCCAGTGCTTGAAATTTGACTTAAAGAGAGTTTGTTTTGTGTGACCTTAATGAATTTGTATGTGTACTTTGAGTAGCTGAGCCCATATCCAAACCGATAGACTTTTCTACCTGTGTAGAATCTATAGGTACGCCCTGGATAGCCCGTTGATGTTTGTGGTCTCATTCTCATATCGGTCATTGGTATCTTGACGAATTCCTTAGGGTACCATGTCATAGGTAGCTTACCTCCTGCAGACAAGTTCGGGTGCATATGTAATTTGTAAGAAGACCCACAAAATGAAAAAGTTCAGTGTAAAAATGGTTAAAATGGTTCGGTTGAGCTACAAACATAATTCTGTTATTCTTTTATAAGAAAATAACATATAAATAAGGGAAAATCATCCGTGCAGCAAACTGCACGGATTGTTGCGTGCAGTTAGGTATAAAAGAGGGACCAGTTTTGTATATATCAAAAAGTTCAGGGACTGAATGTGTAAATATTATCTAACTTTATGCCTATGATATCCCCTATAAATAATAATGATTACAAAAAGAATAATATATAGTCTAAATCTTCAAATAAGATGAGTAACAAGGTCATAACATAAAAATAGACTTCGGACGACTTATAACCTGTTTGAATCATTTGACAAGTCCTCTTTTAGCTTTATATATTTATTTGACTCATTTGAGATTGCAAAAACTAAGCTGACCCATTCATCAATAAATGGGTCTTCTTTTAGCTACATTTATTTATTTGACACATTTGAGATTAGAAAAAACTAAGCTGACCCATTCATCAATAAATGGATCGAATTTGCTACCTCTAGTGTAAGTAAGCAGCAGCCTACAACCTAGAAGGCTAGAACTAATAAGAGGCACAATTCAAATTTACAAATAATGTGGATAGTGGAACGGAATGTCATAGTCTCCCCCACTCAAAAATCTGACAACCTTGTCAGATCTACATAATCATCAAACTTGTCATATTATCAGTATTCCCACAAGATGCATGAGTCTAACGCACTACAACAATAAAGTTAGAAAAAAATGGGCCTAACCAACAACAATTAGAAAAGGTGTAAACGTGTATCTCTTGAATAGAAAAGGTGTGATCTTTTTTTCTTCTAAATAGGACCCATGAATGAAGATATTACCAAAGGAGACTAAATAACTAATCCTTTACAATCTGAAAAAGCTACATCTTTAAGAGAATTATTGAACTTTACCTGGATTATGATCACCAAAGATGATTTCCGCAAGTGCAATGCCACCAGATTCACCAGGATAACCACCCCACAAGATCCCACCAATCTTTGGATCACGTTTAGCAAAAGAAATATCCACAGGACCTCCACAAATCATCACCAAGATCACTGGTTTCTTGGCCGCTTTAGCAACAGCCGTGATCAAAGCCCGTTGCTGACCTGGAAGCACCAAATCTACACGATCAAAATCTTCCCTTTCCTCACCCTGATCCAACCCCATAAACAAAACCACATAATCCGCATTTTTAGCCACCTCAACAGCCTCATTAATAGAAGCAGATGTACAGTTAACATAGTTACATCCTTTAAAATACTGCGTGTTTTTAACATAGCTCTGAAGTGCTTTGAGTGGTTCAACTGATTTGCATGGTGGGCCTGCGTAGTTTCCGACGAGGGTATGTGCTGAGTTGGCATTAGGACCTATAACTGCCAATGATGAGATGGTTTTTTTCAGTGGAAGGAGTTTAGCAGAGTTCTTTAAAAGAACAATGCCATTTCTCGCAGCCTCAAGTGCTAGTTCCTGGTGCTCTTTAGTGCAGACTTGGCCCGGACCAATTGAGCCATAAGGGAGTGAGGCTGGGTTGCCATTGAACAAGCCAAGTCTCATTCTCATGGTGAAGAGATTGTGAAGGGCTCTGTCTATATCTGATTCAAGGACTTTTTTCTGTTGGACTGCTGACTTTGTGTGGTTCTTCAAGTAGAAACCACAGTCGACATCCATGCCTGTAATTTTTTCATAAAACAAGAAAAATATGTTAGAACAGTAAAACCCAAAGAGGCTTGATTAGTGGTGGGGAAATGGGCAGCTCAAGTAACGGGACAAAATTGGGTTTGGATCAAAACAGGTAAATATTGGTATGGGTTGAGTTGACTGAAAAACTTGTCCAAATATTTCAATTTTTTTTACAAATAATAGTGTCAATTTTGGTAAATAAAAAGTTATATTATTTCAACAATAACATAATTTTAGAATAATATGATTTAGGAGGTTTTATGCAAAAAGAATTAACTTTTCAGACCTGTTTGACCCATTTAACCACATTCGGCTCATCAGACATGTTTCCTTTAAATCTAATTCATTTATTTTTACGTATTTGACTCATTAGAGATAAAACATAGCCCGCATTATACAGAAAAATAGGTCGATATTGCCACCTCTATGCTTGATGCATCAAGGTTATCATTTTTTAGTGACCATGATTACTTTTTGTAACATGGAGACTCTATAGTCTTTGCAAACTAGTCATTTGTCTGTATTTAAACAGACTATAGAAGTCAAAGAATTTAAGTTCGGATTTCACACTTATCTATAAGTAATGAGTTTCTGAAGATAAAAGAGATCTAACAATGTTTTTGTTATTTTCTATATATTGGTCAATAAGAAAAGTCAACAAAAGGATAACAGCCCAATTATTATAAGGGCCATGTGTATAGACCAGATGTCTATGAGTATACGGACTTTAGTTCAGCCCCAATAGGTGGACCAAACAACCACATTGGTCCAAATTTTTGAGTAAATCACAGACAGTTGTAAGATAAGATTGATTATATATGTGTGTTCACAAGATTGGGAAAAGTATATTTAATTTCATTTTGTAATTGTTTTATTTATGTACTTCACAGTAGAAATTCTTATACATTACTGGAAAATATACAGCTATAAGATTTATAATCTGTTAAAAAAGGTGGTGTCTTTGTGTTATTTATTTTAAAAAGGAGAAAAAGGCAAACATGTCAATAAAAATTTCAAACAAAATCTTAAAGAATTCAAGAACTAAATTCAATACCATTGTTCAACACGATATTCTTATAACAGGCACCGTTGATTACAAGAAATTCAGAAGTTCAAAACTCATAAGCCGACACATCTAATGCTAGAGGCATCATTCATTTAGTATATACTTTAGTTTGTGGGTCCTATCTAGCGAGACGTGTGATTCATATGATGTAGGTCAGGTGTCTAAGTTGCTAATAATTCACATTATTAAATCTCATACTGTTATCAACGAGAACTTTCTAAAAACATTTTGTAAACTTTTATAGACATTTCAAAAAAGGAAATGTTGCAATTATGAGTCCCAGGATTTGTATATGTGAAGAAACAAATAGAGAAGGTAGTGTTTCAATTAAAAGGATCCATTTTACTAAATTAAATAACTCAAGGGTTGAAAATAAAGTATTTTAAAGACATACCTGCTTTAAGCACTTCAGCAACTGCATCTTCTGGTGTTTTTGCAAATTTATGAACCTCATATATGATGGATACTGCATCACAATCTGAAGTGATATACCTGAACAGACAAGAGAATTTACCAGCATGCCCCCAATCTAACGAAAACAGAAGAAAGGACTTATGTAGATTGTAACATTTGACTTGACATATAGTTCGCAAAATGCCAGTTTAGTAACTTCAAAGTGAAAGAACTTACAAATTCAGAATAATAATAGTAATTCACATTTAAAAATAATAACGTGCAAATAGGTAATTTTACTAGGAAAGCTTTTCAAACAGATAAATTTTTTTAATGTGATGATATGTTTAAAACCGAGTATTGCAGCTTTCGTGTATGGGATAATTACCCTTGAAAGCCCCACTGCTTTCGAGCAATGTTGGATAAAAGATTTTCATCAGCACAGTTCGGGACTCCATTCACACGATTGTAAGCACACATAATGCCGCTAGCTTGGGCATGTTGTATGCAACTTTGGAATGGTGGTTGATATGTGTCAGCAAGATCTTGTTTAGATACCTATTTTCACATTTCCACACAGAACTAATTACATGAGATTTTGTTAATTCATACAAGTCAAAACAAAATCCAGATAACGAAATACACTGATAAAAGGATCAAGGTTTTTGTATACAAGACAAAACAGACAATAGACAGTTCTTTTTACTTAGGTTTGGATATGTTATATGTGTTTCTATTTCTAATGACAGTACATGACCCGTGATATTAAGTGATATAACCAATTAATTTAAATTAAGAAATCCACAACCATCTAAACTCCAGTTAAGATTCTATGTAGTTTTAAGTTTTAAAAATACTGAATTATTGTCATGGGTTGTGGCACTCCCAAGTGCTTTTTGGTCAAATCCAGACTTGGATAGTCCAAGTTTGCCTTTCATTAAAATAATATAACTTAAAAGACTCCAAAACAAAAAGAAAAACCAATGCACAAAATCCGGTAAGAAGCATCAATCATTCTATTACAATAATGTATAACAATATAATTTTCAAGCACATATCTCAAGGAAAAGGAATAATTTCTTGAGGATAACAATTTTTTATTATCTTTTGAATTAAAAACACACTTGATTTCTCTCAAGTAGTAATGCTATTTATTTTGCATTTGTTCACATTTAATCAATATTTTAAGATGTGTATAATCACCTAAATGTTACAATAGTCAATTTGAAAAGACATCCAAACACATACTCACTGTCTAGATTATCTTTTCTCTAAGCAAAAAGACCAACTGCATATAAATGCACACTAAGTTACAAAGTTACCCCATAAGATACAAGTTAACATAACGTCATTTGTCCGCTCTAGAGAGACCGATACCAAAGTTATCAAGTAAAATCACATAGTACGGAAAAAAAATGAGTATTTGCATAAGTGTAAGTAAGTTCAAAGCAAGGACTGTAATCGCACATAAGCAAAAGCATAAGGATGTAATGTGAAAACTGAAAACTGAAAACACACTAACCTTAGCATCATAACCAAATCTACTAACACCATTCCAATGATCCAAATCATAAGCAGTGAAATGTTTGCAACAAGCAGAAGCTTGAAGATGACCATCTTTAAGCCCTCCACCTTGATAAGTGTCACCTTGGACCCCTCTAACATAAGAAATTGCATATTTCCCACTGACCAATGGATCCTCACCAGGTGTCTCTTGACCTCTGCCCCACCTTGGGTCCCTAAAGACATTAATGTTTGGGGCCCAAAATGTCATTCCATGAGCTTGGCCTTGGTTATAAACTGCCCTTGCTTCCAAACCAATTGCCTAATCATTAAAATCATAAAATAATTATCCTCTTCATAAAAGTTATTTAATCTCTTATAAATATAAAAATACAACACTTCATTTTTAACTTGTAAATAAATAATCTTCCTAATAAGTTCTTAACCAAATTGACATATTGACGAAAAATCATTACTTGCTATAGATAATTTTGATTTTGATCCGCTTCGTTTTACCCTTATCGAAAGGCAATTTAGATATTCGTCATACTCCAGGATTTCATTACAGTTTTTTATGTCAAATGAAGTATAATAGTATTTTCTCAAAGTAAGAAAGTAAAGAAAGTTATCATCATATATAGTAAAATTGAATGCAAAACCAATATGTGATTAGTGAAACAATATTAATGTTGAAACATCAACCACCATTTAATATTAAAATCTGTTCGTGATGGTTCAGGTGATGGCTTTGGAATATATATACTTCATTTGGTAAGATTTCCAAATTTCAATTTAGAACATATAGTGAAAAATATATATTTTAAATGGAAGTAGATCTACAAATAGAAATAAATAATTAATAATGCCAAAAAAAATCACTTTAATATCTTATTAAGCAAGGAACAGATCTTGTAACTAGTGTAAATTGCCAAATATTATGGTCATTTGTTTAACAAAGATCTACTATAAAACAGAAGGTATATGTGTGATGATCACTGACCTAAACAACATAGTTTAGATATTGATTTTACCAACAAAAACAACAACAAAATATATCATATAATAATGTGCAACAATTTTAAACTACCAAAATAGTACTCATAAAACTATACTACCCTCACATTCAAAGGAAAGCATGTAATTTTACAAGTAGTTACTAAACAAAAAATTGCCCAAAAAAGGATATTTATGAGTAAATACAGAAAGTTAACATTTACTAAACTTAATAATTTACAAACATAGTAATAAGCACAATTTGACCAAAAAAGTAACATAAAGATATAAATATAAATTCAGATAAATAGGTATGTAGAATTACTTCTTTTGGCTGTCTTCTTTTAAATGACACAAATTATATTTATGTTACCTTTTTAAGAAGAAAAAATAAAAAGAACAAGAAACAAATGGTATAGACTATAGAAAATAAAATAATATAATGTTATAATTAATAAAGCAAAGCTTTTAAGCAACTTATAAACCTGTAACCACAGTCCATATATAATAATTATAATTACATAACAATATTATTAATAGAATAAATATATAATAGTGAGTTAACTCGGTGGTTAATTACCTGACCGATTCGATACCACAATCTAGAATCAAAAGAAGCAGCAGTAAGTATAACTTGTGGGAAGCTAGTAGCAGATTTTATAGTCCCATTAAAAAATATCCCATAACCTGAATTAGAAACACCGTGTAATGCTTCCGACCACCACTCGTACGCCGGGATACCGAGACGTGGAATCGCTGGTGCAGTGTTCACGAGTTGCAGTATTTTTTCATCGAGTGTGAGGCGGGAAACGAGGTCTTTGACTCGGACAGAAATGGGTAGACTGAGTTTGCAAAATGGGAATGTTTTTGTTAGTGGGTTTGATGTATCACAAGCGAATGGTGGCTGAGTTGACTCGGTTAGTAAGAACGTGAGTGTGAATGAGAGACATAATAGAAGGAGGTGAGTTTTCATTTTCTTTTATTTATTTTTTTTGAGTTGTGGAGACTGGAGAGTGAGCTTCATTTTGTGTCGGATATAAAGAGGGAGAGATGGAGGCAAATAGACTAAATTGCCCTTTTGTACTTTTTTGGAGTTTGTGAAAGGAGATTGGTAAGTTTGTGGATTGGTTAAAGAGATAAACTAATCGAAATGAATTTGGGATAAAATTGGAAGATTGGGTTAAAAGAAACAGGTTCATCCGACTTGTAAGATTTACTCCCTGAGACTCAAATCTATTGTTCACAAATAAAAATAACATATTTAAAAAATATATAATTACTATACCGTACTATTTTGATACTATAACAGTTTTATCCTTACTTTTTTGTATTTTTTTATGACATACATATAAAATATGAATAATATAGAAAGTTAATTAATTATACCCTCAAACTTTTGAAAGTGGACAAATAATTTAGAACGTTAAAAAAGGAAACGTGAACTATAAATATGGGACGGAGGGAGTATTAGATAAGTATTTCACAAAAGCGAAGTTAGAAAATTATATCGTTAAAATGATAAAATTAGGCAAGTGATATATTGTTATTGTAAGAAATTTCTTATAAGATTATATGTAACTGAATACATTTGAAAGTATCTTTAACCTTTAGAAATTACCGTACAATTTATCGTATCGAGTTTGAGTCATATGCACAAGACTCTTACCCTGAGATTTCTTTGGATATTATTCAACTTCTTGACAGCAGTTTAAGTTAATTTTATATAATTTGTATGTTTATTTTCTATTGTCAGTTTGAAGTTATAATAATTATTGAAATCCACCGATTGATATTACATATAAAATTACCTCAATTCTCAATTTTAAAGAGTAGATACTAAACTTTATCGTTTCATGTTACACGCTCAGAAGTTATCACGTCTTAAAAGTGACTGGCCCATCACTGGTGGGCTTAGTCTGAGTGGGCTTACTGATATAAGGCAATTTGGCTACAAAATTGGTTGATTAACTCACATTTAAAAAGTTAATTATATTTCATTAACGAACGAACATGAACACGCTCCATTTGTATTCGCTCAAGTTCGTTTACAGGCTTAAGTAAGATTAGAGAAAAAAAATTAAATTTTCAACAAAGTCAAACGATTTGAAGGATATCTTTGCTTTAAGGTTCCGACATGTTACTTTTCATGTGTCAAGGGTCGTAGCGGAGTTGCGGTCAGTTTCAAATTGTTCCATACTTTTCTATCGTGTGATTGCCATTAGTGTTGCGTTTGTTCATTTGGATGTCGTTATTTTACCTTATTTTGTTAAATTTTCACTCTCGTTTGGATCTAGTGTTGTTGTATTAAGGTCAATCGTTATTATTGTAACTGTAGATCCAGTTTCATTCGGATTGTTGGTCATGTTAGCAATGCTGTAATTTCCAGCATCTTGTTAGGTTTTTTAATGGTATTAGTATGTATTTCAAAAAAAAAAATCAATTTTCTAATTTCTCAACCTTATCCTTATAAATATTAAGAGAAAATAAATGGTGTTGTTGGCTAAAAATAGGGATTGAACTTATATTTTTTTAAAGTTAAAGGGTACAAAATGTAAAGATTAATGATTTAGTTGTTTCGTAATTGTTTAGCTGCAATGAAATCGTAATGTTAATGTCACAATTGATATCCTCAAATATTAAATCATTAAACTAACAATATTTTTTAGAACATCCATAATTCCATATAGTCCATATTATATGTATTTTAGCCCAAACATGTATAATCCATAATCCCATATAGTAGTACAAAAATTAGGCCCAAATCAGTATACCGAAAACCCAGCACTTTGTGTTGTGTCAGGGATCATCATCTTCTCCTTAACTACTTTCACTATCAAATTCTCGTATCAATTGTCTCATACTCGTAATTCATTCGTGTCTTCTTTGTAATTCAAACATATATCCAGATTCAAGGTTCCTTCTTTCTCTTTCTCTTTCTCTTTCTCTTATAGTATGTTTAATTCTTTATAAAGTTAGGGTTCTATTTCCCATTTCATTGTTTTTTATCTAAAATTTAGCTTTTCCACTTCATTTATTGCTGTAATGAACCGCTTCTTGATGGGAATTTTATTAAATTTCCATAATTTAATTCTAATACAAAATGTATATTTAGTTTATAGGAAGTGATTTTTTACACCACTTAAGTTGCTGTTCTGTGTATATTGAAATTAAGAAAATTTATATGTATTTGTATTCCACTTAAATTCCGAAGGACGTCAGCTAATACCGATCAATTAAGCAAATGTTTAGCATATGTATGATATCGTGGTTGTATATGATGTTTAATAATATAAGGTGAATTTAGGGTTTAATTGAAGAACTTTATGTGATTGGTCAGAAATAAGAGATTTGTTTGTTGTCGATAATATACAGAACTAAATATTGTTTAGTTATAGTGGCCATTTTCTTCGTGAATATGTTGGGTTTGACAATTTACATAAGAATATGTAAAAGGCTAGAAAGACTGATGGTTTTATTTAAAATGGAAAAATGGCTATATGATTCTGCAGTCTGACCGTGTGAGCTTAAAGTGTTAAATAAGGAGTAACCTCGATATCAGTTTAAGTTGCCAAAGTGGTAGATTTAACACCCAATCAAGTATGCTAAGGCATTCTTGTAGCCTCTCGAGACTGTGATGTTTATACAAATGCGCCTTGTGACCATTCGATTTTTTATTAATACTGGAAAAAAAATTGTTTTCCTTATTAAGTTGTAAGCTGCAGTTTTGATTCTTAAAAAATTGGGTTTTACATCACAGTGAATAAACTAGTTGTTTTCGTTGGTTTTGAAGAATAGGAGTACCGAGTTAAGTATCCATCAAGGTATTATTATAGGTTTCCGATTTGGGGCGCCAGTGATATAATACCGAGTGTAGATGTGATATCCCACGTTGTCTCCTTTTTTTTTTTCTTTTGTCTTTGCTGGGGGTGAGCTTTTATTACATGATACGATTATTTTAGAGGCATATGAGTCGATCCTGCTTCTGTTTTCTCGATTGTGTGATGTAAGGCCATACATGACTTATGATTTGTGTATACTTGGAGGTGTTCATCCCTTGTATTAGTACTTGTATGGGATAAAATATGATTATGACACATTTGTGTGATGGACTTTGTGACTCTGCTATGTAGGGAAGTCAGTATACTGTATTAAACCCTTCGTTACTTGACTGTGATCTTTTTCTTTGTAACTGGAGTCGATGGTGATGTTTAGATATGCCGGAGTGTTTAAAAAGTGTTGCCTTTTCCTCATATGATTATAAATTATAAAATTTTATGTATTTGATCACTTTGTAATCTGCATCGTATTGGGATTTTGGCTCACATTGTCAATTTCTGTCAGGTAAATCAAGGCTGAGTTTAGTCAAGAAGGAAATTTTCATTTTCAGTTAGCTCTCCACCACATGTAATTTTCGGCATCGAGACCCATTTCTTGGATTATTTCCTCCAATGTCCCACCTTGTCCGTTTAGAATCCTAGAAAGGTTCAATAAACTTCATTGTCAAGCACAATACCGTTAAAACACTAGCAAGATTCGTTAAAAATCAATGTCTCAACTTAAGCTCTCGTCATGGGTATCTTCAGATCACCCGTTTCACAGCACAAATAATATATTCGTTCAACATCATTCGAGATTATTTCAGTCCAATATCTCTCACCCTTCCAGATTATTAAATTTCCAACCAGTCAACTGCAATCTTCGTGACCTCCGGCAACGTATTGCTACAGTGAAAAACACACAGAAAATAACAGAAGCAATGAAACTTGTAGCAGCAGCAAAGGTCCGACGAGCCCAAGAAGCAGTTGTAAACGGCCGACCATTCTCTGAAGCACTTATTGATGTTCTCTACAGCATCAACCAACAACTCCAGTCAGAAGACGTTGACATACCATTAACAATCATTAGATCTGTCAAGAAAGTCGCCCTTGTTGTAATAACAGGAGACAGAGGTCTTTGTGGAGGTTTCAACAACTTTGTTCTGCGAAAAGCCGAAACCCGGATCACAGAATTGAAGAATCTTGGACTGGATTACACTATTATTAGTGTCGGGAAGAAGGGTAATTCTTATTTCGTAAGACGACCTAACATTTCCGTTGATCGGTTTATTGAAGGAGATGGTTATCCAACTGCAAAAGACTCTCAGGTGATTGCTGATGATGTGTTCTCGTTGTTTGTAAGTGAAGAAGTTGATAAAGTTGAGCTTTTGTACACGAAGTTTGTTTCTTTGGTTAGATCGAATCCTGTGATTCATACATTGCTTCCATTGTCTGCTAAAGGGGAAATTCGTGATGGGAATGGTAATTCTGTCGATGCAAGTGAAGACGAATTCTTTAGGTTGACTTCAAAAGAAGGGAAATTGGCTGTGGAGAGGGATAAATTGACGAGTAAAAGTGACGGGTTTTTACCAAATATGGAGTTTGAACAAGACCCAGTTCAGATTCTTGATGCATTGATGCCCCTTTATTTGAATAATCAGATTTTGAGGGCTTTACAGGAATCGTTAGCAAGTGAGCTTGCTGCTAGGATGAATGCAATGAGTAATGCTACTGATAATGCAATTGATTTGAAGAAGAGTCTTTCAAGTGTTTATAATCGTGAAAGACAATCTAAGATTACAAATGAAATACTGGAGATTGTTGCTGGAGCCGAAGCACTTTTGTAGATTAATTGGTGTCAAATTGGGTTCTGTTGTGTCCTTTTGTTGAACTCGAGAAAGCATCCTAGTGTTTGAATAGTATCATGTAGAATCCATTAGGAGAATTTTGTTAATTGAAATTTGAAATGAGGTTTTTGATGTTCTCTTGCTTCATGCATTATTGATTTGTTGTTCGTTAAATAAGTTTGGACAGGATTGATGAGTGGTGATTGCTGAATGAAATGGATTTTGCTCTAACATTCAGTTACTTTTAAGCCGACCCAAACTTTATGATCATGTACTTTATAAACAAATTCAAGCTAGTTTATACCCAACGTATGCATTGCTTTCTTTCCGCTTTTTTTCATTACGTAATTTATTTGCGTATAATTGATAAGTTGGAAGATGTCTATATATGGTAGTTCTACATACAATAAAGGCATTTGATAACTAAATTTAATCCTTTTAAGGCGTAGACTAAAACAACCCTGATGAGATGGCATGCATTGTTACCCTGGTCCATAATTGGCATTATACATGGTTGAGACTTTTGTCTGCTGACAAATTGATCGACTCCATGCAAACTCGTTATCAGACTTGTTAAGTCCTGATCATTAGTATTTCATCGAGGAAAGATAATATGGTTTGGTGAAACTACAGAAAGATGGTTTTTTTTGGCACTGATTTATTCGTTTTTCTTAGGAAAATGGTTTCTTATCTTTTCTTGTTCTGCACTATCTTTCATAGTTTTAGTTAACTACAACAATGCTACATGATTAAAAAAATTATCATCCTAATAAGATGTACATCTGTAAATGTGGAAATGGTATCTGCAGTATCTTTCATAATCTTGTTCTGCAGCAAACTAATTGAAAGATGTACATCTGTAAATGTGGAAATGGTATCTGGAGCAAAAAGAATGGAAAGGGACTTGGTAAAAATCACAAAACTAATTGGCATAGGAGGTTAACAGGTACACGTACACCGATTACGTCAATGCTACATGATTAATAATTTATCATCCTAATAAGAGAAAGTACTAGTCTTGAGCCGTTACCTAGCTCTCCTGACCCACCCGTTCTGTCATCTCTAGTTAATAGCATTACAATAAAGAGTCATCCACTGTAGCTAATTTCCCACCTGATGTAATTAAGAAGCACACCTCTTATATCGAGTACCACATGAGCAAAAACTTAATTGGCTTGAATCTTTAAGTCTTTGATGCAGTCATTCTAGTACGTGTTTCTGAATGCCCACAAAATGTTAGCCCTACCCTTTTTCACGAATGTCTGATCAGGGGCAGAACATGATATTAAGTAGCAGCTAAGAATTTCAAATAACTCATAATAGTTGAAATAACCAACAAATATATACCTGAAACAATAGCTACAGCAGCACCATGGAACTGGGAAAGCAAGTCCTTGTTCTTCGAAGGGTCTGCATAGTTCTATGTGACACCCGGCGAATTAGGCCGTCATTAGTAATTAATCGTTGGTTATTACTACTTGTGATTAGTGTGAAATAGGACTAATTACGGAACATTTTGTATATTGTATTATACACTCATACGTAATTAAATTTTAACTACGCAATTTCAATCGGATGGAACCCAAACCAGTAAATACGGACGTTGGTGGGAAAAACCTTTTCATAAATAACGTGAATCTATTTTATAATTAAATAGTAGTTATTTACATTATATTATTACTATATAATAATATTCGAACATTTTACGTTTTATACAAAACGTACAATACGTAACGCAAACCCACTCGAAAACACAAAGGAAACACAAATTAAAATGTAACAATTTTAATTAAACAAACAATCAATTAAATTAATAGTCAAGTGAGAAATAAGGTGGGAGCCCACACAAGATAAAAGTCTGCAAAGTCTAGGACCCCTAGACCGGCTCCATACACTCCCCTAGAGAATATCATCATTTTAGTTACTTACACACACAATCCAACTTTTCATTGATCAAAATCTTAGAAGACTTTACCCAAAACTTTCCCTCATTTCCCTCCCCACAGCAAACATAAACAGAAAGCATTTTCTTTCACTTTTACTCTCATATCTCACCAAAAATCACAAGAAGATTAACGGGGAACTAGGAGTCAAGCTTCACGATTTTTCATTCACAACTTGTTCGTCACACATTTTTCGGGTAAGAACACACTTTTCTCAACTTATTTTGTTATTCGTAAGATTTTCTGGGTTTAACATGCTAGTAAGTTCACTCACGAAGTATAAACTGAAAACCCACTTGAAAGAATCTTAAAACAAACTTCTTAAAGAAACTTACCAGAAAACCATTTATAACTTCTTACCGAAAACCGGCCTACTTTTACGTGTGTAAAAATAGTAAGATTTAACGTGTAAAAGCCTCGGGTCCAAGGCGAAATTTCTAAATCTAAACCCGTGAACAAAAATGATTTCCCAGAAACAAACAGTAGAAATACACTAGCAGTGGTGAGTAAAATGAACTAACAGTAGAAACTAAGGATATACGCTAACAGTGGTAACCGAGGAAATGTGCTAACAGTAGTAATAAAGGAAAACGTGCTAGCAGTAGAAACTAGGTAAAATGCACTAACAGTGGAAACTAGGTAAAATGCACTAACAGTGGAAACTAGGTAAAATGCACTAACAGTGGAAACTAAGTAAAATACACTAACAGTAGAAACTATGTAAAATGAACTAGCAGTGGAAACTAAGGAAATACACTAATAGTGGTAACCGGGTAAAATGAACTAGCAGTG
Organism: Gnaphalium uliginosum; assembly: GCA_963930675.1. Taxonomy (NCBI): domain Eukaryota; kingdom Viridiplantae; phylum Streptophyta; class Magnoliopsida; order Asterales; family Asteraceae; genus Gnaphalium; species Gnaphalium uliginosum. Next base: position 28,137,983 of record OZ005681.1, on the reverse strand, counting down.
GAAACTAAGGAAATACACTAACAGTAGTAACTGAGTAAAATGAACTAGCAGTAGTAATAAAAGAAAAGAACCAACAGTAGAAACCACGCGAGCAGTAGAAACTAAGAGAGCAGTAGAAACCAAGAGAACAGTAGAAACTAAGCAAGCAGTAGAAACTAAGAGAGCAGTAGAAACTAAGAGAACAGTAGAAACTAAGCAAGCAATAGAAACTAAGAGAACAGTAGAAACAAAACGAGCAGTAGAAACTATGTGAAACCTTCGGTCTGTGGAATTAGCGACACAATCCTTATGTCGCTACCTTTGAAACCAGCAATATTAACTCAACAGTATTAACCCGCGACATAACCCTAGCGACACAAAGACCAACAGTATTAACTAGCGACACAAAGACCAACAGTATTAACTAGCGACACAAAGACCAACAATATTAACTAGCGACACAAAGACCAAACAGTATTAACTTGGAACCCGAATGATCAACCAACTCACTACTTTATTTTATTATCCGTAACAATCAAAGTTAAATACTTACAGGGACAACTTGAAGACACCTAAGGTATATTAACCTTATCAACTTAAAACACAAAACAATCATGATAATATTAATTTGAGAATTAATATCATTTTCAAACTCTTCACCAACGGGCCGTACATGTTTTTCTAAACGTAATCATGGGACAAATAACATCGAACATAACTAGTTGAGTGGACAACTAGCATGAATGATCTTTTGAGACATTCACTCATATATAACCTTGTGCGTTTAGGGCGCCAGAAGGTTACATCTTTGGACATACGTTTATTAATTTAAACGCACGCTTTCAAGACTCAAGTGAGTCTCATAGCCCCACTTTTACTGTTTTAACTATTGGGGTGAGAATACATGCACTATTTTCATGAACACGAGTACAGATTTACATATATACGGATTGCATGAGTTTTACTTTCATAATCCACACAAAAGTCCTCTACACATCATAGTTTCGTTAGTATGGATCTTAGCGCGAGTATTAAAGAATAGTACTATTTGGGATTGACCATCCCCGTCCGGGTTAGTAGCTCTAACTGGTCAAACGGGCGCTTTATTATTTGTTCATACGGATGTTCTGGATTAGGCATCTGCAGGAGGCAAACTCATTTGGTTAAGCTTCGGACTATGAGCTCATGGCAGTAGTATACATTATTTTGCATGCGTGCAACTCATATGAAATCTCGTGGTTCACATTTATATTTTGATATCTAAACCTATGAACTCACCAACATTATTGTTGACCATTTTAGTATGTATTCTCAGGTTCACAACAGGAGTAGGATTACTCCAGGACATCATAGCTCGAGTCGCATGATTTACAAACATTGGAGATTTCATTGCATTATTATTTTGTATCATTAGTTATGTATTAAAATCTCTACGATTATTCGCGAACTCAGAAAATGATGTAAACAACTTGATTTCCAATGTAATAATTTGTACTATTTTCAAAACGACACATATAGTGGTCGTTCGATGTAACTTTGTGTAATGATTTCCTAATTAGTCGCGCCCCAATCCGACTTCCGCTGCATCATAATTTGGGGGTGCGACATTCTAACCCCATGACTAACATACCATGCCTTCCAGAAAGATTCATTTTCAGGAACACAGTTCAACCGACGGGCAATCCCCTTTATAAGAAAATTAAATCTTCAACATTATATCTCATATAAAATCACCAAAAAATGCATAAAGCTTAATTATAGTTTAATTAAACTACCCAAAATTCCACTCTGCACAAACAAATGGTCCAACTCTAAAATGCATCTATAGTCCAGCTCTGAACCCTAGATATCAATTCATTCATTCTCGATCATTTGTATTTTGAATTGCAAACGAAAACCCTAGATATCAATTCATATGATTTCATCTTTCATTCACGATTATATTGTAAATGAAAACCCTAGATACAAATTCAAATAAGAAATCATCATTATCATCACTAAAATCGAATTGCCTTTAAATTCGTCGTGGGGATTACCGGAGGGTTTACCGAGGCGTTGGAAATTTGCTGGACATTTGCTCCCGTATTTGTTGATTATGGAACTGATTTAAAATTATTTGGATAATTTAAAAATCAAACACCGTATTATTTTTTGCAAGGGTATTATTGTCTTTTATCTTTAACTCATTTTGCTATTTAGGTAGAAGTTTAAAAAAAGGGATCTATGAGCCTAGCTAATTGTCCCTATTCATTTAATGTCCAAGATTATTATATAATAATCTATTTTTAGAAGGACTACCTATTTTTGCTTTTCTTTTATATATAAAGAGAGATTATATAGAGTATTAAGAAATGACTATTTTTAGTATTTCATGAAGCGGAGCACACCCACCACCCTCTAAATCAAGTTGCACACAATAAGAAAATAATCATTGGATTCCAATAACAATTAAGATTAACATCTAAATAAATCAAAATAAAAAATTGGCGGTTTCTTGTTGGAAATGCATAGAATTCTCAGATATAATTTTAAGAAAATCAAGAACGTCAAAGAAATGAACTTACATAATAATTCAAATCACAAATTGTTCAAAAGGCCATAAATTTATAACAATAAATATACTTCTTGATCACAAGTTTAGAGAGATAAAAAAGATGGTAATTAACCTAAATAAAATGAAGTTTAAATAGTAGAGCTTAGTTCTTCAATAATTTACTCAAAAACTTGTAGCAAAGTGTAACCTCCCACCAATATGTGATATTGAATCGTTTTCAATTCATTCATCATAATACATTTGACTTTAATTAGTTATTAACTCATATTTACTTGTACTATATTAATGTACCATGTTTATATAAACTATGCGCGCACATGTCGATGATCTCAGTAGTTGGCGACTTTTACACACGGATTAATGGTACATCTTTGACAGCTTAACAACATTAAGTATTTCTGTTACACGCCCTGATACTTGGGGATAGAAACATAATCATATATTCGACTAGCTCATCAAAAATAGTGTGAAATGTTCTAGCCATAATGTATAAACCTTTTATTTTGGTTACGGCTTGTCTTGTCTTAAAGAAGAAAAAAGTTAGATAAATTAGTTGCCTTTTGCTTCAAAGTTGTTGCTATATGTACACAAATGTGACTCACTGGACCTCGATTCACTATGATATGCATGGAGATAAAGGAGCATAAATGCAGAGGTTATCAATCATGCTTTGAAGTTTGAACAACTTATAAATATAGGTCGCCATCTGTTGAGCATTGTTATATGCTTGAAATTCATAAGAGTTAAAGGCCTCACATTATCTGCAAAAGTGCACATTGATAAATAATCAATTGAAATAATATGATGATCAGTGGTTCAGGGGATATCTAGACCTAACTGGTGCAATCGTCGGAACAGATTGAGACAGTTTTGTACATGTTAACTGGATCTAGGCACTTCGACCCGTGCCTTAAGAAACATGTAATGGTGTATGTGGATTAGAACCCATGACCTCTCAAATACACACACCACATCATTCGCTCTTAAATACTTAGGTTGTCGAAAATAGTTTTCCTAATTAAACCATATTTAAGAAATACTTGAAAGCCGACCCAGTGATCCGTAAGTAGCCCAACCAATAGATTAACTTCCATAGATATTGAAATTATCCAAGTGCTGAGCATCCGGTGCCACACTACTAATGCACTATCTACTACTAGCTATTCCTAATAACAACTAGTTCTAAAGTATTCTAATCGCTCGGATGTTATTATTTTGGGTTGTTCCAAAATCTAAAATAAGTGTTTACTTTCATTATTTATTAACCAATAAAAAGGTTTATAAGTGGTGAAGTCGTAATGATGTCATTTTATTGGATAACCATGTAAGGATTGCACGTAACTAAAAGTGTGTGAATTTTAAAGTAAACACTTAAAATGAGACGGATGAAGCAAAGTTGTCAAGATCGCAATCTTGCTCGTAGGATCGCACGATCTTACGATCCTACCAACCAAAAACTTGCAGGATCGGAGTATGATCGCTCAGGAGGTAAGATCGTAATAGGATCGTAGGATCGCACGTAAGATCGTACGATCGCACGTAAGATCGTACGATCGCACGTAAGATCGTAGGATCGCACGTAAGATCGTAGGATCGGTAAACGATCCGATCCTACAAAAATGGGCTAACTCTTTTAAATTTTTTTTTTTTTTACAATTGGCTAAATGTTTATCTGGCTCATAGTGATAGTTCAAAGTCCAATCTCAGCTAAAAAAATTATCACACGCATTTGTTTTCAAATTCAATCTATCAGTTATCAACTTAAAAAAAAAAAATCAAAAACCCCAAATATCGATGGTTGGAGCTCCAATTGATATCTTAGATTATTAATTTTCATTTGTAGGCTCGTATACTCTTAAACTTATTATGACTAGTGGTGCAATTGTACTATGCTACATTGTTAATACCTTTTGTTTTAGTAGGTTTATCATCCCACTAAAATATGCTGACAAATTGCATCATTTGTAACATAAAAGTCTGAATGTCACGTTAATTTCTCTAATTGTTAGTTTTTTACATGAATTTGGATATCTTTAGATAAATAATGATATTTTGGTAGGATCTTACAATCTCGATCCTATCTTGCGATCCCGATCTTGCAAAGACGAAAACGATCATACGTAAGATCCCAATCTTGACAACCTTAGGATGAAGTATTACATTAAAGACATTATGCAGTAGCTTGTCATAATGTTACGACAATCGACATCATCGAATCACATTATAAGAAAACATACATATACCGGAGTTTTACTGAAATATTTGTGTAGTGCACGGGAAGTTAACTAATTATTATATAATCATCATCATCATCATAATTAATAAACAAATACAAATAATGTCACCAAAAGAATACATACATATACCGGGGTATTATTTACAATTACTACTATTGAAAATGTGTTTGACTTTTCTAGCAGATAATGCATTGCTTGATTAAAATATCAATTCAACATGAATTATTTGTAATTTAAGATTCCCAAAGTGTTTTACTTTGAATACAATAATACTTGTATTATAATTTGAAGATGAATTCTGTGACGTAATTATATACTTCAGACGAAAGTTAAAAAGGTCAAAAGTTGACTTTGATCATATAACTTAATAAGTAGTGAACAAATAATGTCGTTTTATTTATTTCTAATAGTCAACATAAGAGAAAATGCTTATTATCTGTTCTTTTTCTTAATCTAACAGGTTACAATTATGTTTGCTAACTGTATAGTGTGATTGGCAGGTTGCGTGGTTGAGACTTTTGTCCGCTGACAAATTAATCGACTCCATGCAAAGACATTATCAGACTTGTGAAGTCCTGATCGTAAGTATATCATCGAGGAAAAACAATACGGTTTGGTGAAAATACAGAAAGATCATTAATTTTGACACCGATTTATTCGTTATTCTTAGGCAAATAGATTCTTTATCTTTTCTTATTCTGCAGCCTCTTTCATAATTTTAGTTAACTACAACAATAAAGATACTCTTGCAGCAAAACTAATTGAAAAGTTGTGCATCTGTATAAGTTGAAATGGTATCTAGAGCAAAAAGTTTGGATATGACTTGGTGAAAATCACAAAACTAATTGGCATAGGAGATTGACAGGTACACCTATTACGTCAACATTACATGACTAAGAATTTATCATTCAAATAAGAAAGTATTCATCTTGACCCGTTACCTATATATCGTGACCCACCTGTTCTGTTACCTCTAGTTAAGAGCATTACAACAAAAAGTCATCTATTGTACCTAATTTCCCACCTAGGAGCTACTGAAATCGAGAAGCACGCCTTTTATATCAAACACCAAATGAGCAACAACTTATTTGTATTGAATCTTAAGTCTACGATCTACTCATTCTAGTAGTCGTGCTTCTGAATAGCCACAAAATGATAGTCCTGCCATGTTTTAAGAATCTCTGATGATCTTGGTAGTTGACTACCTTTACACAGGAATTAATGGTACATCTTTGGTAGCTTAAAAACATTCATTGTTTCTGTTACATGCCCTGACACTTTAGGATAAAAACATATTTACATTTGCGACTGCTGCCTAAAAAACAGAAGCGACAAATGTTTTAACGATAATGTATCAACCTTTTATTATGGTTATGGCTTGTCTTACGTTAAAGAAGGAAAAAGTTAGATAAAATAGTTGTCTTTTGCTTCAACCTATAGTGTATTTACTGTGATTAATTGGTAAGCCATTGTTGGTGTGTACACATACATGACTCACTAGACCTCTATTCACTGTGATATACATGCAAAGAAAGGAACATAAATGCGGAGGTTACGAGTCATGAAATGAATGGGTCGACATTTATCTAGCATTATTCTATACTTGAGACTCATAAGAGTTTAAAGGCCTCAAAATATGTACAAATTGATAAGTAACCAAATGGTTGTAAGATTGTAATTTGAAGAAATACATAAATGTCACCAAAAGAATACATGCATATACTTGAGTTTAATTTACAATTGCTACTATTGAAAGTGTATTTGACTTTTCTTATCGATAACCATGTTTGGTTGACTAAGGTATCAATTCGATAGGAATTAATTAATTGTAATTTAAGATTCCCAAGTGTTTTACTTTGAACACGATGCTTGTATTATAATTTGAAGATGAATTATATGACATACTTATATACTTATACATCACGTGAATATGAAATTAAAAGTTAAAAGTTGACTTTGATCATATAACTTGATAAGTAATGAAGAAATAATGTCAATTATTTATAATAGTAAATGCAAGAGAAAATGCTCATTATTTGTTCTTAGTTCTTGATACTAAGGTGTGTTTGGATGAAGGGTTTTGGTATATGAGAATGGGAATGAGAATTGGAAGGAATGAAATTAATTGTTTGTTTAAGTGGTGTGGATTTTGAGTTATGGGAATGAAACCCTCAAAGAAGGTTTTTTCAAACCCAAAAGGGGGTGAATTTGAAAGTGATACCCATTAGCGTTCCATTTCACTATCAATCTCATAAACATAGTGATTCCTTTGAACCGACCAAATGCACCCTAAGAGTACATGAAATGGCGAAGGCAAGTGGCGGTGTTCAAGGCCTTAAACACCGGTAACCGTTGTTCACGACACCCGGTCGGCGTTCAATGACGGCGTGCCAATCTGAACGGCGAGGCAAACGTGTTTTTCTTTTTCTCTTTTTTTCTTTTTCCAACAGTAACCTAATTAAAAAAAACTTTTTAAAAAAAAACTTTTTAAAAAAAAATAACCTTTGAAAACGGTTAGTTATCAAAAAAATAAATTTTTTTAAACTCTCTTTTACTCTATAAATACAATCCAATTCACACAATTTTTTTAAACTATTTTTTCGTAGTTTTATGTTTATTTATTTTATGTCTTTTATTTAATGTACCTTTAATTTATGTATTTTGTCAAATGTACTTTTTAATATTTATGAACTTTTATTTAATGTATTTTAATTTATTTGTTTTGTTTAATATATTTTGGTTTTATTTAATTTGTTTTGCAAAAGAAAAATTAAATAATCAACTGAACAATAACTGAACACTGAATTTCAAAGTTAACCATTATCTCGCTTTTCAGTTTCGATACTGAATACCGGCCACAGGGCAACAACTCACTGTGCTCTAATAGATTACAACTATGTTGAGTTACAATATCAATGATTCAAGTAATGATAATTTCTCACATACATGCGCATATACTTTATATCAGATCGTAAATAAATTTATCACCATGATTCTATTAAAAAATTAACTAACTAAGCTTATACATTTTCAAAAACAGATTACACAATAATTTAACATTTACGTTACTATTGTTTGAAAATGAAATTGATATGTCCTATGGATTGGCAGATTTCAGTTCACCAAGATTACGAGAAAAAGATTTCATTATCCGCAAAAAATACCAAAATAATTAAGGTTCATCGATGAGTCGATGACGTGTGTGGTAAAAGTGTTAATTTAAGTTTACCCCGACACAACATTACATGCATATACAATCAAAAGTTATTTGTACACCACTAATATCATAAGAACAATTATATCATACACAATAAAACCAGCTTAATTTACAATTGTACCATATAATTCTTTGTATTTTTTCTTATATTAGAGGAACACCCCTCTCTAATATAACATGCCTTATTCATAAATAAATAACAAATCGACGTAACCAAGCCATTTTAGTCTTGGGCTATACGTTATCCAACATCCATGTGCAATTGAGCATCCTAGTTTTTGACGCCCACGTGCCATTAACGTGCTTCATTTTTTTTCTAATTTCTTAACTTGTAAGAGCTATATTTAAAAATTAAATTTTTACACATTAAGTTAATTAAGAATAGTTATATTTACAGAGTGTGTAGTTATTTTCAAGATATAAACAATTTATACATACTTGAATATCTTAAAAATAACCTAAAATATTATGTTTAGCATTTAAAAGACTATATGTGGTTTGCTCTAAAAAAAATGTTGCGTCCGTTATTTTTTTTTCTTTTCGATGTGAGTGATCATGTGGTTGCAAAATGATGAGGATAAGATAAGAAATTAGCCGGGGAATATATGAAGCAATTGGAACATGACAAAAGAACTAGAATCAAGAATATGTGAGAGTGTTATAAGCAGATGTGGGTGTTTCGGTAGTGAATTTACCGGAAGGAAATTAAGTGTTTTTAACATCTAGGTATAACATGAATGCTAATGTTTCCCAGGGCAGATGTTTATTTTGATAGGGATCTAGGTACTACCTAGATGTTAATAATTAATTAGTGTCGTATTTTTATTTTAGTTTCCAAGTTAATCAAGCTTCTTTTCCTCTAAATATTATATCCTTATAAATATAAGGCTTGGGATTATTGTAAGATAATTTTGATTGTTGATAAAAAAAAATGACTTTTAGTCTCGAAAACCTGTGTTGGTTTTTATACGGCCCTTTATTAGGGTTACCCTTGGATTAGGGTTTATCAAATCGCTTCGGCATTCTGCATCAGTTGGTATAAGAGCTTTTTAGTATCCTGATGGAGAAGCTTCAAAAGCTAAGGTACGGTCTGCCAAAGAGTTAGAGTGTGTGGTTACAGATCTCGCAAAAAAAATTGACGGGATGTCCGCTACTCTTGAAGAACTACGCACCGAGATAGGAGTGAGCAATATTTAGTTTCAAATTACTTCGAAAACCGAACCGAATAGAACCCGAAACTGTTTAAAACCAAACCGGTTCTTAAAACGGTTTCGGTTTGAATTTTAACCGAAATCAAATATGATAACTGGTTTTCGGTTCAGTGATTGGTTTGAACATTGTCAATTCGGTTGAACCGAAAAATCCGATTATAGCACATACTGTTATATATATATATATATATATATATATATTATATAGATAGATAATAGTATTCAGTTAGATGTATATCTCAAAAATTTTGATTTCCAAACAAACTATTCAATTCTCCTTATAGATTTTTTGTTATCGTTTGCCTCTCCCTCTTCCTCCACTTTTAGGGATACTTGCATGAGAATTTTGATTAGATCTTTGCATTATGCTTTATGGATTGCTTTTAAGTATCAACTACTAAAACTTGGTTTGAATTTGTTTTTGTTTAATGGAGTTTGTTGGTGCATCCAATACTCTTCTATCTAATTTATAATGATATTGTGATGCGTAACTTATATAATTCTTCATTTTGTAAGTAGATAACAAGAAGTTTAATATTGTATTGTAATTCGAGTTATTCGGTTTAAACTGAAAACCAAACGGAGTTGGTTTATGGCATTGGGTTTGTTTTTTTCACATTTTAAATGGTCTGGTTCGGTTTTTGGGTAGCAAATTGAAGTAGTTAGAGCGCGTGGTTACAAATAGCGTGATTACAGATTGGATATATGAAGTAGATAAGTTCTTTGATATTATGGGTAAGTTTGTGGCGTATAAATTACGTGGTGGAGCTGTTGCTTGGTGGGAGAATGAGCAAGATAGTTGTAGACGACAGGGTGAGCGTCCGGTTAGAGAGTTTCCTCGAATGAAGCAAATGTTGTTTCAACGATATCATACTTGTGTTCAAAGTAGGAGAACAGTTGTCGAATATACATCTGAGTTCTTGAGGTTACAAGCAATATGTCATCTGAATGAAACTGAAGAACAAACCACAACTAGATATATTAGTGGGTTGAATCAAGTAATTTAGGAGAAGTTGAGTTTACAATCTATTTGGCATTTGGATCAAGCACAAAATTTAGTTGTAAAGGTTGAGAGGTCAATGGTGAAATCTGGGTATAATTTTAGGCGTTTTACAGGTGAAAGTGCGTTTTCTGGAACTACTCAAGTGAATCGGCCCAAACAAAGCCAATTCACCAACAATGCAACTAAGGCGTCATCCAGTCAGAAAGCGACTGAAGTGGCTAGTGGTAGTAAGGTGGATAAGCCAATTACTACCAAACAAATGAATTCAAATCCTTATGCTAAGCTTTTGGGTGATAAGTGTTATCGATGTAATGAATCAGAGCATAGCTCCAACGAGTGTACTAAAAGATGTGGGACTTATTATGTTGGTGCTAAAGGTGAAGAACATGAATAATATGAAGAGGGTTTGTGTTCAGAGGGTCCTACTTATGGTGATTTTACTTCTTCCTTTGACGAATATGTTGAAGCTGTGACATGTGAACCGATGGCATATGTTGTTCAACGTACTTTGTGTTCACCAAAGATTGATGATTCTTCGCATCGGAACAAGATCTTCCGAACCAAATGCTTGATTAAGGAGAACTTGTGTTCGATTATTATTGATGGAGGAAGCTACAAGAACTTGGTTTCTAGGGTGTTGGTTAATGCTTTTAAGTTACCTACCGAACCATATCCGAGTCCTTATCAGATTGGATGGATCAAGAAAGGACCAACTATTAAAGTAACCAAGGTATGCAAGATTCCGCTCACTAATTGAAATAATTATAATGAGGTGGTTACTTGTGATGTGGTAGATTTGGAGGCGTGTCACGTGTTATTAGGAAGACCATGGCAACATGATGTGGATGCGACATACCGAGGTAAATCTAACATATATGTGTTTAAATGGGGTGATAAAAATATTACCATATTACCTACAGGTGTTACTCCGGCTGGAGTAAATGCGGAGAAAAGGACATCGGTTACTTTGGTAACTTCAAAAAAGGAGTACCAATTGGATAGAAAGGAGTGTGGGGTGTCGTATGCTTTAGTTGTTAAAGGGGTTGAAGATGGGGTAATGGTTGAAGTACCGGAAGTTATTAAGTCCATACTTGAGGAATTTAGTAAAGTAGTCGCAGATGATACTCCTAAATCCTTACCACCATTACGGAACATTCAACACCAAATTGATCTAGTTCCAGTGCAAGTTTACCTAACCTTCCTCACTGTCGTATGAGCCATAAGGAGTCAGATATTTCGCGTGAAAAGTAGAAGAATTGTTGGAAAAGGGACACATTCAAGAAAGTATTAGTCCTTGTGCGGCTCCAGCACTTCTTACACCAATGAAGGATGTGAGTTGGAGGATGTGAGTCGATAGTCGGGCCATCAACAAGATTACAGTCAGGTACCATTTTCCAATACCACGTCTTGATGATTTGTTAGATCAACTTTCTGGTGCAAAATTGTTTTCCAAGATAGATTTGAGAAGTGGATATCACCAAATTCGGATTAAAACAGGTGATGAATGGAAGACAACTTTCAAGACAGAGGATGGATTATATGAATGGCTTGTTGTGCCATTTGGGCTATCTAATGCGCCTAATACTTTCATGCGTTTGATGACTCAAGTCCTTAGGCCATTCATGTGTAAGTTTGTAGTAGTGTACTTCGATGACATTTTGATTTATATTCAATCGGAGATGGAACATTTTGGGCCATTTACAGGCTGTTTCAAAGGCATTGAAAGAGAACAAGTTATACGCCAATTTAAAGAAGTGTACTTTTCTTACTAATAGACTTCTTTTTCTTAGATATATCGTTAGTTCTGAGGGTATTCACATGGATGAAGACAAAGTGAAGCTATGAGAGATTGGCCTTTGCAAAGGACATTAACTGAAGTTATGAGTTTTCAAGGGTTGGCAACTTTGTATAGGAGGGTTGTTCGGAATTTTAGTAGCATTGTGGCACCAATTACTAATTGTATGAAGAAGGGTCAGTTTATATGGAATGATGAGGCTGAAAAGAGTTTCAAGATGATTAAAGAGAAGTTAACAACCGCACTGGTACTTTCCTTTCCTAATTTTGATAAAGTCTTTGAATTAGAATGTGATGCTTGTGTGGGGCTGTTTTGTCACATAAAGGTAGGCCCATGGCTTTCCATTGTGAGAAGCTAAATGAAGCTAGGCAAAAGTGGTCTACATATGAGCAAAAGTAGTATGCGGTTGTTCAAGCGTTAAAGAAATGGGAGAATTATAAAATTCAACGTGAATTTGTGGTCTATTCCAATCAGCAAGCTCTTAAGTATTTTTAAACTCAAAAGCAGTTGAAAAAGATTCATGCAAGATGGGCGAGGGGCGAGTTTTCTTGAGACGTTCAATTATGTGATCAAGTATAAAAAGGGTACAAGTAATAAAGTGGCGAATGCTTTGAGTAGAAAAACCACTCTTCTTGTTACTATTAACAATGAAGTAGTTGGTATTATTCATCTCAAGACTTGTATGTGAGTGATGAAGATTTCAAGAGCGTATGGGAAAAAATTGAGACTAAGCAACATAAAGGTGAATTTATTGTTCTTGATGGGTATTTGTTCAAAGGAAATCGTTTGTGTATTCCTAGGACCTCTCTTCGGGCTTAATTGATTAAGGAGTTACATGCGGGAGGTTTAAGTGGTCATATGGGGCGTGAAAGACTATTGCTTTGGTCGAAAAAAAGTATTATTGTCCTCAACTAAAAAGGGATGTTGGTAGCTTTGTGCAAAAATATGTTGTGTGTCAAGAAGGAAAAGGAAAGGCACAAAATACGGATCTCTATATGCCACTTCTCGTTCCAGGAGGTCATTGGGAAGATATTTCTATGAATTTCGTACTTGGACTTCCTCGTACTCAACTGGGCGTAGACTCTGTGTTTGTTGTTATTGACATGTTTTCCAAAATGGCGCATTTCATTCCTTGTAAGAAGACTTCGGATGCAGCTCACATGGCCACAAATTTCTTTCAAGAGGTGGTTCGTTTGCATGGAATTCCAAAATCAATTACTTCGGATCGTGATATTAAGTTTCTTGCACACTTTTGGTTGACACTTTGGAGGCGTTTGGGTACGTCATTGATTTTAGTAGTACCGCTCATCTACAACCGATGACTAAACGGAGGTGGTTAATCCAACCTTGGGTAACATGATTCGTTGATTGTGTGGGGAGAAGCCGAAAATGTGGGATGTATCCTTAGCTCAAGCTAAATTTGCTTACAATAGTGCGGTTCATAGTTCAACGGGGTTTTCACCATTTGCTATTGTGTACAAGACTCCGTCAAGACAAGTTGTGGATTTGGTTGATTTATTGGGTAAGCAAAGCATCCAAGCAAATAAGATGGCTGGTGAAATATGTGCGAGCCACTCATGAAGTTGTTAGAGACAGAATTGTCGAATCAAATATCAAGTATAAAGTTGTTGCTAATAAACACCACCATGTCAAGTTGTTTGAAGTAGGTGAGGAAGTTATGGTGTTTCTATGTAAAGTGCATTTTCCGGTGGGTACTTATAACAAGCTACAACAAAAGAAGTATGGTCCTTACAAGATTTTGCGCAAGATAAATAATAATGCCAATGTGGTTGATATACCTTCTTGAATATTTTCAAACCTTTCAATGTCTCAAATATCTATAAGTTCTACCCCGAGGATGAAGTTGTTAATGAGAACTCGAGGAATTAGTCAAGGAGTATATGAAGCAATTGAAACATGACAAAAGAACTAGAATCACGAGTATGTGAAAGTGTCATGAGTAGATGTGGGTGTTTGGGTCGTGATATTACCAGAAGGAAATTAAAGTGTTTTTAGTATCTAGGTTCAACATGGATGCTAACGTTTTCCTAGTTAGATGTTTATTTAATATTTATTTTGATAGACATCTGGGTACTAGCCAGATGTTAATAATTAATTAGTGTCGTTTTTTATTTTAGTTTCTAAGTTAATTAAGTTTCTTTTCCTCCAAGTATTAACATACTTTTGATTATTAATAAAAAATTAACTTTTATTAGTTAAGGGACTGCAAGTATAATTTCAAAAACCACAGGGATCATCCCGTGTAATTTTTATTTTCCAAAATTTAAATTCATTTAATATTTCATTTTCTTAATTGTACTTAGTTAATTTATTTTTGAATAATCTTTTCAATTCACTTTAACTATTTTATGTTTTTTCGTAACGTTTATTTATTTATTTTATTTTTTTGACAATTTTAATGATCAAATTAAATATTTGTTTAGTTTATTTTTGTGTGTTAATTTACACTAACTTACTATAAACAGTATAGTTTTAATTCAGACAACCACTACCAACTTACTAAGAACAACATAATTTTAAATTTTGTAATGTGTTAATGTTATTATATTTGTTGTATTTTATTTTTGGTTTTTCCCCGATTCAATCAATTTAGTGAATGATTTGTATATGTGTGTTTGTCGACAGTAAATGATGGCTTACAAAATTATACTCGTGATTCTTTTATTAGAAAATAAAATATTACAAAAGTAAAAGTTTGAAATTTAATGAATTAAAATAAGAAAATTACATATAGTGAAAAAAAATATTACGTACAATTAAAAAAGTTGAATTTTGTTAGTTATTAAAAGTATTTAAAAATGAAAAAGTAATTAATTAAATATAATTAAGAAAAGATAATTAAATTAATTAAAATACAGTTAAAAAATAATATTAAATAAAATTTAAAATTTGAAAAAAATTATATGGATGGTCTCTCTAGTTTACGAAATTACACTCGCAATCTTTAATATTATAAAATGACAATGTGACAGTTTTTTTATATTATAAAATGACAATTGTATCATCACATATAATGTGACAGTTAATTTACGTTAGAGCCATTGAGTCAAAGACAACTCGTGTAACATTTTACAACTAAAGGATCATTCACATAAAAAATAAGTTTAGCAATGCGACATGTTCTGAGCAAACCACACGATCCACAGTATTATTTTTGCCACAAATAATAGTATCTAACTATGGATGTTAGTTGAAAACAAACTAAGTATGTTAGTTGTTGAAATTAGAGTCGTACTTCTAGTGAGGAAGCTATTTTTCTGAAGAGTATAGAAATGAAAACGGGAGAATAAATTCATGGTAGTTGTTGGTTTATGTTACAAGTGGCAAAATGATTGGGTCGGGTCGGGTTGGGTCACGGGTTTAGATGGGTTTGACTCTAAACAGGTCCTGGTTTAGATGAGTCATTTAGATAGACGGGTCTAAATGGATCCCGGGTCAAACGGGTCTCGAGTGGGTTGACCCATTGGGTTTCTACAAACTTTTTTTTATTTGAGTGAAAAATGAATTTTTTTTTTAAATGAGGTGTTTAAAACTTTTTTTTACCCGCTAGACCCACTTAAACTCGTTGGTTAATTGTTATACAATTGGAGGTTATATCATATATCCATTTAGGCTCATCTAACAAAATAGAGGGAGACGAAACAAAACTCGTTACCTCATAAATATTATTCAATTTGACCCATAAATAATCAATGGTTCTAAAATTGCCACCTCTGGTTTATGTTTTGACAAAATCAATTAACAGGTCTCTGCGATGGTAGCCTCTTCCATGTTAACTGTGAGACCGTTCGCTTGGTAGCAGTGGCGTAGCTAGAATTTTTACATTGAGTGGCCAAACAAAACAAGTACAAAAAATACACGAATATGTACTGAAGCGTAAAAAAGTTGTGATAAATGTTTAAAGATACAAACTTAAAATAAACTTTTGCGCATAAAAGTTAAAAAAATAAAAATAAAAAAATTACATGTAGTTGTTTATCAAAAACTGATGAACAAATATCACACTTAACTAGGAACAATAAATATGATCAAAACAAACACAACGTATATAACTACTATAGTATCATGTATCTTATCTTATACAGAGTAAGATAAGGTCTTTTGGTATATTCTACAATTTTAATTAGATGAATCGGTTTATATCAACCATTACTAATGGGGTGGGTTAACAATTATTTACTAAACAAACTATTACTTAAATATATACACTTTTACTAAACAATGAAATCTCAAGGTGAGCCTTGGCCGGTACATGACTTTAGTAGTTACGTCACTGATCGTTAAAGGACCGTCATTTTACCCCAAAATCACTTAACAGTTCAACACTCAATTCATCAACTGGATAATGCACGAATTCTTTATGTTGACTTTTTTCTGCACAGTTGGATCTCCTTTATCTACATATCTTTATCTTAGAAAAAAAAAGACATATATATCTAAAAATAGTTTGATGATACTTGAAATTCATTACGTGAAAGCAAACGCTTTCCAACTTTTTAACCAAATGTGCAACTCATTTTTAATTTTTTATTTGTCAATTAAATGCAATTTCGGGTATAAAAGTACATCCAACTGTCCATTAAGAGTACATCTAATTCGAAGACCATGAACAAAGCCCCGTGCACAAACCCGCGCATTATAAATTCGGATCAGTATTTTTGATAGACCGAGTGGAGCGATTAAGAATGGCCCTAAATCGATTTGAGCATGCAGGGTCGTCCTCGAGTTTTTAAAAGCCCTGTGTGAAATTTCAAAATGAGACCCACATATAGTAAATTTAATATTTTTTTAAAAAATTGTATAGCCGAAAGAACGAGAAGCCTATAAGATTCATTTTTTCTACTTTTCACGTAAAATAAAATAAGATTATGGAAAACATAGTTTCATCATTTTCTAATGATTCTTTTGGCAAATCGATCTCATAGGAAAAGAATTTGAAAAAAATAAATTTAGGCTTCCATAGTGTACTATTTTCGATTATCATTTATATTTTTGCCGATATTACTTGAATTTGATTATCAACGTCTACAACTTAATTATTAATGTCTATATTCTGATTATTATTCTTCACGTTAAAACCATGTGCGTTAAATTTTTATTGTTATCTACACTTCAAATAATCGATTTAGAAATCGCACATGTTACAAACGTGTTAAAAATTGAGAGCTTAGTAGGTATATATGGTTTAATATTTCTTATTATTTGTTATTGATTGTTTTGAGAAGACCTTTTAGTTGTAGCGGTCTTCGGGTTAAAAAGGTTAAACAGATATCTTTTTGTTTTGTCTTGTAACCATAATTTATTTGGAGGCCCAAAAAACATATATGTGTGTATTTATATACAAACACTTACTAATATGCATATATATACATACATATAATACACTATGTATGAATTTTTAAGGTCTTAAAACTATGAGTATTCTGCACGGTGGTACCACTTTTACACCTTCAAACACGACACTGAGCATGGATTGTGGTCCGGTCCTCCATCTCCATTTGTTATGAATTTCAAGTCTCGGGTCGGTCCAAGGGTACTGAGGTCCGGTTATGGATCGTGAACATTGGACAACCTAATGTAAACTATCTGGTTAATGTGATAGTTACTATATTCTGTAAATCTCCGTATTAAGTGAGGGTAAGAAAACTACAAGGGGTTTACTTTAAGTGTAGCAATAAATAAGGGAGTATATTGTCAACTTGAACATTAAAATCATGTGAGTGGCTGACGTGGGAAATGCGTGGCAATTATCTTCCGGAATCCGGAATGAACCAAAAATAGGGACCCACGTGGAGCACGTGATCTGTTCAATACAAGCAATACAGCCCCCACCATTAAGCTGGAATAGTGGAGAAAAAAAAATCGTAGATTTATCGGAGGAAAAAAATCGTAGATTCAAACACCACAGAAACTTCGGAGGAATTTTTCTTCACATGTATTATTGGAGGGGAATATTTTAAATAATAACACTTATTATAGCAGGGACGGTAAGAATAAACATTTTAAATTCAATTCTTACGTTAACTAACTTTTTTTATAATTTTTTTTATAAGATATTTATGCTCTTTAATATAATATATTCGTTTTATAAAAAATATGTGATAGACATTATACAAAATTTTAAGTTTTGTATCATATTTATTTTATATAAAAAAATAATATTAAAGAGAATAAAATTTTAATAATTTTGATATTACATTAAAAAGAATCATAAATATGAAACTTTAAATAAAGATGAAGAGTACAAATTTAAATTCAATCAAATGTCCAACAAACTACATTTTATAATTTGATCACACTATTTTCTACACCAAAAACTATTGAAAAAAATTGTCTCTGTTAAAGTGCATTTAATAAAACTTTCTTTACTGACCGAAAAATGAATTTAGTAAATATGAAAATTAACCATCAAGATCAAAATTGTCAAAAATAATCTTCAAATTTTGATATATTTAACACTTTCTGAAAAAAAAAATTCTATTTATCTAAGACGACCTAAATGAGATAAGTTCAAGAGTATTTGTTATTTTTGACAAAAGTTATTATTAATTTTATTTTTCCTACGATTCATCATGCGGAATCGTTCCTATGTTTCAAGATTATAAATCGTAAGAACGATTTGAACGATTTTTTTTTTATTTTTAATTTTAATATTCTATATTTTTTGTAAAAAAGAAAATAATATCAAAATTATTAGAACTTTATTATCATTAATATATGAGATTAATTTAAAAACACATATATATAATACACAACTTAAAATTGTGTATCATAACTTTAATGTGTAATATTGTGATACATATTAAAATTTTTATAATGTGTATTATATACTTTTTGAGTAATACTAAACAAGCCTAATTAGCAAGGCCTAAATCTAAATTTAACCATACAGTTTTTGACATATGTACTTCACTTATTCTCTCTTTTTATTTTTTATCAATTATTTTTTCAAGTGCACCAATCAAATTTTTAAGTCTACTTTTAGATTTAGGTAATTAGATTCATCAAACATTTTTTATACTTTCTTATAAAGAATATATCGTATTAAAGAGTATAAACATCTAATAATTTAGATATGATTTTATTATTGGAAAAGTTAATTAATAGTAACCGTTCATACGTAACAAACGTTCATATTTGAAAAAAAAAACATTGCTAAAGTTAAAATTTTTGAAGCAATATACATATCTATATCTACTAGTCTACTAGAAACAATATGGCCAATTGTCCTTGTCATCCGGTGACATGTCGCCGGTACTATCACACATGTCATCATTTTATTGCCTATTTCCCACCCTGACATCACTCAGCCAAAAACAGATGAATCTTGTAACCATGGTTACAAATAATCCCATTAAAACTAAAATTAACCTAACTATGATCAACAAGCTTCTGTTCAACTCAAATTAACCAAGTGGGCTCCACATATCCACATCCCTATAAACGCACACCCACTCTTCAACCAATTCACATTCAACCCAACAGGTGAGATCTCACACACTACAAACACACACAAATAATTTCTTAAATTTTTTTTTTTTTTTTTTTGTTTCTTCTGATTTTCTTTAATCTTATATTATCCCCCCCTCTGAATTCCCCGCTTCTGTCTTCCCTTTCTGTAAATCATCTGTTTAAGAAAAAGGAAATCAAAAATTAATTTGACTTTTTTCCTGGGCTTTTCATGAATTTATCAAGAGCAAAAAAGCAAACTTAATTTGGTATATATATATATATATATTTCAACCAGGTGTCTCAGAATAGTGATCCCGTCTTTTTTATTTAGGTTCTATTTAAATCACTTTTTATTTTATTTTTTATATTTTTGTAAATCTTATTAGAATTTCGTCTAAATCACACCTTTAAGGGTTTATTTTCGTCCCTTTTAAGGTTGATTACTTCAGAAAAAAAAGGTTTTATTATTTGAAGAAACCTTGAATTTTTTATTTTCTGCTTTTACTATTTTCTATATTTTAAATATAAAAAGTAAAAATTAATGACGTCAGCAACAATGGACTTCTGGAACACCGTCGGATTTCAACAATCGACGGCTGGCGGTGAGCTTATGGAAGCACTTGAACCTTTTATTAAAAGCGCTTCATTAACTTACCAAAATACCCTTACTTACTCTTCCCCTTCCACCTCTTATTCATACCCTTCTACGTCTTTTTCTCCTTCCCTTTCTACAACCGAACAACAATTCGGGTCATACCCGGAATGTTACCCTTCCAACTTTTCTACTCAAGACCCGTTTTCTTATACCCAACCCGAATCTACATTCGGGTTAAACCAGTTAACCCCATCTCAGATCCACCAAATACAATCCCAAATCCACTTTCCAACCTCTAACTACTTGACTCCGAAACCCGTACCCATGAAACAAACTGGATCACCTCCGAAACCGACAAAACTTTACCGGGGCGTTAGACAAAGGCACTGGGGTAAATGGGTTGCGGAGATCCGTTTACCCAAGAACCGGACCCGTCTTTGGCTAGGTACTTTCGAAACAGCTGAAGAAGCGGCGTTGGCTTACGACCACGCGGCTTATAAACTGCGTGGAGATAACGCGCGGCTCAATTTTCCTAACCTCCGTCAGAACTGGTCTAGCCAAACCGGTTGCGATTACAAGCCGATACATTCTTCCGTTGACGCGAAGTTAACGGAGATTTGTCAGATCTTGTCGGAGGGGAAGAAAATCGACGGTCGTAAACAGTCAAGACGGTCAACTGTGAAGTCGATGGAAAAGTCAACGGTGGCGGCGGAGGAAGCTGAGGTGGTGAAAGTTGAAGGATCGGAGAGCGATTGTGGTTCCGGCTCCGGTGAGTCGTCCCCGTCTTCTGGATATGTGTTGCCGGACTTTGCGGAGGAAGAGAGCGCGTGGTTTGATGCCGAGAATTTTTCATTGGAATCGTGTCCGTCTTATGAGATTGATTGGGGTTCTATCTAGTTTTTCTTCTTCTTTAAATCTTTGTACAAGCGGTAGTAAGATATTTACTAAGGGTATAGTTGTAATTTGGTAGGGAAGGGTGGTCACTGCAATCAAGTTTTTGGTAATTGCAGGGCTTTTGAGGCTTCCTGTTTAGTTGGTAGTTTGGGTAGTATTTTAAGGGATTTTTTATTTTTTAAAGGTAAAAAGGGTAATTTGGCTGGTGGTTTTTTCTTAGCCAAATTGCTTGTTAGTGTGTGTTTTCTATGTAAATTGTATTGTTCCATTTTCATTTTAGTGGCAAAATTATGTTATTAGCAACTTTATTTCTATATTGGGTAAACTTTTTGATAGGATTGGTCAGGGATGGCAGCCGCATGGCGCGGATTCACTCGATTCATAATTTTGCGGATTTTTCTTCGACCGTAGACCCAAGGATCTACTTTAATGGTTTTTTTTAAATCAATACTCGTTACCCGTGAATATATACGGGTCACGGGTTTACCCACGGATGTTATATAATTCAATAATTTTATGAAATAACGTTAGTTTTTATCGTCAAAACATTCTAATAAATTATCATTTAAATTTATTCAAATAAATCATTTAAGAACCATTTTTAGTACTATAAATATCATTCCAAATATTGAGTTAATATTACAAACTTAAACTTACAAATAAATAATTAAATAATCAACAACCAGTTGATACATTTTTTCAATATCGTTGTACAATTATTAATATTAAACAACATTAATATTAAAGTTTTTACTTGTATGTATAGTTGTAAAGTAATTTATTATCCAACTACATGAGAGTATATACTTAACAAAATGGGTTAGCGGATCGTATTTTACTTGCGGGTTAGTCAAATGGGTCTCATGAGTTAGTGGATCGCGTTTAACTCGCGACGGATCATGCATATCCGTGACCCGCCCATGATACATCGACAGGTACACTTTTTGACCTATACCCGTCCGTACCCACGGATAAGATTTCACGGGTTTACCCATCCATAATGTGACGGATAACCGCATGTCGCGATTTTTTTCTCGCCATCCCTGGATGTGGTTCACTAGTTTGTATTAGATTGACAACTAGTACTATTTTTGCCTTGATTTACGCTTTTTAGATTATTGGATATGTATTGATGAATGATGGATAAGGACGTGAATACGTGATCGATATACATAGTCTTAAATAGGGTAGTATTTCATATATCAACTGTTTTTTATATGTACACAACTTAATATGTTTTATGATGTATTTTCCTATAATATTAAGCAGTGTTTATGGTGTAACGATACAAATATCACATTTTTAAGTTGCTAAATTGGACCCTTAATACCGCTAACATACGCCAACTATTTATCTATACTACAACACAAAAGAGTTTATTACTTGTTGACATTTATATGTACCCTTCAACTTACATGATCAAATAAAGAGCAAAGATGGCAATTTCAAAGTGTATTACGGAACCAGAAATTATCAGTCCAATTGTATACAAATGATTTGCCTTACATCCTACCTATTGATAACGAGTTGGTAAAACTATGGTAGATACGCGAACACAATTGGTTGAACGAATTCAATTGCATATAATTTTTGCCGTCTTTCTCAAGTTACATTAAAAAGTAAAGGGGGTTCGAATATGATGGATTGTGCTCTAAAAGTTACTCCTCCTATAAAGCGACTTCTTTCATTCCTCGACAGCAAGAGGGGGCCACCGGATTTATCGGCCACCGGATTTATCTGCATGACGTGTGTCGAAAATACCATTTTACCGATTATTGAACTTCAAATTTTCATATTTCAGATAAACTTTAAATTTAATCTTATCTTTAAATGAATAGAGATGGTGGATTGTTTTTTACATTGATTTTAATCAACAAGCAATAATGATTTATAAGTTATCCACATATAGTTTCGAAAAGCTTAATTTGTGTTAAGCTTGAAGGGAAGTAGATACCGAATCCGGCCATGGGTGATTAATTAGATGCCAAATCATCAACTTAAAGAAGTTATAAACTTGTAAAATCCACATTAATCGCACATATTAAGGGTGACTTTATGTACTTACGCATGATTAGATTAGTTTAAAGTTTGGTTAATGCTAAAGGAAACTTCTTGTGGGACGGAAAACGTACTTTTCTTATCAACTTTGATACCGTAATATATATGAATTTATTGTGTAACATTATAAAATGAAATCGGAAGCGAAATATATAGATAAACTACTCAATTAACTCGATCAATACATCCGAACAGCGCAAATAGTTCTATTACTCGAGAAGTTTTCAATATTAATAGCTTCTTCCAAGAGATGGTGTTCTCTAATTTGTGAAATATTAGGGAAACTTTGAGATAGTGTTTGCCTTTCTAACACCTATAACAATAAGTTTGTCTTCGCGAGTTTAAAACTAAGTTGAATAAAAGAGAACGTTTTTATATTAATGTATTTCGTGAGTGGATCCTAAATATAGGACTTTTTGTTTATATTATCAAGCAATTTGAGGTTTCATTTGATGAAAGTAAAAATGAAGTGTGATTGGTGTAAAAAAGCCGACTATTAACCAATTCCTTAAGCCTTATAGAATGTTATACTTTTTATATTTTATGTTCGAAAGTTTTATTTTCCAAAGAGGGTAACAAATTCATATCATAACCCAGGTAGAAGCTACTACCGACACCAAGTTCACGAAAGCTGCACAATAAACGACTTACACAACGTTGAAAGCTGTCTATGGATAAAACAGGAAGCTTCAAGTGTCAATGATTGTGCTTGTGCCAGGAAGAACTACATCAGCATCGATGACATAGCAGCAATCATTGTGATCGAGTATGTTACTAAGATATTATCATATTTTTTATTTCTATAATGAAACAATCAGATGAAGATGAAGATTAACAGCAGCATCATGTAAGCAAATATAAACACAAAATGAACAAGCCAGGACAATTGTCTGTTAACTTCCAGTTTTAACCCGTATTCTTTAATAAATCTAAAGGAGTACATATGCAGCAAGAGTAAAAATCCAAAATGGTTAAGATCGACACAAATAAATAGCACAACTAAATTATAAAACAGGGTTATTCCAACATCCCTAATCTTGAAACATGCAAAAGTTTCAGCATGGTGGACGTGCCAAAATAAAAAAGATACCGTAAAAGAGGCCCGATGAAATCCATGTTTTACGCTTGTGCATCATTAACCATAAACGCTAGTTCTTCGACTTTATCCAAGTGAGGCTCAACAAACTTAGCAAAGAACTTAAAATCAGACATGGTTAACACGGATGTTTTAAGATTATTAATCTCCAATATCTTCTGTGTTTCCAATATCTCCAAAACACGTAACCTAGGTTTAATCCTCCGATCAAGGCTAAAGATTAAAACATAAGGGTACCTAAAAACAAACGAGCGATCATATCTCCCTGAACTAACCAAAAACTCAGCAGTCTCCTTAATTTTCCTATCAGACAACGCAAATACATTAGGAAATTTCCTAAATGTCGAAATAATATCAACTTCTGTATACCCTAATCCCCGGAAAACATCAAGTTTTTGTTCCCAGCTTTCGAGTGACATTGAACCAACAGTCCTAACTGCGTAAACAAACAGCTTTGATTTTCTATCAACACCCAACTCATCAACCCTTCTAACGAACTCGTTAAAGTTTTCGGATTTATGTAATAAAAACCTCGGATAATGATAAAACAACTGCATTATCTGAGACTCCTCAATTCCGCAGTTTCTTAAGTACTCAACATTAGGTACCAAATTCTTGTCATAATCAGAATTCAAAAGCCACCCAATATTCTTAAGAATACGCGCATCATACAACTTATCACCCAAAATTCTCTTTAACGCTGAAACCGAGCGCTCAATGTTTTGAACTGGAACGCGAGTTAGTATCCGAGGGTAGGCTGAAAACACTCTGGCAATTTGAGTTGTTGATAACCCCATGTTTTTGAGAATGTTGATTTTTGTTTGGATAGTTTGTTTGAGTTCTTTTGAAGATGAAATCTTGGGTACAGTTTTTTCAATTTTTCCCAAAAGTGTATCTGAGAATCCATAGTTTTCTAACAATGATTTAACAGAATCTCGGTTCTTTGGGGTTTTAGAATCAGGTGATTTTGGGCAAAGATTTGTGCTAGGAATTGAAGAGAAGAAGGGTGCAAAGTGTTCACCATTAGTTCTTACAAACGGTAACATGAGTTTGTGAAAAGTTCTCAGAGACATTTTATCAAACATTTGGTGTGCAGGCTGAATACAAGTGCGTAACAGATATATAGTTATATTTGTATTCGGCCACATAGATATAAGAAGTTGTATTTACCGTAAAGATCTCAGCGTTAATGTATTCCGGTGATGGTATGACAAACATTGGATGTTTAACTCGTCCTTTTTTTGCAGGTATTAACAATATTCTTTTCTAGAATAGAAATAAGACAACGTTTACCGAATAATTTGAAAAGTTTCTTCGCGATGATCGATTATTACAATCACAGTACTCAGAATCGTGTTAACTTGAGCTTAAACATAACATGAAAGTTACTAAAATTATGAATTGCCGAGTTTTTTCTTCCTTATTTATGTATTAAAAATGTGTACACTATTTTCACACCACTGCCCCCGACAGCCCAACGGCCCAATTAGTGGGGTTAAATTAGGGGCGGCAGTTTCCGATTCGACTTGAAATTTGACACGAACTCAACTCGAATTTAATCAGGTTTGGGTCAGGATTTTTGAGGTGTCAACCCGTCAACCCGAAATTCGCTAACCTGATATTTTTCGGGTTGAGTTGAATTCTGGTCAGAATTTTCGGGTTAAACCCGACAACCCAAAATATTCTAATATCACTGTAAATTTATTTTAATTTAAATATAACACATAATTTAGACATTTTCGTTTACTAATCGATGAACTTTTCTTTGATACCTTTATGTTTTGTTAGAAATTGCAAATTAATGGTGTTTTGGTAATGAATTCAAATAAATATAATATGATTACTTTGAAATTTTATAAGCATTTTTTTGATTATAAATGATTAGACGATTAGCTATAAGTTTTGAAAAGATTGATACATGAGACCTATGTAGCCCAAGTAACCCGAAACGGAACTAAAAATTCGAAAATCACCTGAAAACCTCCGCTGACAAGATTAAATATCGGGTTAGTTTAGTTGGGTCCGGGTATCGGATTTTGAGTTGGGTTGAAATACTCAATCCGATTATAAAACATTTGAATTTCTGATCATTTTTTTATATTTCTAGAGGACGAGTTGTAGTTTTGTGTGAAAAGGAATTTAAATGATGTAAGAATGATGTATAATTGTAATCAAGTAGGAAAGTAAGCTTATTTTGATAACTGTGTAGGTGTAAAGATGTTGATAAGATGATGTTAAGAGAAAGTGGGTTGTGTTGGGTTGAACCATAAAAGTGGTGTTATTTGGATTTTAATCTTGGTTAAATCAGTCCCTAATATGTTAGTTAAACGTAAGTTTGTCAATAAAAGTGTTGTAAATAATATACTTTACTCGATTGGACATGGTTTTAGTGAAAACCCGTAAGGAGTGCTGCACATTGTGCAGAAAATGAGTTGTTTTCGGAAAATCATAACAAATTAACTGTAACTCGTATTTTAGCATGGCCGGAATCGTTGGAAAGGTTGTTGAGTCTACTTTTCAGTAAAATTTATTTCAAGAGCTTAATCTGAGTTTAAGTTGGTCAAATAAGTTACAGGCCATCTAGAATTGAGAATAAATATTTTGAAAGAAAGAATGAGAGCTAAATTAAATGATGATTTGGTATTAAAATAAATACACTAATGATGTAAAAAGAGTTTATTGAAAATAAATAAAAGTAGTGAGGAATTGGGTGAATTATAATTATCCAAATGTGTATAGTAACATTCGTATATTTGAGTATATGCTTAGGTGCTTAAAGAGTTGAAAATGGTGCAAGAGAGTCATTAACCAAATTGCAAGGTAAGTAATGGGGTGGGGGGTGGGGGGTGGGGGGGGGGGAGAATATAGGATGACAACACTTGAATTACATGAGTAGTCAAGTGTGTTTCATCTTGAGGTGGGTAAATAAGGTGGTGCCATTGAAATACATGAGAGTGTTCATTGTGTACTCCTTTAATGGTAGAATTCAAGAGTGATAATTGAGACTTGAGAAACTTCAATTGTTATGGCATGAGGTTGGACTCTATGAGTCAAAATTGAGATGAGATTAATGATCTTTAATTATGAGTATTGTTATCATTATCATTGTTATTGTTACTTGCATTTCCATTACTTACTAAGCAAGTTGACTTACCCCATTTTGTAGTTGTTGGTTATGTAGGTGATTCAAGCGGGTCGGGAGGTTAATTTGGGTAATAAACCCAAAGGTGGGATTGCTACATAGTAATAAGTTAATCCCTTAATATCATGCTCTTGATATGTTTGGGTATAGCCTAACATATTAAATCTAACGTACATTTCTAAACAAGCGTAACAACAGTACAAATACTACGCCAACAATGCTAACCTAATCTACTCACTAGTTACAATTCTAGAAAGAAGTTCTAGAGAGAGAAACTAGAGAGAGAGAATGAAGAGAGTGTGTATTTTTAGGTGTGAGAGTGGTGAGATGATGAGAAGTGTGGAATGATGTATGGGGAGGCCACTATTTATAGACAAAGCCTAAAACTTCATATACAAGCCTCAAAGCACACAATACAAGCACAAATCAGCACCAAACCAAATGGGGACTGAAAAATGGCATCACCGGAGCACTAGGGGGTGCCGTTTGGTTTTTTCCGTTGTCCGGTCCTTTGTTCGTTGCTTGTTTCGATCGTATCTTCTTCGTTACTTGTCCGTTTGACTCGATTATTTTGCCTACGATCTCGTAATTCCGTTACACTTTTAGTGATACCAATTTCACATATTTTGGATGTCTTTAGCTCATACGTACTCGGAATGCGATCAGTTGGTCTTTAGATTGCGTATCTTCCATGTTTCTCATCCGTTTATCATGATTCTTGATTCTTCATCTTTGTAATTACCTATGGAGTCGTATAAGATTATTTAGGAGGTGTATCTCATAGGGTAAATAAAATCGGAGGAATCGGGTTAGAGTCATTTGCCTTGTTTTGCATGTTATTTGGTCGTTTTTAGGGATTTTGGCTGTAACGTCAATATTTGAACCACTTTGGTGAATTTTAATAGACAAACATTAATTTGAGATGTTTTCACCAAATATTAGCTCAAATAGTGATGAATAATATACGTAAAAACATGACTTTTTACGTTATATCATCGGAGAATCAAGAATTAAGCAAAACGGATAAGGGACGGAAAAGATACGCAATCTAAAGACCAATCGATCGCATTCCGAGCATGTATGAGCAACAGATATGAAAAATACCTGAAATTGGTATCATTAGAAGCGTAACGGAATTACGAGATCGTGGGCAAAAGAATCAAGTCAAGCAGACAAGTAACGAAGAAGATACAATCAAAACAAGCAACGAACGACGCACCGAACAACGGAGAAAAACAAACAGCACCCCTAGAGGCCGTATACGGCACCCTAGAGACCGTATACGGCACCTCAAAGGTCGTATACGGTACCCATATAGGGCCGTATACGGCACCTAGTCGCCCCTTGGTGCCGTTTTTCATATAGCATTCGTTTTGATGATGATTTGTGCTTGTATTTTGTGTTTTGGGGCTTGTACATGGGCCTTGAGGCTTGCCTATAAATAGATGGCCTCTCCTACTCATTCAAACACACCTTTGATCTCATTTCTCTCATTCACTACTCTGTCTCACACACTTTTTCTCTCTCTAGTTTCTCTCTCTAAATTAGCTAGTTAGGTTAGTAGTCAGTTAGTTCTTGGTTAATATTTAACCAAGACTAACGGAGGGGCTTTATTGTAATATTGTTGAAGATACTTGCAGGAACTATTTTTGTAATATTGTCAAAGATATTCGGAAGTTCCGCTCATTGTAATCTTTCAACATATATTCAAACTATGCGCTATTTATGGTTATATCTTTCCTTATCTATTATAATGCATGTTTTTATTGTTATTATGCTAAATTTAGGATTACTTGCCATGATTGGTGAGTAGTTGTATTGTGTGTTTGTTGTGATGTAGTTAGTTGTATTAATTGAGATAATGTCATTATAAAGCAACTGAAGTAACGTAAAACGGCTTATTCATCGGTATTGCGCTGGAAACACCAATGTGTGTAGTACAAAACGTGGAAGCTATGAAAAGCCGTGGGTACAATCCGTTGTGGATTAATGTTCCAAATTATTATATTTTATAAATGAAAATACGGTGTTTTAATTACACGTTCCATCTATGATTTTAAACTGCAGTTTCAACTAATGCCTTTCCACCAATAAACGTGGTCAAAACCTTTTTGATAAGACGTCATATCAGGGGTAATTAATTATCTATGTTTTGAAGCCCTGGAAATGCTGTTTTAAACAAGTATTGTACACTGTGAATAAATTAGAGATTTATTGGTTAAATAAAAATGAGGGCTGGTTTAAATCATAAATGAAGAATATCTGATCTAAAATACAAACTAAGTTTTTGAATCCATAAAGGAAGATGAGGAATCGTTTAGTATTTCAAGTTTGTCTATCACCCCTAGATTTTACAAAATCATTAATGGAAAGTAATCAAACACCAACCAAGTCTTAAACTTAAATGTTTTATTCAATTAAGTATCACTGTGGTGTTAAGAACGGTTGGACTGTCAGTGGGTCTGTTACTTTATTCATGCACGGGTCACTGTTCCGTAACATGGCAGTGTTGAGAGTCGAGCAGCCCCCTCCGATCAAAATCACGATAGCCTAGTTACTTAGTGACATACTGATTGAGCAATCAATCAGTAGGGTACTAGTATTTAGACCACAAATACTTAAAACAAATAAAATGCAAATCTTTAGAAAGATGTTTTCATAATTTAAAAGAAAATATCATCCCAAAGCAAGACTAATGAAATCATAACAAACACCCCTTCTATCCTGACTACTACCCCTTTATTTTACTTTATTGCCTAGTTTTAATTAGTTAATTAGTAGTGTAATTTAGAAAACAAACTAAAACCAACTCCCAACTATTTTCAAAACCTTTTCACTAGATAGATTTGGACATCTCGATTATTCTGTTTCACAATACACTTGGTTTTAAAGAACGACCCTAGGTCATACTTACTGCTATACCACCTTTAGGTCATATAGCACTAGTAAAACTTAGGTCCCCATCATTTATAAATATTAAACCTACTGACACGTCACTAGCAGCCGGTCCAACGACAAGATAATTCCTGACTAGCCGCTGGTGGGGCGTCAATTATTAAAAGTGTTTTTAAGTCGAGAATTACTATTTTGAATTTTAAAGTTGTAAATTGAGTCTCGTATTGAGTTTGAGTATATGTATTCAAGTCGTGGGACTTTAATGGTATATTTCTAATAAAAAAAATCGGGGCGTTTCACAAAAATTTATTTAAATGGATAACTTTTTTATCGATTAACAGAGTAATAATTATATTTATTTATTTTTAAGGGAAAAGTTTAGAGGGACAGGACGCAGTCAAAATTATAATGCATTCAAAATTTTAAGGGTAAGATGCAGTGTGATTATGATGCAGTATACATTTATAATGTAATATACTTATGATAAAGTAAATCTAAACCGTAGATCAAATAAAACCAAGTGTTGAAATTGCATGTCTGTCGTTCCAGCTCTAAACCCCTCCTGATCTCAAACCTTATTTTAAAAAAGTGCATCACTTATTTACTGGACCAATAAATTGGGATGATGATATTTTTTAATATACGAAACTAGTGTCATATAGCGTATTGTGATTTGTAAAGTAGCAGTTTGGTGTTGATCTAATATTCCTTTAAAATAGTTACAGTCCCAAACCTTACAATAAATAGCATGCAAGCATTAGTGTCACGTAAACGACTTCGTTTAACTAAAGTTAAGGCAAAAAGAAGAAACAAGTTTGGTTCCAAACTATGGCATTTGGGCTTAAACCAATAGTTCACAGAATTTAGTCTCTACTCCAGCATATATTTTTTGGGCTTTTACAGGCCCTATAAATGTTTCCTGTTAATGGGCTAAATAAATGATCTATGAGACTTGTTGTTTGACAGTTTGTATTTGAATTAAGATGCGTGATCTTGGTATGTTTCTGTAGATGTGATCATTTGTGTATGCCATTGTTATGTAGAAATGTGGCATAAAAGCTACTAAAAAAAATTCAGTGTACAAGTTAGAGGATAGAACTATTACAAATAAAAAGGTTTGGTGGTTATAACGATACGAGAATGTTCAAAGAATACCCGATAAAAGTTGATAACTCGCAATGAACTCAAGATTACGTGTTGGTTTATGTGTGATTAACTTCATTCACATGTAAACAAATCAGTTAAAGTTAGTTAAAATCTGGTTTAACGCATAATTTTATAATTTGATGGGTTTAATGATTCTTATTAATCTTTATAAATATTTTGACATTATTGTCCAGATGAGTTCAATGTAGAATGCTAAAAAAATGTAGAATAAAAGAACCAATAAAAATGCTCCATTTTCTTTAAAACTCAATTTCCACTCGAATTTTTAAAATTAAATATCTCACAAACGGCATGACTAAAAATTATAAAAATTACATATTCGAAATCAAAGTTTTTTTCTCTTCGATTAGAGATATGACAAGCTATAGTTTCGACAAACTTTTTTTTTCTTTAATTTTGTCGGGTCTTAAAAAATGCGATTTATATAATCACATGTGATTTTATGTATAATCACATACGATTTTATGTATAATCACATGTGATTTTATGTATAATCACATGTGATTTATGATAAAAAAAATATTATTGGTACACAATTATTTATTAATTGTGAATGTTAACTCACACATAACTACGACTTAATATTCATTCACATAAATAACTATAAATAAGATTTTAAGAATTGCATTTGTTTACGGCCAAAATCACATGTGATTATTGATTTGAGATTTAATCACATGTGTTTTTCAAATGAAGTATGTGATAATAACTAATAATTCACATGTGATTTCACCTTTATATATATTTACATGTATAATAATAAAAAATTATTTGAAATTTGTATTTTTTTACACTTTATTCACATGTGATTACTAATTTAATGTTTAATCACATGTGATTATAACTAAAAATTTTTCTGAAGATTTATTAAATTATCAAATAAATTATTTTTATGTGATTTTAAACTTATAATTTGTAACTTCGGTTATTCACATGTGATTATAGCTAGTGATTTAAAACTTATAATTTGATTGTAAATATATTCACATGTGAGTGTTAAATCACATGTGATTTAACATTACGAATTTCACATGACTATTAGAAAATGAAAAAAAAGTCGTCGGAAGTATGTCATGTGAGATTTTTAATTAAAGATAAAAAGACGCTAATTTTAACGTTGTAAATTTATAATTTATAGATATACGGTTTGTGAGATATTTAGATTTAGAATTAAAGGTGAAAATGGGTAATTGAAATGGAGCAATCCTATTAGTTCGTCCATTCTACATTTTTTTAATTCTACATTGAACTTCTCTCTCTCAATTTTTCTATTTTTCTGATAACACGAAGAGTTATTATGAAACGAATACCAGTTACCATTTGAACACCACGTATGATGCTATTTATTTATAGATATCAACTTTTGATAACGTGTCCCAATCAAATAAATTTAACGGGTTACACAAAGTTACAAAAATAAAACTAATGAAAAAGAATTAAACACTTTGATATGAAGAATCCCAAGAAAAAATTCGCAATCCGAGGAAGATATACAATAATCTGGAGATTCCATGTTACATAGCCAAGCTTTTAAAATGATTGACGATGATGTTTTTTGTTGTTTCCCCCCAAACTTATCATATTAGAGACAAAAGGTAAACTCAACTTTAAATCACTTGTCAAACCATAAAGTTACATCTCTTTTTTTTATACGGGGAGTGTCAAAAATTCCTGGTACGCCATGTGTTTTACGATGCTTTAGAGTATAACATTCTAATCACAGTTAATGGTGTATGAAATTTTTTTTTAGTGTACTAATGTACCATTTCACCTATTATTTACTCAAAATATCAAATTATTTTATATATATATATATATATATATATATATATATATATATACACACACACTAGGTGGAAGACCCGTGCAATGCACCGTAATTTATTAGAATTATTTTAGATATATTTATATCGATTTTGATTTTTCTGCATCGTATTTTGATATTACGTGATTAAATGATAATTGTAGTACATATTTTATAAAATAATATTAATTAAATAATTTATAGGACTTTTTTTTCGTATGTGACTCCTCTTTCCATATTATTATAATATATGTAGCATTTATATTTATTTTTTATTAATTATTATAAAATAATAAAATAATAATATAATAATAATTAAATAATTTGTTAACTGGAGTTAAAAAATTGACACGTGGCATTCATGCTTACGTGGCAAATTATGGAGATTTATTTTATACTCCTTTAATATATATATAGATATATACATTTTACAAAATAAAACAAAAAATGCATAGAAACATAACAGTACGTGCTTTAATTAAACCAATGTATTTAATTAGTAGGTGGCATGAAACATGAAGCTAGATAAATAAGTTGTAACTAACTCAATGTAGCTAGGTTAGTAACCAACCTATATCCAAGATCCAACTAGGTACACCAATTAATTTTCGACATTATGAATTCAATATGTTTTTTTTTTCTCAATTTTTTGTCTGAGTTTGTTTTATTGAATAAAATTCAAGTAGATATGAACGAGTTCTTGGAGCTGTCAAATATAGCTAAATCGCTCGTCTACTTAAGCTCAAAGTTGCATTAAATTGGCTCGCTTCGGAATATAATTGAATCGAAATTGGCCAAAATCCGTTTGTTATAAATCGAGCTAAGCGTGACTTATGAAACCTATGCGTACCTCCAAACTTCTCGTGTGAGTCTATAAACACAGACGATATACGAAAGATACATTCACGCATACTAGTGGCGGATTTAAAAATTCGTACTAGAGTATGCACTATTAGTAGAAAATTTTTGTACCGGAATTAGTTTGATAAACTATGGGTTATTAAGTCAAGTTTGTGATGCGGTTTTTGAATGGGATAACCAAATAAATCAGGTATCCAAATAAATGAAGTAAAACACAGTGAATAGCAAAAATAAACATACCATACATTCATATTTTTGAGATTAAGTTGTCCTCCAAGTAAAGCTACAGTTCTCCTCGTCGTACTTGCTTTCGTTGGAAGCAATTTATGATGTCATCATTGCTAACTTTAGAGAAAACGTCTTTCTCTATGAAAGTAACTAAACAATCATTTAATATTTCATCACCTATACTATTATGTAACTTATTTTTCACAAAACTCATTGCCAAAAAGCCTCTTTCAACACTAGCTGTTACCACCGAGAGAATCAATACCAACTTGATCAGTAAGTAGACAAGCTCAAAGTCTTCGTTTTATTTGATTCAATAACATTTTTAGAGAGTTCTTCAATATTCTTCAATCTCGGGAATCTCTCATCTTTCAACATCTCACAAATGTAGTTGTTAAGTTATTGATCAAGAGCTAGCAATTCAACACTCGAAAAGCTAGCCAATGCTTCTTTTTTTTTTTTTTATTGAACTTCATTTATAAAGCTTTTTTTTTATTTTTTTTATTTTTTATTTTGGCTTCAAGATTTGGGCTGGGTTACGACTTTTTATCTAGAGGAGTTGAGTTTATGCTTTAAGGGTTTTCATGTATATTGTAAGGATGTGCCTTCTCTGTATTACGCTAAACTTTTTAAAAAAATAAATAATATTACAATAATATTTTTTGGTCAAGGATATGCAAGTGTTTACCCTTGAATATATACAAGTCCGCCATACGTACACTATATGCATATATTATGTAAAAATATAAAAGGTATATTAATAGGATGAAATGATAAATGTATATATAGATATTTAAGAAACTTCAGTTTTTCTTCACAAACTATAGTTTAACGTGTTATTTGAATGTTATGTTGACAATAATAAAATATAAACAATATTGAGTATTAATTATTCTATATGAATAGTGAACATGAAGTGAGGTTCACCAAAATAACCCGCATATTTAAAAGCATATATTCTTTATGAAATCAGCCCCTCAACTATATATTTGTTTTCATTAACACAACATAACGCTAGGTTTATACTTTTCTTGTTAGTTTTAATGCCAACTACTCAAGTCATCTTCACTAAAGTATTAACTTTGGTATTTTGTTATAAAAATATACCTCCAACTGACTCACCAAATTTAATTTAAAATTTACTATACATCAATCTTTTACAAATTTTGCACTAAATTTGGTGCAATATTAAACTTTGTACCAAATTTTTTAATTTTGAAGGGTTATGTGAATTATGTATTTACGCTCCTTAATTAATTTTTTGTTTTGTATTTGTCATTGTTATCTATAAACCTGCCTCATTTACACCCATTATAATACCATTATATTGTTGGAGTTTACACATGACCCTTGGTTATATCGGTAACAAGGGTTGAATTTACAAGTATTAGATGAATACCTTAATGTTGCATCCCGTAATATATGATAATGATGTACATGTATGTTGCAATTAACATGATGCATTTGGATCTTGAAAAACTAGAGCATAGGTGATTGGTTAGGGTTTTTAACCCTTTTTTTGTTGTCCCATCTTCGTTAGCTTTGTATAGTGGAGGAAAAATGTGAGTCGGATAGGTTAGATAAACGGTCAATACAACCAATTTTTCGTATGGGTCAAACAACTTGGGTTAATTTGTAAACTCAAAAAAGTTTAAGATACAATTAAGTGAGATGAAATCTAAATTTATAAAAAAATAGTTAAATGTTGAGTGGTTTGATTTCGTATATGGTATTTTATATGCGTTTGACTCGCTCAAATTTTTTATTGTAGGGGTCTGTCTTGCATTTGCAGCGGGTGTAACCACTACGATAACACTACTTCGTATAGCCGCCTCATTTGCTGGAAACGCATAAAGAGAGGTAGGGCTACTTTTCCTTGGGCAGTTATTACGTGATTAAATCTTCTTGAGGTAAGTAATCATACTTCTTGGCATGTTGAGCTAGTGGTACATTGTCCATATAATGAGTTTGATCTGCAAGTGAATTAAGATGGTTTTGTTGGCTAATATTACAGGTAGTAGAGCTAAAACTGCCTTCATTTTTGGGCAACTTTGATCCATGCGCTGTCGCTGCCAATTTCGTTTCGAATAATTAGAATGACAAGGTATTAAATGGATTTTTCGGTTAATCTGAAGGGCATTTTTAAGCTGATTAATCTGAAGGGAACTTTGTCTCTCCTATTACTTAACCAGGAGGACGGGTTAATCCAAGTTCAGGTTCGCATGATACAACTTGATCTCTTTCTCCTCACGCATATGTATGTGCATGTATCTTTGTCCTAAACGCATCTTTTAAGAGATGTGTATCCACACTGTATGATTAACCACCACTGCAAAACTCAGTATACATGTATATATGGTGCAAGTGTGAATAATGAATCGGAATGTCTAATGTAGTGATCCACTTTATTAACAGACCTTTCTATTTTAACAAGTATACTTGAGGTGCAAAATGGGCAGCTTGGTCAACACAGATTGTTGGGTGGCCATAGGGAAATTTAGTGATGAATACTCAATCTTTTAATTAAATCGATTTCGATTAACATTCATTAGTTTTTTTTTTTAATATTCACTGATAATGAATAGGAACAGTGTGTGATGAATAGTAAATGCTTCACTACTTCACCCCAAAAAAATGTATTTCACTCTTAATTCTTCCCCAATTAAAAATAATGAATATTAAGTTTTAGTCTTTTTATGAGACGATAGAAAAAACAAGTGACATGTTAGAATGAAATTGTTTAACTATTTCATACAATATTGATGGATATTAGGGTATTATATCTAGTTATGATACTGTAGTAATGAATATTATTCACTCTGACGAATGTTAATATAATTATATTGAGATAAAACAATTTGTTAACATTTCATTTAAAATTTCAGTAAATTAGAATATAACCAATGAAATATTACTAATTGCGTATTCATTAGAATGAAATTATTTAACTATTTCATATACCATTGATGGATATTAGTGTATTATATCTAGTTGTGTTATTGTAGTAGATGAATATTATTCACTTTGATGAATGTTAATTGAATTATATTGAGTATTCAGTAGCTAAACACTTCGTATATGTTACAGATGTCAAAACAAAAAATAAGGGTTAACGTAAACGGAAACAAGTTGAAAAATGGATCCATACATGTCAACAAGCAAACAATTCATGATGTTCTTGGAGTACCTATTGGTGGAATCAAAATCGAAGAAATGTTCAACTATGTGATGTGATGTGATATCAACTAAACAAGGAGAGAGTATATGAGAGGCAGCTATGGGTAGCGCCTTATTACATAAGGAAGAGTAGGAATTGTAAAGTATTTTGGGCAAAAGTCATGGGCAGGAATATGCTTTTTACGAAATACAAATGAGGAGTTATTAATTGATACGGAGAGGGTTAAAGAAAGGATATGTGAATTTAAATGAATAGCTTATAAATCCAGTGTCACGTTGTGTCAAATTGGGTACAAGTGCAATAGGTAACACAATAGTGAATGTTGATGTTGGGTAAAAGTTGTGAAGGTGCAGCTCACAATATTAGCAGTTGAGGAATGGCAATGCATGGGTCCAAGGAAGTCAAACACCAAGTAATGTGATTGTATTCTATTGTAGTAGAGATGTATAATTCATGTGGATGACCAAAATAGGTGGTAGGTAGTGTAGTATAAAAACGAGTTTTATGTTGGCAACTAGCAAATCACGCACATTTTTGATCATATAAATGTGCGTGTCTCTAGTGAACATGTCGTCATGTGTACTTCATTGACGGTTTGTTTAGTATGTTGTATCCATTTTTGTTAATCCGGATTCATGATCATTTATATACAACATATCGTTATCAAAATATGTCATCACTTAATATACATGTAATTGGATGTTATAACAACTGAAATTAAATTCTAATATTTATCAATGAATGTTATCAATTAACATTTATCTGGATGAATGTTGTCAATGTTGTCAGCTAAAGTTTATTATCAACGAGTGTTATTACTTAATATTCGCTATCAATGAATGTTATCACTTAATATATACATATATTTGAATGTTATCACTTAATATTTATCAAAATGAACATTATAGCAACTAATAAAAATTCTAACATTTATCATGAATGTTATCACTTAATATTCATCTAGATGAACGTTATCACTTAATGTTCATTATCAATGACTGTTGTTACTTAATATTCTCTATCAATGAATGTTATCACCGTGAATGAATGTTATCACTTAATATTCATCAAAATGAACGTTATAACAACTGAAATTAAATTCTAACATCTATCAATGAATATTATCACTTAATATTCATCTTGATGAATGTTATCACTTGATATTCGTTATCAATTAATGTTATTACTTAAAATTCGTAGTCAGTTAATGTAACTAGTAATCGGAATAATAAGTCTAAGGTGCTTGCGGTAACCAAAGTTGTTCAAATCGACTTATTTTGTTGTTCTTCTTACTCTTGTTGTTGCAAAGTTACTCGAATATATATATGTTGGTTGGATGCTTAAAGTTTCTTTCCATGATTATAATTGTACAAAGTACAAACAGACATATAAGGAAGAGACAAGCACACACAAAAATAAAGAAACAACTAAACTCCACTCAAAATAACCTTGATCAATAAATGTTATCACTTAACATTCATTAGAATGAATGTCAAATTATAACATTCATCATCAGAAACTAAATTATAATATCACATCATATTCATCTAAATAAATGTTATCACTTATTGGTCATTCTCTCCCACATAAAGACAAACACCCTTTGCATTCCGAGTCAAACCATCTGAATATACACTTGCAAGACTCTGATCCCCAATGCTCGTTGATGATGTACATCAAATTTCATTAACACCCTTTGTATTTCCACATTTCATCAAACTCGAGGTGCCATAGAATATGTGTTATTGATGGCCCACGGATCCCTTCATCAACAAGGTACTTTACAACAACATCCGCCAATGTCTTACAAACGTGCAAGTCCTTTTAAATACAAGTCACGAATCTGGTCAAGAATGTACTCTTCGTAACAACGTAACGCCCATTCAGCTTAGCTCACTTGCTCTTTTGGAAGTGTCGGGCTCAGAGTGGGCCGAGCCATTAAGATCTCAAAAGGCATAACCGTAAAAGAGTAAACGTATGAACTTTTAGTTCTGCCTCCGGTATCTAAATATCCAACACTAACTTTCACAACCGTTCATACATGAGATTGTTATCGGTTAATATTCATCAAAATGAATATTAAGTTATATCAGCCAAATTGAATTATAACATTTATTAATTAATATTATCACTTAATATATTCAATAAAATGAATGTTAAGTTATAACAACATAAATTAAACTATACCATTTATCAATGAATGTTAACACTTAATATTAATATAAACGAATGTTATCACTTAATATTCATTATAATGAATGTTATGTAACAATTATATTTTAATAGTATTCACTAATGAATGTTTTGATATAATTTAACAATATTCATCGAAATGAATGTTACTTGATTTACCTGCATCACGTTGCGATACTCTATACATGTCAATGCTATTGAGTGTTTCTGAATTGGAGTTGGAAGTGACCCTGCAGGATTTTCGTCACTAGAGTTCACTTTGAATATCCCCAACCATTCAAAATACCATTGTAGTTACTCGGTTTCAAGTAAGTATTAGGATGCAATTTAAGCCAAGGATCTTGTCTTGGACCACAACACATAATGTTTATAAATATGAACCTTACTCTTCGTTACCCAAGCAATAACATATGCATCGGGTAGTGTACTATTATTGTCTATACAAATATGAAATACTCTTTAGTGAATCTTAATTATATCTGGATCAGAGACATCTTAAAGATTGTATCTGAATATGTTCCATACTTCATTCATCTGATCGAGAAAAAAATGAGTGATAATGGGGGAAAAGCATCCTAAAATAAAGGTACGGAGTTGTAGTGCAATTAGTAGTAGGATCATTATAAAGAACAAACAGTAAAATTCTATTGTGCTGCTCAACAAGTCCAAAGAAATCACTGGTTTGTTAGTTTTGAGACTAATAAACAAATGAATCATGCAAACTCATAGAACATGGAATATCCTTTAATACTTGAAAATAAAAAGAAGAACGAAAGAAGATTTTACTGTCTGAAGACATGTGAACTCCTTAGAGTTAAAAGATACATAAGCTTTGAAAAATAAAACTAAAGGTGGCAAAATGACAGGTCGGGCAAGTTGACTAACGGGTCAACGGCGGTCCGTCTATTTTTTTATTATGGGACAAACCAAGCCCGATTTTGTTGGACTTCGAAACACTCTTTTCTCTACTTTTGAAATTATTTCATTGATAAATAGTATGATAATTATGATTACATTAAATGCTCAAATAAGATTATATAGGAGGTATATGCATTAAAAATGGACTTTGAGCAACTTTGCACTAGTTTGACCAGTTCCTCTTCTAGCTAATTTTTGATGTGACCCAATTGTAATAAAACACTACAAATTGACCCATAAGTAAATGGTACATTTTACCTTACGCTGGTATCAACTGAATCATCCATATCTACACAACAGATAAGTCACATAAAAGTTTAGGTAAAGCAACTGATAAAAGTTTTTCCTATCATAACCAGTCTGATCATGATAAAACTTCAAAGCACATTCTAATTTTTCACCATATGCTTGAAAAAGAAATAGGTAAACAAGGTCTGAAGTTGAATGCATAACCTAATGAGACATGCATCTCGTACTTAAAATGTTGTTTTGACCCATTACCTAGCACGCCAGACCCGACCATCCAGGCACTGAAGAGAAACTGATAAAAATCACCAGATCACACGCATAAGGGATGTGTGTATTTCCTGAGAGTATTATATACCTTTTGAAGATCATTTACTAAGTATCGTTCCAAGGCATCTCTGGTTGAGTGACTAAACAGTTGAACGTACCTTATAGTAGAAACACAAAATGCACACAAACTCTCTCATGTACGAACACATAATAAATAAGCAAGCAATTTTGGGATGGTGTTATCAGTCATAACTAGAGTATAAAATATATCTAGCATGAGCATCCATATAACTTATACAATAAACATAAAAATAAATAATTTACAGTGAAAAGCACAATCAAAACAAAAAAGATAAAGAAATAAACATGTAGGTAACAGGTATTTACTTCCTATATTGCTATGAAAAATTACATAAAAGGTAAAATATTAGCCAGTGGATCACAACTAATGAACTTTCAGTACTCATTGGACTCTTAGTAACTGATAGTTGCAACTAAATATACCCATTAATGAACATTCTAAACAACTACAATAACAAATAAAACCATATGAATCGATTCTAAAGGAGAATTGGAACTAGAAGACATCATAGAAAGTACCAAAACAACATTATAAAGATCCATAAACTAATTAAATACACAAAGATATTAACAAATAGATAATATTCATCAGAGGTAATATTATCATTATCTGAGAACAACATCATGAACAAATAAGTTTCAAAATTAAAATTTACTTTGAGAATATATAACCTGTAGAATGAGGAACATTTGAATTCGACTCTACGGCACATTGGAGCTAGAATTCATCACAACAGCTGTAAAAACACAATTATAAAGATAAAACCTAAAAATCAGAACAATGAACACATACACTGAATAAAATCTAAAGAAGAACAAAACAAATCAGTAAAACAAAAATCAAAAACATATGTATAACCAAAATTGAAAGAATCGATAGAAACAAAAACAAGTGAAATTAATGAAAAATTGAAACAGAGAACAATTGAAATCAAAATTGAAATCATAAACAGAAAAATTAGCGAATCACTAACCTGGAATTGATAACAAAATTGAATTTGCTTGAATGGTTCGATTAATCACGAAGAGAAATAATGTAGATTATCGCTTACGAAATACACCGTATGGATATTGCATCGTACAGGTTTTAATTTCATTAATAAATTAATATTAAATTAAATAAAAAAATAGAAAGTAAAAGAAAATTATACCCTCACCCCTGTAAACACACTTGAATGGAATATGAAAACAGAACATGCGCGGGAAATTAAAAATTTGAAGATATCAAATGAATATTAATATTCTAAATTTTTTTGAGTTATTTATAATTTTGCCACCGCGTTGACTTTTAAGTTGACCAGAATGTATGGCTAGGAATAGCTTCCCTCCTTCCTCCATTTCTTACTTCCCTCTTAATTCCCACCATATATATATATATATATATATATATATATATATATATATGTGTGTGTGTGTGTGTGTGTGTGTGTAGTGGAGGGTTCAAATAAGAATAAGAAAAAGTACAGAACTGCGAAAACTTTTAAATTATAGGAATTTTCACATGTTTAATGATTCAATCATATGTGATTATTAGTGTAGATTAATGTTAAAAGCAAAATAGTTTGACAAAACTTCAAAATCACCTTTAAAATCAAATTTATATTTTTCATTCATGTGCACATTTGACCTGTGCATATGTGAACATTTCATATATTCAATAATTTAATATATTTTTAGTGATTATTAACTTTATTTTGTCAATACTATGAACATTAAATAACATTTATATGTAACTTGTTGCCTTTAAACAATGTAATTTAAATGTTCTCGTAGTTCTGTACCTTTTTATGGTTCTCGTTTTAATGCATATATATATATATATATATATATATATATATATATATATATATATATATATATATATATATATATATATATATATATATGGGATGGTTATTATAGAATCAATCATTATGGTAGGAACCGTAAGAACAATCATTTTCATTTTTAATTTACTCATATGTACACTTTTTGCAATAAATAATACCAGTATTATTAGAACTTTATTCTCTTAACTATTAAATTGATTTATATATAAAAAGTATATATATGATATACAACTCAAAGTTGTGTATCACAACTTTTTGGTGTGATAGTGTGATACACACTAAATTTTTTATAATGTGCATCACATGTTTTATAAAAAAATTATCTCATCTTAAACAACATAAAATTTTAATAATTTTGATATAAATTAAGGTATATTGTTTGGTTATGCGTTCAACTTTACACTTATTACTATTGTATGCTCACAACTTTCGTACTCTTTATCGTATGAGGTGAACCTTCAAAAAATTCTAATGTATGCTCTCAACTTTCATACTATCTATTGTATGAGTTGAACTTTCTAAAAACTCTTAAAACTCTAATTAGACATTTTAAAAACTCTATTAGAAAAGTTCATATAATACAATAGAGAGTATGAAAGTTAGGAGCATACAATAGAAGGTGCGAAAGTTGAAATCATACAATAGTAATGAGTGTAAAGTTGAACGCAAAACCAA
The DNA here is from genome assembly GCA_963930675.1 of Gnaphalium uliginosum. Taxonomy (NCBI): domain Eukaryota; kingdom Viridiplantae; phylum Streptophyta; class Magnoliopsida; order Asterales; family Asteraceae; genus Gnaphalium; species Gnaphalium uliginosum. Next base: position 28,094,384 of record OZ005681.1, on the reverse strand, counting down.
ACAATAAACCCTTGAATTAATCATTTTATAAGATTTGGAGTGTTGTATGAATTGAAACAAGAATGTAGTTGACCTAATCTCATCTATATATTATACGGAGTAATATTTATTTCCCACATATAATATCGTAAATATGACTGCTAGTGTTTATCGCTTAAGACATGTTAACTGAGACGTAAATTGAAAATATCATAAAATAGTATTTTCTAACTTAAGTGTCGGTATCTTTAACTTATAATATTATAGTATTTTTTATATAGCGGATGTTAATCGGTTTAAGAGTCTCGTAACTTTTACTCTCCCTTAGGAGATTTTCCATATCAAAGTATTGTGTGTCATGTTTTTTCTTTTGTGTGATTTCTTGTTGTGGTGATCTATTCCAACAATATTTATATTAAAAGGCAAATAGTTACCCATTGGGCATATTTTAAGGGATACATCCACCGTAAACGCCTAGACTCCACATATATGATCGTCAGGTCAGGAGTTTAAATCCGTGTCTCATCATATGTAGGTGATTTGTGGACAGATGATTTATCTGGCGGTGATGCTCCTTGCGGGTGGGGTGAACATGTACTATTAAAATACGGAACGGAGCTCAGGAGTAACCTTCAAATTACCCTTTTTTTAAAAGGCAAATAGTTTACGAGAATCTGTACAACAATGAACGTATTGTATTATGGACAGATGATTTGCTCAGCGTTGATGCTCTTTACGGATGAGACGGATGCGTACCATTGAAATATGAAACGAATATCAGAAGTACAATCCAAATTACCATTTTCAATTAAAAAGGCAAATAATTTACGAGAATTTGTACAACAATGAACGTATTGTACACAACTTATTCAAGATATGATTATTTATAAATATAAAGCATAAAGCTTGGGGATATGAAGTAATGATTATTAAATCCAAAAAGAATACAAAACTACTATACACGTGCAAGGAGTTCACTATTCGGATATAATCAAATTATCTAAATTGTCTAGTTCACTATTCGGATTGAACCGTTCAAATTGGATATTTTGGTTTTTTGATCGGATCGGACAAAAAACAAATTAGTGTTTCAGTTTTTAGATTAGTTTTGGATACTATTATCAGAATCGGATAATCTAAATAAAACGAATAGTAATTACAGTATGTGTAGTACTCTTATTTACATATCAAAATAGATGTTAAATATTTGTTTGATATTTTTTATTTAAACCTTATTACTCCGTATATAATAGGTATCGTTAATATATATCATTGTATACAAAATAAAATCCTAAGTTTTGATGTAAAAAACTAACTCCACATTTTTATAATTATAAACACAACATGATAATACGTAGCCGTTCATATCACTAATGACATTGCTCTTTCACGAGTCAAAATGATACTCTCCTGCAGTCAACGAACAAATAGTTAAAACCGATCCATCCAAATATTAATATGATTGGATTCAGTTCGGATTTGATATTTATTTGTATACAAATATTCACATTTACCAAAATCTAAATGGATTTATGTTAATGGATCATATCATATCTGATCCAATCATTCCAAATGAACACCCCTATACACTACACGAGAAAGATGAATAAAGAGTATAAAGTCATATTAATTATGATGTGCACAACGCAAAACAATTATGTACTGCATTTAAATAATATTACATATTTTAGATTTTTGATTCTCCAATTCTTTATATATATACAATTAATCTCTCCATTAATACTAAAAGCACATGTTTATTTATACTAAAAGCACATGTTTATTTCATGCTCTTCAACCGCACAAAATATTATAAAAATTCCAATATTTATTTACACAGTTGAAAGAGTAAATTCTATAAATGGTCCTTGTGATTTACACCGATTTACGAAAATCATCCATATACTTTATTTTTCACCTTTTTAATTCAATAAATTTACGTTTTATTCGAAAATAACCCGTCATCCAGCTAAAATGACTAAAATACCTTTGACCATTTAGATCCTTACTATCCGAAAATGACAAGAGAAATAGTACTTTAGTAATTTTAGGTGAAGGAGAGACCATTCTCGAACAAAACATAAAGTAATTGGACAAAAAAATAAAAAATTAAGTATAGCAGGGAGCATTCATAGATTACTCCGATTGTTAAAGGGGAAAAATTATCCCGACAAATATTATTAAAACAAATGATAAGCGTTGCAAATACAATAATTGTGAAAGTACCACAAGACTTAATCTAACAGATAAAAAAGATTAAGTGTATACATAAGACATGCCTTTCATTCACAAGAAAAATTACTCCGATTGAAAACTAAATAAATCATGTCAAGAAAGATTACTCCGATTGAAAACTAAATAAATCATGTGATATGATGTCACGATTTCTGCAGAATAACAGCTTATCAATCAATAAACTATTATTAACCAACTCCAACCCTCAATCATATCATTTCTACACAGGATAAAAGATTCGTTAGGTACATTATTGTGTATTTTCATTATTTTATTAATTTTTTTTACTTTTTATGAGAGTTTGTTTCGACGGATTAATTTCTATTTGTCGAAAAATTATGACCCTTCAAATAAATAAAAAACGGTAATCGTGTCTCAATTTGACAAGCAAAAGTGTTACGTCTTAATCAAAAAAGAAAGACAGATAATTAAGAAAAACGAAAGAAAATAACGGAGAAGGCTTCAAAATGAGAGGAGGAGGGCATGTCGAATTCACTCCAATTTAGGAATAAATTTGTAAGTGTAAAATGCAATATTGTTAAAATGTAGTCAAATTTATAAATGTAAAATGTAGTGTTTCATTGGTAAGATGAGTGAATTTGAACGACAATTTTGTCTTAAAATACAGTGAATTCGATCTGTCACTCCTTCTCTTCATTTGAGGTTCCTCGTAATCTTACCCAAAAATAAAATGTACAATTTTATGTTTTGTTTTCTAAAAGGTTTTAAATATTCAATATTTTGACCAATAAGTCTTTGAAATTATTATAATTTGACTTGGTCAAAAGGTTGGTTAGTGTCACAGTCAAATTAAAATCAAAATGCCGCATTGATCAACCAAAATTTATACAGTATGATATGATGATTGATTATTCATACAGATATACTACAAGAACCATTATAGAATTTAACCGAGTCAAAGTTGGTTACGTACATTTTTGTTTTTTTCTTCATACAATATGACTAATATACTCCATAAGAGAATGTTAAATTTTGACTTGGTGTACTTGTCATGAGTTACTAATGTGTTATGTTGCAATTTGATCAACTTTGTTCGAGTGATAGAATTACTATATGCTTTTATTTAACACAGTTTTTAACGGGATGACCGGATGAGTATTGTTGTTGTTGTTCCGGTGATTAAATGTTAGAACGTAGTTATAATGGTTGTGTAGATCAACTATGCGCAACAATCATATGCTCTTCTAATGTTACATAACGATGATACCAACAAATACGCAAGTAAAATAGATGTGAATCCGTCGATTTGGAGTCATGAGACGGTGCATAGCATCCATTGATGCGTTCTAATATAACGTCATCTCCTTAAATACGCTTTATTAATGCAGTTTCTTATAACTACTTTCACCGTTAAGCATTCACTCGCATCTACTTATAGCGAAGGTTATTTAGTACAAACCTTAGAAATCGGCGTACGCAAAAATTTAGCTCGTAGATTATGTATCTACACAAATTCAATGGTATTTAACACATCTTCTCCTCAACCAACACCACCTTAATTAATCCCTTCCAATCTAAAATACCCTTTTGGTTTATTGGCTTAATCTAAAACTTTGGATTGTGCAATTTTTCTTCTTGCTAAGTTTAATCATGTATTAACATTTTGCATTTTTAAAGAATATTAGCAAAAACCAAAATAATTAACTATTGGTGGACATAATTACCCTTAAAACCCATTGGCATCAACATTATAAAACCACTCTCTAAATATCCCTTTCATATCTTCCTTCTTCTTTAAATAACTCTTTCTTTCCTCCCTTTATTTCTTTTTTCTTTTCTTTTCAAATCCATTCAATTCAATTCCCTCTTCCCATAATAATCACCTTCTTTACAAATGGATTCCGGTAACAGTTGCAGTTTACAATCCTCCGATGATCAAGACTTTGACTCAATACCCGAATCCATGTCTTCTTTCTTAACCCATAACCCGAACCCAAACCCGATTCTTCAACCACCTCAATCCCTAAACACTGCTTTCTTCGATCCTTCATTTTTCCCACCTTCAAACCCGGTTTTTGATCCAGTCTGGTCACCCAACATCCCACCCGGTCCTACCCCAACCTCAAACTTCACTAGTTTCAACACAGCTAGAAACGACGACGTTTTTATGAATTCTCAACAAGGTTTGTTTACCAACTCAAAATCTAACTCTAACCAGTCATCAGCAGTGAGTTCATCAAATGCTAACATGGGTCGGGGCTCCGATCATGATCAAATCGGAGTATCCATAAAGAACCCGAAAAAACGTACCCGAGCTTCCCGGCGAGCACCCACTACTGTTTTAACCACCGACACCACTAATTTCCGGCAATTGGTTCAAGAATTCACAGGCATCCCCGCTGCACCGTTCACCGCCACAGCCGCCGCCGCCGCATCGTCACCGTTCTCCCGTCGTCTTGATATTTTCTCTGGTGGTGGTTTAGGGCCGTTGTATCCTATACGACCGTTGAAAATTCAACAAGTTGATGGTTCTTCTAGTAGTTTCCGGTTACCCCTGTCAAATATTGAAGGTTTACAGAAACAACCTCAAACTTTGGCGAATTTGCAAAACCCTTTGTTTTCGTTTCAATCTCTGTTACAAACGAAACTTCCTCAGCAAGTAACTGTAAATGGGCCTATGTTGGGTACAAGTGCAACAAAAGGGGACGAGAATTTAAGTGGGTTTGCTAGTTCTTCAACAACATGGAGGGGGGTAAATGAGAATTTGATGAATTTTGAGGGAGTAAATAGTGATACTTTGAAAGTAGATGGGTATAAAGTGAATAGTTTAGATTTTGATCAAATTGAGAATGCTGTTTCATCAAGAAATGGTGGTGATCAAACTCAAGGTAACGTAGATTCATGGGTTGGTCCTTCTGATAATTAGCTCCTTTGTTATAATTTAGTTTTGAAAAAGTTGTAATTAGTGAACAATTTTTTTAATTAAAATAGAAATTTAGTTATCTTAATTATTGATGTGTGTCAGAGGGATAGCTAATTATTTAATAGTTTTAAAAGAGTTTATTATTTCGTTATACGCTAAACTTTCAATTTGTTAATCTTGTATTGTCTCAATTTTAGAATTATTTATTGTATGATGTAAACTTTCTAAAACTTCTATTGTATGTTGCGCATCACTTGAAATCAGAAATTGCCAGTTATATGTACATGTCACATGGCTCAAAGTTGGGATCATATGACCGTAAATTCTCGGTTTCAAGTCACATTCAACATGCGATATAGTTTTTATAAGGTTTACTTCATACAATAGATGGTTCTAAAGTTTATACCATACAATAGGAAAAAATTCAAAGTTTAGTGAATAACGAAACAATAAACCCATTTTAAATTAGCCATATTGGTTTAAGGGGATATATAGTGTGCTTTTGATACCGATCAATTTGTAAGTAACTCATTAATAGTTTACATTATTTACCCTAGATTTGTTTACATGTTGTTGATACATTATAATGAATGACAAGAGCTTGTTTAGAAAACTTAGCTCATCTGTGTATAAAGATTTCTACAGGCTTTTGTCAAGGAGGAGTTTGTTGATGCAAAATCAACGCAGTGTGACAAAAGCTTGTGTAGAAATCTTAGCCCGATAAACGTTTAACAAACTGCGAATTTATGAGAACTTAATTAAGTTCGCAGGTACTGTTCATGCGAACTTAGTAGCAGTTCCTATGTATACGCAATTTCTTGTTTCAGTTGGTAACGAGTTTAGAGAGTGTGTACGGATTGTAATAGTGATTGAGAGAGTTTGTAGTTTGGAGCTTATCTGTGTTTTCGGTAATTGATTAATATCAATAAACAGAAACTTATTTACGTTGATTGCATTTGATTTACACTTCATGAATAATCAAAATTAACGAACGTATTCTGCACGTTTCGTTAATTCGATTCAAAGACGAGGTCAACAGTACTAACACATGTTAATGGTATGGGCATTCCAACCTCATTCAACTCTTTTGACACATCGTGTCATCTCATATTTACACCAACTTTTTCTCTCAACCATTTTCACTACAATAGAACTCTTTTTTATGTTACTTTTGTTAAATTAAAATAAACACATTTAATTAAAAATAAAATTCATTTCAATAAGATAAAAAAATAATTTTAATTACAATTAAGTATTACACAACATTAGGAAATGTCATTAAAAAGCAGCCAAAATAAAAATAAAAATATATGAAACACATTTTAAAATTTTTCTAAAAAAGCTCTCTATTTGGCCCATCATGTATTTTAATTAGCCCTATATTAGTCGACATTTTGAACTTCATTTTTCACCTTCTTGTCTGCTATTCTTTTCCATCTCAAGCAAAAAAGAAGAAAACAAAGCAAGAGATAAATAATTAAAAAAAAAAAACAGAGAAAGAAATAGAGACTACAAACCTGCAAAAGAAATTTTCTAAAAAAGAAAAAGCAAAAAAGAATGAAAAAAGAAAATAAACAAGACGAAGAAGAAGAAAACGTTGCTGTATATGGTACGGACTAAAACTTCGTTCAACTGACCCCAACTCCGAAATGCACCCACCCCAACTCCTCCCAAATCTGCTGACATATAGACTCAACCCCGGAGCTTCCCCACCAGATCTGCATATGATTTTATGGTCATTCCTTTAACTTGATAGTACTCAACAACACATAAATAAACAGCACCAATAACTTTCTAGTTTTGAAAATGTATTAAATTTAATTATTTTTCATAGTGTTCTTGTGAAACTCAAATGACCGTACTTCAAATATTTAAAAGACTTATATCGTTAATATATATATATATATATATATATATATATATATATATATATATATATATATATACCAACTAAAAAGTTAAAAATTTGTGAAAACTACTAGTTTACGTATTTGTTTACATGTGATTAACTTCATTCATACGTGAACATTAATGTACGTTTAATTGATAAATAAAAAAGTAAAAAAGATCCTAAAATTATATCGAAAAACACAAAAATACAAATATGTGTTCACATGAACGATAATGTGAACAAATCGGTTCAAATGTGTTTTACGACGTGATTTTTAGAGTTTTTAACATTTATTTATTTCTAAATCTATTATATATCAATGTTCACATATGAATGGAGCGAATCACATGTGAACAAATACATTATCTAGTACTTCCCACAAGTTCTCAATTTTATGTGGTTCTCATTTGAACCTCCCACTATACATATATATATATATATATATATATATATATATATATATATATATATATATATATATATATATATATATATATAGTCCAAGGATCGGGTGAGAACCAAATTATTGGTGAGAACTATGTCCATCATCTACTCCAAGGATGCATTTCACATTCTCCATCTAATTATATCAAAAAAATTAGATGCATAACTTGGTTTTCACAGTTATCATCAATAGTTTGTACTCACCGGATCCTTACTCTACAAATATAGGGTGGACATGGGGTAAGAACTAGTGACCCGTGAGAACTTGAACAAGTCAAACATGCTATTCTTCAAACCGTCAATTCTCTTAAAATTTTTTATCCAGATCCTTCAACTCAAACTTACTTACATATGATTAACATTTTAGCCAAACAAATTACACATTTGAATTCAGTTTTTATCATCTTTAATTTGTTGTAGGTCAAGCTTGTACTTTTCTTTGAATTTAATTAGATGCAGGACTAAAACTAGATGCAAATTTATGTTTTGCATATGAAAATATTTAGATTCAAGTTCATGTAATGATTAGAGATAATTGGATGCAACTTTTACAAATATATAGATAACTCAGATACCAAACTATCGATTATGTTGATGCAATATTTGAGATTGTTAAATAGCTTATTTAATTGTGCTTTAAATGTAAATATTAACATTAGTGATATCGCTCATTTTGTACATGTTTATACTTCGCGATATCATTGTTTTTGTACTTGTTTATAGTCAATTTCATTAACTTTCGATACTTATTAGGTTGGAAATTCATTTCAGGTACAATTGTATAAGGATTGGTGAAAATAGCTCGAATGTTGAAGAAATGGAGAAAAACTCAAGATTTGCTGAAAAGGGTCTGGTACGCGATCGCGTAGCGAGGCCAGGATCGCGTACTGCTGTAGAGTACACGATCACGTAAGGGGTACCAATTCGCGTACGTTATACTGAAAACGAGACAGAGGATTCAAAGAACAAAGTACGTGATCGCGTAAGATTTGCCAGGATCGCGTACCAACTATGGTTACGCGATCGCCTAGGTATCACCAGGATCGCGTATTAGGGCGGCCACCAGCTTTTCTAAATTAAGTATAAATACGATTTTTAGAGATTGCTAACCTAACTTTTGGATTCTAAACTTAAGGTTACGAAATTCTAAGCAACTTTGGAGGTTTTTCCATCACTTTGAAGATGGTTCATCGCATTTAATCATTCGGTTACGAGGAATCATTATTCAATCATTGTAATCATTCGGATACACTTTTTTATTTAATATAATTTTGTTTTCTTTGATTTCAATTATTAATGGTGATTGTTCTAGTTTGATTATGAGTAGCTAAATACTCTAACACTTGCTTGGATGAAATAACCAGTGATTAGGGTTGTTATCTTTTGAGTTTATGAAATTTAATTTATGTTTAATCGAAACCCTTGTGTATTTGAGTTTTAATTAATTGTTGAAACTTGTTGGTGAATTGATTAGTGACTATAGCGAATGTTCTTCACTTAATTAATTCATTACAATTGTATGTCAATGTATGATTGTTAATTGATCACAAATGTGGATTATAAATAAGTTAGACAACGAAACTCAAACGCGTAAGATAGTGATTTTGACGAACGTCTTTCACTAGATTAAATTGTAAGTTAGTGAATTGAAATTAAGGTGTAGGAGATAGCGAACGTTGATCCTAGCTTAATGAAATTTACCATTCCAACTTTGATAAACTGGTTTTAACAAAACACCCCAAAGTCATTAGTGAAATAATCCAAGTAAGTGTCGTTTTAATATCTGAAAAAGTTAATTCTCAATCGATTCTTTAGAATCCACTTCCCTTAGTTAAAATTAATTAGATTCTTAAGCAAAGCAACAATTCCATTGCAAAACTCCCCACATTTATATTTCTTGTTAGATTAATTACATTTGTACATTACTCTTGAATACACATTCCCCGTGGAACGAACTGGACTTACTGTATCTATACAATACACGATAGCGTATACTTACCTAGTTGTGTAATAGATAATTGCGGTATTTCTAACTTTATTTTATAACAAGATTTTACACATCAAGTTTTTGGCGCCGCTACCGGGGAACTGGTTTAATTTAAGAGTTTAATTTAAGTGTAGTTAATTGATCATTTCTTGGAATTTATTTCTGAAATAGTTACCTTTATAGTTAATTTTATTGCGCAGGTGCATTTTACACTTTTATCTTTTGTGCTTTTACAGGTTTATCTGTCAGTGGATGAACACTAGAAATTCGGGTAACGAACTCGTGAGTCCATTGTCCGATCGAGAGAAAACCAGAAGGAGGAAGAGGAAATCGAAGAATAAACCGAGCAGTTCGTCGAAAACTGAATCTGAAACGACGGAGACTTCCAAATTAAACATTGAGAAAGATTCTGATTTTGAGGTTGAGTCATTATACAAGGAAGAAGAGGAACAAACAAGACCAAATTCACCAATTCAAAATCAAATGGCTGAGAATGATACCCCCATGTGGTCTCGTACGCGAACAATAGCACCAACACCTGAATCCGCTATTCGTAGACCACCAATTGACAACAACTTTTTGATCAAAGGTAACCACATGAAGATGATCCAAGATAATCAGTTTGATGGAAGAGTGCGGGCCGATCCACATAAACATATAGGGGAATTCTTGAAAATATGCTACATGTTTAAATATGGGAATAACATGGACGAAGTTGTTCGCCTACGGATTTTCCCGTTATCTTTGACTGGGAAACCAAAAATTTGGTACAAAGAGTTGGAACTGACACTATCCGTACATGGGATCAAATGAGGGAATCGTTTGTTGGAAGATTTTTCCCTCCTACTTTAGCGAAACGACTTGTGAACGATATCCGAGCTTTCAAACAATTGAATGGAGAAACATTAGTGGAAACTTGGTTGAGGATGAAAGATATGTAGAGGAATTGTCATGGCCATGTATTACCGAAGGGTGAGATCGTCACTCTATTTTATAATGGCCTTGCTGATCATACAGCTAGCGCATTGGATGCTTTCGGTGGAGGTTTGTTTATGTACAAAAGTCCAAATGAGGCGTGGAGAATGCTTGAAGATAAGGTAATACTCAGCTTAGATTGGTCTAAAAAACAAAGGAATAAATCAACTAAAAAGACCGTTGCTTTTGCCGAGGGGAGTAGTAGTGATAACTCTGCGATGATAAGTGAGTTGAAGGTCATGTCGGCCTGGTATGACATTCAGTTTAAGACTCTCAAGGGAGAGCTTAAGGAGCTTAGAGATGGGTGTGGTAACTGTGGTGGCAACCATGCCACAGTTCATTGTATGAGAGATGACCAACCTATGATAACACCTGACGGTTATGAAGATAAGGATGCAAAATATGTTTAACATGGTAACTATCAGAGTGGTAGCAACTATCAGCGGGGAGATAATCTAAACAGAAATCCATGGAATTATCAGAGTGGTTCCAATTATCAGGGGAACTAATTTTCTCGACCAAATCAGAACTCATACAATCAGTTCCAGTCGAGAGAACACCCCTCCTTCTGCACCGAAAATGGAAGAACCGATTGTCTCCCTAATGTAGAAGATGATGATGGATTTCATAACTAAGCAAGACGCAAACACAGAGAGGATGAAGACACAAATGGTGAAATTGAAGCTTAGTGTTGAGCAAGGGCAAAAGAATCATCAGGCTTTGATACAGGATTTGGAAAGGAAGATGGACCGGTTGTCCGAGGCATAGAATAGTAGACCAACCGGTGGTTTACTGAGTAATACCCAACAGAACCCAAGGCAATCATCTAGTACTGGTGGTTCAAGGCCATATCAACCACCACCGCCCGTAATGAGCATGCAAATGCTATTACCACTCGTAGCGGGAAAGTATTACCAACACCCTCGGTAAAATCAAAAGTTTCTAACTCTGTTTTGCAGGATACTGATGAGATGGAGGTTGATGAAGAGGAAGAAGAGGTTGCGCAATCCACATCTATTCTGGTTTCACCTACGCCTCCGGTCACACAACCGATGGTGAAGACTTATAAACCGAAGATTCCCTATCCTCAACGTTTGAGTAAGGAGAACATTGCAGACTTATATGGGAAGTTCGTGGACATGATCAAGGGCATTCAGATCAATGTGCACTGATAACATCAAATAATGTCATATTTATATAATAATATTCCCTTATTTTTAAACATTTTTATTGCAAATTATTTATATATGTTACTGATTTCGTTTATATTTGTAAAAATGTATTTAAATTAAATAAATCAAGAAAAGGAACGAAAACGAGCTAAAAAAAGAAAGAAATAAAGTGAAGATTAAGAATCAAGAAGATTGGGCCAAGAAAAAGAAGTTAATTCGAATTTGTAAAAGATAGAAGCCCAAGAAGGAAGCCTGGCCCGATTATGGAATACTCTGGAACCGCGTTTCAACCGGCGGTTAAATTATTCAACCGGCGGTTGAACTCAGATTTGGAACGCGGTTGAGCGCGCGGGTCAAGATCCGGGTTTCGTGAGTAAAAAGCTAACCCAACCGGCGGCTAAGATATCCAACCGGCGGTTGGATGCGCGATCTGAAATCTATAAATAGAGGCCGTAATCAACCCATAAACCATACTTTTTCATATACGAATTAAGTTAACCTTAATTCGTTTCTAGGGTTTAGAAGTCGACTGAAGAGGCTATTTGGGGGCTAGAAAGCTAGGGATTGAAGGTTTTCAACCCTAACGAAGATTTAGTTCGGTTCTTGGGTTTGATTCTTATTCTTTTCAATTTATAATGTGTAATTACATGTTTTTAGATCTGGTTTTGATTACTTTGAACGTGAGCTAATTCTTTAATTGTATTTGCTTTGATGAATGATTATTAGATGAAGGTTTTATGATATGTTTATGTTGATTTGAGTTATGAATGATTATTGAGTTTATTTGAAAGATCCATATTAATTGTGTGTTGATTAATTGTTACTTAACGTTGTCAAAAGACTTATGCTATAACTAAGGTTTGTATGAGTTGTTTGATTATTTGCAATTAAGTAATTTATTAGTTAATTGTGGCTTGAGACTGTAACCGGTAATAGGTTAAGAGAATAGCAATTAATATAACCCGATTAATGTGATAATTTTTTTAACCAATAATTATAAACTTGCGTTAACACGAGGTTGCTGAATGAATTTCAATGATCTGTTGATAGTATTAATTGATTAGGGTTTAGGTTAATAACACATAGAAAAAATTCTAGTGTATTCAAGAGAATCTAGTATTAAGCTAAGGTTTATTAAGATTAGTTAACCTTAACAGGAGACTATCTATATTTGTTAAAATCACCATAATAAATAGTCAACAATTCAATAAACATATCTGAAACTTGAATCGAAGAATCACAAGTCTAAGTAAATACATGCTTCTCTATCTGATTATCTTTAGTTACTTTTTATCTATTTAATTGTTTTTAATTAAAATCGTTCGTACGGAACTAAAACGCACCTCTTTTTTATTTGTAATTTATAATTCAAAGGTTTAATTAATTATTTTAATTTGCACTGATTCCCTGTGGTTCGACTCAGTCTTACCAAAGCTATACTATAATACGAACATGTATTCTTGCCTGGTTGTGTTTAAGTTAACTTTAGTATTTCCATTCAATTAAAACTCGTTATTTTTAATCACCACTTAACACGCATCAAGTTTTTGGCGCCGCTGCCAGGGAATGGTTGTCATTTTTAATTTTTTAATTTTACCGTGTAAAATATACGTTTTTGTACACGGTTAATCTATTGAAAAATCGGCTCACCCATTGTGAATACAACACAGCAGAGGTATGAGGAGGGTCGCTATGCTTCCCAAAAGAGATAGATTTTTAATACGCTTCGCGCTAACCTATTCATCCGCTTCTGAGTATTTTACAGTGGAGCTACCGAGGATTTTCGATGAACTTTGTAAATTAAAACTTTAATTTATTTAATTAATTGTAAATATTAACTGTTTATTTTAATTATGTGTGTATATTATTTAATTTGTGTGATAATTTTTGTGTATAGAAAGTATTTAGCTATAAATAAAATGGAAAATATGCAAGTGGATACTATGGAATTTAAAGACATTCAGGTCAATGAAAGTTCTATTAAGCTGATTCAGACGGTCAGCTCACCAGTCCAGAGTATTGAGAATTCACCAGTGAGAGAGGAACCAGCTGAGTTTGACATTTCTCTAGGATTGCTTACGGTGCACGTATTTTCAAATCCGAATGATATGATGGTGCTTAGAATATCACCAAGGCGATATTCGTTTTTTAATAGCTACCATCAGGGCATCCACTATTGAGTATACCGTTTATCAGAAATAACTCATTGAGCAATTGGAGGAAGAATATGAAAAGTTTAGAAATTCCAAGGCTGAATTTGATCCACAAGTTTTTGAAGATATTGTGATTGAGCTCAAGGAAAATTTGATACCTGGAGAGATGCTCGATGCTGAGTACTGTGAGGAGCAAATGAACCATTATAACTGTGTATATCGTGCTTTTGAGAGATCTTTCTTTCCCTATTCGGATAAGCAGAAGTAGTTTTTGGAAGAAATTAGGGGAAACACTAGGTGGGTCACTGGTAACTTAAGCGATATGCGAGACATTGTGGCGTTAGAGCAAGTGCAGAAGTTCATGGACTTGATGAAGGCCAAAGATTATCTCAACAATGAGAAGTTCTATGTGGATTGCACAGTGGAGTACTATGTTTCAGAAATAATTGATAAACTCTATTATCCAGCGTTCGATGAAACAAATATGCGTATTCCAGAAGACTTTCAGGATGAGCCTAAAGTGCGACTTGCGACTTATGCAACACGAGAGCTTAAATCTGCTTATCATGGTGTTCATTTTGAGACACACCAAAATCTGTTTCATTTGGGAATGTCTGAGATTTATAACCGTATGCTAGATATCTTCTGGAACTCTGGATTACTTATCCCTATACAACTGAGAGAGATGATGAATAGTACCTTAGGAGACATTGGCAAAACAGTAAGAAACCCGACCATTAGAAATTATGCTAATCTACAATTAGGTTTCTATGGGTTTATGGATGCATTAAGACATGTTCTGCCAGAGCGCGAAATGAAGATCGTAGGCGGGTATAAGGTTATTGATGAAAAAGGAATTATAGCCAAAGCCGTAGCAAAAATTACTAAGGAATTTGATGATTTGCAAGAAGTTGCGGAAATACATCATAAGAGCTTTCTGGATTACTCATCATCCATCTCCGATATTACTAAGCCATTGTTTCATCACTTCTTGCAGCTCTATCCCAAAGATTATAAGGAGACAGTTACAGTGGATCTGGGAAAAAGGTTTCGTGCCCCAGCTTTGATTGATGTTTGGTTTGACCGCACTGGCAGGAATTGACTGAGATTGTTTGCATTTATTTTTCTATTTTATATTTTCCGTATTTAGTTTTTCTAATGATTATGTAATTGACTTATTTATTATGAAATAGTAGTCACGATTTAATTAAAGTTTATTTTTGTTGGTAGTTAAAGATTGATGGAAGCATTCCTATATTAAGGTAAGTATAGACTTATTACAAATATACAATAAATGAATTATTAAAACTTTATAATTAAAAGATTTGTTTTAAACGGTTACAAAGATTTTTGAAAAATTAAACCAACCGGCGGTTGAATATTTCAACCGACGGTTGAATATTTCAACCTACGGTTGGATTTTAAAAACGAATTGGACCTGTACCGTACTGGGCTAACGAAGTTGGGCCTGTTGGGCTTAATTCCAACCGCCGGTTGAAATATTCAGCCGATGGCTGGAATTGCTAGGTTTAAACCAGAGTACAGTTTCCTACTCTTCATTTTACAAAAACAAAAACCACAAAAATCACACGAAATTTCCGGCCGAATCTTCACTCAAATCGTCTTTTCATTTGCAATTTTGTTTGTTCTTCCACAAAGGTATGTATTTTCATTCTTTAATCATTTTTATACCTTGAATTTTTGCATTATAAGTTTTTAATTAGGGTTTCATATTTGGGGGTTTTTATATTCCGAATTGTATATAGTTTTTAGTATGAACCCAGTTGATGACATTGTAATGTTAGATTCACTTTTGTATAGGATTTGAATTTAAAAGGGATATATGTTATGATTAGGGTTTGATTTGTGCGTACTCATTTGCTTAGATTTGCATGAATTAATTGAGTTTGATATATGTTGGCTTGGAATTTTTAAATTGGAAAAAGGTTTTTGGCCAGAATTTGGGGAACAAAGGAGTGAAACCGACGACCCAGGTGTCCAACCTCCGGTTGAATTATTCAGTCGACGGCTCGATGTGTCTTCCAGAAATTAAAAACTGTTTCATTATTAAATATTAGATAAATGTATTGTACTTTATGAATTAATAATTAATTAGTAATAGTTTAAGTTTGAATTAATAATTAACACACATTAGAGTGTTTGAGTTAGTTTGACTAGTTTATAACGCTTTGAATGTTTATATATATATATATATGTATATTTGTATAAATTGTAGTTGTGTAATGTTATTGTATTATTGTTAGTATACTTATACGTGTTTGTAATATTATATCTAAAATGTTGTCTTAATCGCTATGGAATTTTATAGTATTGTGTATACTGTAACTAATTGTTGAAATTATATTTTGTAAATGATTTTTAACAGAAGAAGGAACCGGGGGGGGGGGGGGGGGGGGGGGGGGGAGGATTTTGTAGCTAACCCTAATATCAGGACTCACCCTATTTTCGAGTTCGATCATGCTGCATATACATTGGGTCAGAGGGTCGGATTTCGTGATCGATTCGTAGCCAATATTGATCAGCACATTATCCCACCAGATGTTTTGGACTGGAATTTTATTGATAGAGTGTTGGATCCAAACACTGGAGTGTCGGGGGGTTCAAACACTGGAGCATCTGTTGACAGCCAGCTATTTGTTGCCAAGTGGCTACTTAGGTTATGTGTCCTATGCGTGGAGGAGATTATTCAACATCCACGAGATTATTTTCAAAGAACTCATGGTGGAGTTCTAAAGCACAGTGAGATTTGAGATTGGCGAGGATGATGTCAGAGATCATAGTCTGACATTTCAGCTAGGAGGAGTGCCTCGTGCACTAAACCTAGTAGAGTTTTCTCGGGCTCTTGGTCTACATACGTTGGATGAGGAAGCTAATCCTCATTTTCTTGCTCATTTCACAGTTGCGCGTTGTGAAAAGTCTTACGCTGTGGAGGTGGGCCATTTTTGGCCAGAGATTGGACACGGAGGATATGGTGAGAGAGGACCATCAAATGTGTTTATTAGAGATCCGGTCCACTAGTTGGTGCACCGGCTGTTGGCGAACACGATAGTAGCCAGGAAGACGGGGAAGGAGAAATTTCACAAGCCAGATTTATTCTATCTTCATTGTATTACTCAGGGAACGCTTATGAACGTTCCTTGGTGTTTGGCTTGTTGGATGGCCCGGAAAGCCACTGGTACTAGGGCACTGAGCGGTATTTGTGGTGGTCATTTTGTGACCCGGTTGGCTAGATGGTTTGGTGTTCCCGACGCAATGTTTCAGTTGTGTACCCCAGTTAGTCCCGGCATACAGCTTTTGGGACAACAGCAACTTTTTGACATTGATGTGATGAGGAGACCCATTGAGGGAGATTATTTCTTGTGGATGACTCCATTAGCTGAGGGTAGGATACTAGAGCCGCGAGTTAGGTGGAGAGCCCGTGTACCAGCAGCCGAGACAAAATCAGCACCACCAGAGCCGGAGGAGCATCAGGGACCTGTATATGATCTGCATCAGCTCCAGATATAGATCGCGGAGATTCAGCGGATGTAGGAGCAGCAGCAGATTGCTCACCAGAGACATGTGCAGGAGCAGGCACATGAGTTTGAGTATAGTACTTATCTGATGCATCAGCTGATGAGTAGTCCGACAGCTCATCCAGGTCCGGTTCGGCCGTATGTACCTTGGGATTTTGGTTCTTCCTCTCATCATCAACAGCTGCAGGATGATGATGACAGTGACTGATCACTGTGTTGGATATTTTATTCTATTCTTTTATTATTATGATGGATAACTGTTTAATTTTGGATAATTGCTTCATTATTTTTAAGATGCTAGATACTTTATTATTTTGTTTAATATGTTTAATATTTTATGTTTTCTTGAAGTTAGTTTATTTCGGGAGCTGGCATTAACTAATGCTAAATTTTTTAACTTTGTGGATGTGTTCCCTGGAAACCCTCATGAGACTATAAGTCGTCCACTCGGGATATCGAGGGGTTTAAAGGCTTATTGCATATGCCAAATGCAATCGTGAGTGCCTACGAAAGTGAGCTGTTGTATATTTCAAATCAGATCTCTGAAAGCATGTACTTCATAGTCAGCGGAGTTTTTCGTTATAATTTCTTTTCTCCTTTCTTTTTCACTTTTCATGTTTATGTACAATGAGGGCGTTGTACAGTTTAAGTGTGGGGATGGGAGTCGAAAAGAAATAAAGGTTTACTTGTCCTCTAAACACTAACTAGAATTTTTGTCATATTGCATAAAATTTTTGCGATACTATTTTTGGGAGATGATAGTACATTAGGATCATGTATAAAAATAGAATTTTTAAATACTATTTTTGATGTGTTGATAGGCCTAACTAATATTTTTTTAAAGATCTAGTTTTTCTAATTTTACACATAATTGTTAGACATTTTCATTATATGATGTATTGATAGGCTTTCTATACAAAAGTTTTTGAATTTTAAGAAATAATAATCGAACATTAATATAATTTTATGGGAAACACAATTTGATATATGACTATATAGTCTTAATTCTTGTTTGACCTTGTGGCATATTCTGTAATTCTGGGGTTTAAATTTAAATCATTTTGCACTGATCGATTCCTCTGTTGTACTAAGTACAGACCTGGTTTCATCAGAATATCTAAAAAATGAAGAAAAACAAAAATGCTTAAATGTATATAAATATCAGTCAAATTACGTCGCTTTGTTGTACTAAGGTACAGACCTGTCACCGCTGATTTGACAGAAGCTAAAAAAAATGGGTACACTTATACCCGAGTTAAGTTAAGTCGCTTTGCTGTACTGAGGTACAGAACTGTCACCAATGTCTTAACTCTTAAAGAAATGATTTTACAATTATTCACCCATTATATAGAAATATGTTCATGATTTGATTTCGGGGGTATATCAATTGTGGGAGACATTAGTTATATTCATAAAAATAATAAAATGTTATTTTTAAACTTGAGTATAGAAAGTTTAAAGCGAATTAAAATATCAATAATCGTCTTGAAATGTCAAAAATTAGAAATTTTGTGCTTAGAAGTGTTTGGTGAGGTTTAATATAGATTTATATCAATAATTAAGATAGATTTAATTGTTACTAATAAAAAGCATGTTTTCTAGTATGATCACAGAGTAGTTTAAAATGTTTCGCGAAGAAAGTGATATGTACAATTTCTTGATCCTTTCATGGGAGATAAATTTCTAGTTTGTTTTGTATTTATTAGTAATCTACTTGAGGACAAACAGAACTTAAGTGTGGGGATATTTGATAACATCAAATAATATCATATTTATATAATAATATTCCCTTATTTTTAAGCATTTTTATTGCAGATTATTTATATATGTTACTGATTTCGTTTATATTTGCAAAAGGTGTTTAAATTAAAGAAATCAAGAAAAGAAACGAAAACGAGCTAAAAACTAAAATAAATAAAGTGAAGATTAAGAATCAAGAAGATTGGGCTTGGAGAGAAGATTAAACCCAAAAGGTTTGATTATTGGGCCAAGAAAAAGAAGTTAATTCGGATTTGTAAAAGATAGAAGCCCAAGAAGGAAGCCTGGCCCGATTATGAATATTCTGGAACTGCGTTTCAACCGGTGGTTGAATTATTCAACTGGCGGTTGAACTCAGATTTGGAAGGTGGTCGAGCGCGCGGGTCAAGATCCAGGTTTCGTGAGTAAAAAGCTAACCCAACCGGCTGCTGAAATTTCCAACCAGCGGTTGGATGGGCGATCTGAAATCTATAAATAGAGGCCATAATCAACCCATAAACCGTACTTTTTCATATACGAATTAAGTAAACCTTAATTCGTTTCTAGGGTTTAGAAGTCGACTGAAGAGGCTATTTAGAGGCTAGGAAGCTAGGGTTTGAAGGTTTTCAACCCTAACAAAGATTTAGTTCGGTTCTTGGGTTTGATTCTTATTCTTTTCAATTTATAATGTGTAATTACATGTTTTTAGATCTGGTTTTGATTACTTTGAACGTGAGCTAATTCTTTAATTGTATTTGCTTTGATGAATGATTATTAGATGAAGGTTTTATGATATGTTTATGTTGATTTGAGTTATGAATGATTATTGAGTTTATTTGAAAGATCCTTATTAATTGTGTGTTGATTAACTGTTACTTAACGTGGTCAAAAGACTTATGCTATAACTAGGGTTTGTATGAGTTGTTTGATTATCTGCAATTAAGTAATTTATTAGTTACTTGTGGCTTGAGACTGTAACCGGTAATAGGTTAAGAGAATAGCAATTAATATAACCTTATTAATATGATAATTATTTAACCAATAATTATAAACTTGCGTTAACACGAGGTTGCTGAATGAATCTCAATGATCTGTTGATAGTATTAATTGAATAATGTTTAGGTTAATAACACATAGAAGAAATTCTAGTGTATTCAAGAGAATCTAGTATTAAGCTAAGATTTATTAAGATTAGTTAACCTTAACAAGAGACTATCTATATTTGTTAAAATCACCATAATAAATAGTCAACAATTCAATAAACATATCTGAAACCTGAATCGAAGAATCACAAGTCTAAGTAAATACACGATTCTCTATCTGATTATCTTTAGTTACTTTTTATCTTTTTAATTGTTTTTAATTAAAAACGTTCGTACAGAACTAAAACGCACCCCTTATTTATTTGTAATTTGTAATTTAAAGGTTTAATTAATTATTTTTATTTGCACTGATTCCTTGTGGTTCGACTCGATCTTACCAAAGCTATACTATAAACGAACCTGTATTTTTGCCTGATTGTGTTTAAGTTAACTTTAGTATTTCCATTCAATTAAAACTTGTTATTTTTAATCACCACTTAACACGCATCATGCCCTTGGTTGATGTGCTAGCTGGGATGCCGAATTATGCCAAGTTTATCAAGGACTTGGTGAGTAACAAAGATAAGCTATCTGAGGCATCAACTACTTTTCTGAACGATGAGTGCTCTGCTATCGTTCAAAATCAGATTCCACCCAAGTTGGGTGACCCGGTGAGTTTTATCATTTCATGTACTCTAGAAAAGTTTATGACTTGTGATGCCCTAGCTGACTTAGGTGCTAGTATAAACTTGATGCCCTACTCCCTGTATGCTAAATTGTCTTTAAGATCTTTTAAGCCTACACGCATAAGCATTAGACTGGCCGATAGATCATTCCAATATCTTGTTGGGATTACGGAAAATATGATGATAGAGGTTGAACAATTTACCTTTCCTTTGGATTTTGTGATTTTAGAGATGGAGGAAGATAGTAAAGTCCTACTCATTTTTGGACGACCCCTTTTACATAGTGCCGATGCTATAATTCATGTTTAAAATAAGTAGTTGACCTTGGGAGTGGGCCAGGAAAGGATTGCTTTCACGGTCGATAAGGCCATGAAGCATCCTTATTCTACATCTTATACTTGTTTTAGTATTGACGTGATAGATGAGGCAATGGATGAAGAGTTACATGGATTGCTTGGATTGGATTCAGAACTTGCTGAATTGTTGTAGACTGTTGATGAGAAGATGACTGAGGAGGAGTTGCTTGTAGCTGTGGAAGCTAATGAGGATGATGAAGAGCAACTAGTTGAAGAAAGCTTTGAGGAATTGAAGAGTGATGATCGGATGCGGATAAAGACTTCACTTGAAGATCCGCCGAGGGACTTGGAGCTGAAACCGCTTCCAGGTCATTTGGAGTATGCTTATTTGCAAGAGGAAAACTTGCTACCGGTTGTAATTTCCTCTACTCTTTAAAATTCTGAAAAAGCTAAGTTGTTAAATGTGTTGAAATCTCACAAGGGCGCCTTTGCTTGGCGTACATCTGACATACCCGGAATAAGCCCATCATTTTGCAAACACTAAATCAACTTTTTAGATGATGTAAAACCTGTTGTTCAACGACAACGGAGGCTTAACCCGAATATGAAGGATGTAGTCAAGAAAGAGGTAATTAACCTACTTGATGCGGGTATTATTTACCCGATTTCTGATAGCCCATGGGTGAGCCCGGTGGGTATGACTGTAGTGACGAATGACAGGAATGAATTGGTTCCAACTAGGACAGTCACGGGTTGACGTGTTTGTATTGATTGTTGAAAACTGAATCATGCCACCCGGAAAGACCACTTACCTTTACCCTTTATTGACCAAATGTTAGAGAGACTAGCAGGTAACGACTTTTTTTTGTGTTTACTGATGATTGTTTGAAGGCATTTGAGACATTAAAAGACCGACTCACTAATGCACCCATTATGGTTTCACCCCATTGGTCACAACCTTTTGAGTTAATGTGTGACGCTAGTGACTTTGCCTTAGGTGCAGTTTTAGGACAACGGGAGAAAAATCACTTTAGGCCTATTTACTTTGCTAGTAAGACACTTAATGGAGCTCAACAAAATCATACCACTACTAAGAAAGAGCTTCTAGTTGTTATGTTTGTTTTTGATAAGTTTAGGCCATATCTTGTGTTGTCTAAAACTGTTGTTTTCACCGATCATTCGGCCCTTAAGTATTTATTTGCTAAACAGGATGCTAAACCTAGACTCATTCGTTGGATTCTTTTATTACAAGAATTTGACATTGAGATCAAGGATAAATGTGACACTCGACATTTTAGGTCATTCTTTTGTACCTAACCGAAACATTATTACGTTTATTTAGTTCTGTTTTAGGCTAAGTACAGTAACACTTTGTATATATGTATATATACACTTACGCAATTGTTTTAATTGCGAAATGTTAATCGAATGGAATCCGACACGATAAATACGGACGTTGGTGAAAAACATTTTCTTAAATAACGTAACTATATTAAATAATCGTTATTTAACTTATATTATTACGATAATATATTAAACGTTATACGTTTTGTATAAAACGTACCGTACGCAACGAAAATGCGCGAATCGTGCCCGACAACCAAACGAAACTCGAATTATATTTCGACAACTTAAAAGGAAGTATTTTAAATAAAACTTCAATAAAAAATTACGCGAATAAATCGTTAACGAAAAACATAACTAATAAACGTGTAACGATTAAACGAACGACGAAACGAACGGGTAAACGAACACCGCGCGCAACGTAAACTTGGAGAACAAAAATTTAATCAACCCACACCCCTTGTGGGTCCCATGAGCCGCCCCCCATACCCTTTTCCCCTCCGTTTCCATGCCATAACCCACACCCCCCTTACCTCATTACTTCATTTCACACACAAGCAATTTCCCACACTCAATCTCTCCCTCTCTTCTCTCTACTCCCTGAAATTCCAGCCACCACAAACACCCCAAGACCACCCCAATCACCACCACAAACCACCATAGCACCGCCACTTCGTATTGTAAGAAAACGCGAGAAAACGAGCTCACGACTTCTATTTCTTCTTGTTTTCATCATCTCCTTTGTAAGAAACTTCACCTCTCTTGTATTTTACTTGGAACATGTTTATTTTAATGTTATAATGTCCACTTAACAAGATCTTGTCCAAAAACAAAGTCGAAAAACGTTTTGAAAACACAAAAGTGGCAACAACTTGTTGGGCAGAAACTTAACCCGTCTTCAAGGAGACTTTTCATACTCAAAACTTAACGAAAATGAACGATTCAAAAGACAAAACTTAACTTTAAGAAGTTATCTTTTAGTTTCAAGAGGTTTCGAAATTTTTCGACACTGTTTGAAACCCGAAAACGATTTTACAAAAACATGTCGCCATTCTATCTCGGATGGCAGATTTTTGTACTAACTTCTCGAGCCCATAACTCGAGCTACACAACTCCAAACGACATAAGGCTTTTTCCTAAAGGTCACAAATCTTGTTAGCTTTAAAATTTATATAATTACGTCTCGTGAAGTTATGTAGAACTCGTACAATAATATGATCTTTGAACGTGTTTCTGGATTCGTCATTTTTGGACGTCATGGGATTTGTCAATTTATTTGACCAACTTAACGTTAACTAAAAATTATGGAAAAATTATGTTAAGTAGCTAAGACATGGGGGAATGCCTGAAAATTTTCTCGGATTTTATCTCGACACTTTGACTAGTCAAAACGAGCCACGAAAAACGTATAATTTTGAAGAAACAAGCCCCATGGACTGTTTTGGTATTAAATTAGAAACGACACTTTCGGGTTAACTATAAAACGTAACTCTAATTTTTATAGGTTTTAAAAACATATTTAAGAATCGAGTAATAGTTTCGGGTCAAAACGAGCACGTTTGACCAAGTTCCCGAACCCGAAATCACATCAGACCCTTATTGTCGCACCAGGCCCATATCGGGTGCGACACTAACCCCTGTGTCGCAATACCATTCGAGTGTCGCAACCTGCGACACTAAGCCTAGTGTCGCAACATTCAAACCAGCGGTACTAAGTCTGGTGTCGCAATACTCTGCGTCACTAACCCTTGTGTCGCTAAACAGATTCGAATGTCGCAACTTGCGACACTAGGTTCCCAAGTTTCGAAATAATTGCGACACTGATCTAGTGTCGCAATCCGTCCTAGTGTCGCACCTAATGTCGCGTAAATTAGATTTAAAACATGTTTTCACAAAGTATTTAAACACGCGTGACAACAAATAACAACGAATATTTATATACGAAACTACTCGTACACGCAACACATATACCCTTATAAGTATACAAGAAAACAAAACATAATAATAATGTCTTTGGGAATTATTATAACAAAACGTCACCAACGGGCCGTACACGTTTTCTAAACACAAACGATAAACAATCTTTGGACATAACTAGTTGAGTGGACAACTAGCATGGATGGTCTTATGAGATATCTACTTACATACAACCTAATGCGTTTTGGACGCTAGAAGGTTGCACTTGGGAAACACACATTTGCAAATTGCAAACGCTTGCTTACAAGACTCAGGTGAGTCTCATAGTCCCACTTTTACAGCTTTTTACTATTGGGGTGAGAATACATACACAATTTTTCATGAACACGAGTACAGAATCACATATACGGATTGCATGAGTGTTTTACTTCACTAATCCACTAAAGTCCTCTACACATCATAGTTTTGTTAGTATGGATTTAGCGCGAGTATTAATGAACAGATCTATTTGGGGTTGACCCTCCCCGTCCGGGTTAGTCGCGCTAACTGGTCAAACGGACGTATTAGTATTTGATCCTTACGGGTGTTCAGGATTAGGCACTCGCGGAGGCACATCATAACGAGTTAAGCTTCGGACTATGAGCTCATGGCAATAGTGTACATTTACATATCGTAGTTTTGCGATACAAAAAAACTTGGAAATCTCGAGGTTCACACTTATACATTTGATATCTAAACCTATGAACTCACCAACATTATTGTTGACCGTTTTAGTATGTATTCTCAGGTTCACAGCAACAGTAGGATTCCTTCAGGGGGATCGCATAGTAGAGTCGCATGATTTCAGAACTGCATTACTGGAGATTCCCTCACATTACTTTTTGTAAACTGTTATGTAATAGAATCTCCCGTCATAGATGCGGACTCTAGGGATTATATTTTTGAAACGATAAACAATATGTTATCAAACATCTTATCTATGAAAATGTATTTATTTCAAAACGACTCATGTAGAGGTCGTTCGTTGTAAATTTGTGTAATGATTTTTGATTAGTCGTGCCCCGACCCGACTTTCGCTGCATAGAAATTTGAGGGTGCGACAGGTTGAAAACCTTTCCGCCGATCACTTGTCTATGTTGAAAAATTCAAACCTAGACAAGCTAGGCCATACTGACATTGATAATGCCTTTCTGGAGGAATTTTTGTTGCAGGTGGGTGATGATGCTGAGAATGAGGCACCATGGTTCACGGATTTTGCTAACTATTTGGTTGCACGTATTTTGAGTAATAGAATGACCTATTAACAGAAGAGCAAATTCTTCTCAGACTTGAAGTACTATTTTTGGGAGGACCCGTATCTGTTTCGAGTTTGTGCCGATGGGATGATTAGGATATGTATATCCGGAGCTGAAACTATGAGGATATTGGATGAATGCCATAATGGACCGACTGGTGGGCATTATGGACCTTCTGTTACTGGTAAGAAGGTATTTGATGCGGGATTTTACTGGCCCACGAATTTTAAGGAGGCTCAACACTTTGTCAAACTTGTGATGCATGCCAAAGAACGGGCAGCATCTCCAAAAGAGATGAAATGCCTCAACAAAGCATCCAAGTTTGTGAGGTGTTTGGCATTTGGGGCATTGATTTTATGGGTCCTTTCCGCATTCTCATTAGTGTGAATACATATTGGTTGCGGTTGATTATGTGTCCAAGTGGGCGGAGGTAAAAGCTTTGCCTAGGAACGATGCCCGGGTTGTTATCGGTTTCTTTAAAGGTTTGTTTTGTCGATTTGGGATCCAAAAAGCTTTAATTAGTGATCGTGGGAGTCATTTTGCAAATCAACAATTAGAGAAACTTTTGAAAAAGTATAGGGTGACACATAGATTTTCAACTTCTTACCACTCTCAAACGAGTGGTCAAGTTGAAAATACTAACCGGGCTTTGAAGTGGATTTTACAGAAAACAGTGAAAGATAATAGGGCGATTTGAGCAAAGAAATTAGATGATGCTTAGTGGGTATTTCGAACCGCTTACAAGACACCTATTGGCACGACACCTTACTGGCTGCTCTATGGAAAAACCTGTCATTTACCGGTAGAGGTTGAACACAAAGCGTATTGGGCATTGAAAAACTGCAATACGGATTTAGTTGAAGCAGGTAATAAGCGGTTTCTTCAATTGCACGAGCTAGACAAATTGAGGTTACAGGCGTAAGAGAGTTCGCGACTTTACAAGGAGCGGACGAAAGTTTGGCATGACCGTTAGCTTAAAATGAGGAAAGAATTCAAAGCGGGAGACAAGCTACTATTGTTTCAGTCCAGGTTTAAACTTAAACAACTGAAGCTTAAACCAAGGTGGACCGGTCCGTATACGGTCAAGCACGGTTATCCATCGGGTTACGTGGAACTTCACAAAACCGATGGAGGGACTTTCATTGTGAATGGACACCGTTTGAAGCATTATCATGAATACACATTCCCTGTGGAACGAACCGGACTTACTGTAGCTATACTATACACGATAGGGTATACTTACCTGGTAGTGTAATAGATAATTGCGGTATTTCTAACTTTTTTTTATAACTAAATTTTACACATCAATTAGCCTAGGTGTTTAGGATCTCTATAAATAGATGAGGCTAGTGAGGATCATCTAACCATTCATGTAACTTGTGGCGTGAGCTTTCATTTTCAATATCAAACACATAGTTAAATGTGTGATTTGTGGTTTTTCTCTCAACACTCAAACACATTCAAAAACAAACTCATATATACATTCGATTCGATTTGATATTCGATATACGTACAAATTGGGACCGTGCTCAAATGGGTTCCTAAAGTTGTAGTTTAGAGTGTACATAAAAAAAAGGTAAAAAAGAAAAAAGGAGCACGGTTCCATTTTTATTATTAGAATACCAACGAGAGAAAATGAGAAAAGGAGGAAGAAAGAAGAATGGAAAACCAGCGACATTTCTTAAATATCACTTCTTTATCAATCTGTGAGTTTGGCGATTGATTATCAGTAACAAACGTTTGAATCTAAAGATCCTTCAAGGGTTAAAGAAGAAATCTACTGTTCTGGGGGAGAATTTTTAAATAATGATACTGATGATTATTCGGGAGCTTATGGAGCTTATTCGGGAGATTCCGAGAATGAATGATTATCAGAATGTTGAACAGCTAGATTCTTGAAGGTTTATGTGAAGTTGTTGCCACGGGAGAGGTGATATTGTTTTATGACCGTAAGCTTTCTTTGGGCATATGGTGTTGATATAACCCAGTATGGGATAGGTTCGTATCAATTGATAAGGAAATGGATTCGTGCAACTCTCTCATCAAGTTAAAGTTGAAGAATTAGAAGATCTATTACAAGCTATTGTCAATGGGGAGTTTGTTGATGCATAATCAACATACTTGTGTGACAAAAGCTTGTATAGAAAACTTAGCTTGACTGTGTTAAGATTAGCGACACTTAGTGTACTAGCGACACTTGTTAGTGTCGCCATTAGTGACACTAGAAGTGTCGCCTAGCCACCTATAGCGACACTAGAAGTGTCGCCAAGTCACATGTGTGTGTGTATATATAGGTGTAGTCTCGTTCTTTCTGGTAATCAAGTGCGTGCAACGATTTTGTGAGTTAAGAGAGTTTTAGTTTGGTGCTTAATTGTATGTTTATGTAATTGATTAACATCAATAAAACATAAATTATTTACTTTGTTCGCCTTTACATTCGGTATTCAATTTCACGTACAAATTAACGAATTCGATTCTGCACGATTCGTTAATTCGATTCAAAGACGAGATCAGACGGACTAACATATATATTGCCTGTCATGTGCCGCGAGCAGCAACTATCTAAGTACCAAACACTATCAATTGTATTACCTGAATGCTACAACACAACAAAGGAAAAAGTTAGTTATCATTGGAGACCCAAGCCTTGATAGACTTGGGTCTTCCGAGATCATCCATAACAAGCACATCGGTAAGTTTATAGTTTTTCAACAAATCAGGTGGCACTACTGATGTGTTGTTGTTGGATGAAGGTACATCAGCCTTCACAGCTTTAGCTTTCTAAACCTTTTTAGGTTCGGATGATTGTTTATTACTAATGTTGTGCATTGGATTTGGATGTTTATTTTGCACAACATTATTAGATTTCTCAACCGGTTTGAGAGATGGAGAGTTACGCCTAGAAACTGGTTTTGAAAATGAGTTTCTTGGCGTGTATCTCCCAAACTTTTGTCGAGAAGGTAATAAACAATCTACCATGATATGTCCCTGTTCCAACAGTAAAAATAGGAACTTCTTTCAACAAAAGGTTGTTGAGGAGGATAAACAGTGGGAAGCTTAGAACATGAGGCATTCATAGAACAAGCACACGAATGTGTACAAGTTGAGGTGGATGCCTGTGAGGTTGAGTAAATTGATGTTGAAGGTTTTATCAGTTTTTGATTTATCAACTGATTTTCTTTCTTCAGAATTTTCACAAGTGGCTTTAGTTCAGCTGAAGATTTTGATTTTGAAGCCTGTTTCTGGTTTTTAACTTTCGTTGATTCAGTTTTCAAAATCTTATTATCAGATTCAACCTTGGATTTACCTTATTCAAAAATTCTTCATATTCAATAGTGACTATGAAGTTTTCAGCTTTAACATCAACGTTCTCAACCTTAACATTACACTCCTCAGTTACATCCTCAATACTGACCAGAGCATCCTTATCAGTATTTTTAACCGATTGATCATCAGATAAAGTGTCTACAACTGATGAAGTTGTAGGTACAAAGTTTTTGATCTCATCTTGATCAGGCATGGGCAAATACTTCTTTGGGGGAGGTACTGAGTGATAGCAAAGACTTGCCTTACTCTTAGTATCCGTCCTCTACTAGTGCATGATTTGATCAAAAACTAAGGAGGACGCTAACAAGTTTGACAGTTTTTTTTTAGATCAAAAACCTCCACCTTAGATTCAACAAGTTCTTTTTTAAGCAAGCTTATGTCAGTTAGATAACTGTCTATAGCGTCTTGCTGATTATAAATTTTACTTTTTAAATCTTTTATCTCAGTACGGTAGGCTTCAAGTTTCTTTTCAAAGAGTTTTTCATTATCTTTCAAAACTTTGTTAGCCTGTGTTAATTTTTCAAGATTTAAACGCAAGTTATCATTATCCTCCTTGTATCTGTTGACTGAACCAATTAATTTAATGCAAGATATACAAGTAAACGGATCAGTATCAATCTCATGTATATTAGCCACAAACGCATTGTGAATCTGCTCTTCCCCATGAGCACTCCAGCCGTAGCTTTCCTCATTAGCCAATACCAAAGCTGATGATGTGCTGGTCTTGTTACTTTTCTTCTCTTGAGGCTTTGGGTATGGAGACTTGGGAGCAGAAGGCTTTGTGAACCCAGATGACAACTGCGTCGCCTTTTCACACTCTCTAGCAAACTGTCCGTAGTTCTGACAATTATAACACTTCACTTTACTCTTATCAAAACCCAGACTAGATTTTCCATCTCCCTAGATATTCTTCCTTCCGGTTCGCTACAAGAAATTTTTGGCTTTGCGAGTGAGCATAGCCATGTTCCATTTGATGTCCATTTGTTCGAGATCATTAGGATTTATCCGGTCAAAGTCCTCTTCCGTAAGTTCAAGAGTGCTGGTTCTTGTAGCAAGGAAATTCTCATATGAGCTGAGAAACGCAGTGAAAGTAGCTGCATGTTCCTCAGTAGCCAGGGATGGAGAGATTGAGAAGTATAGGATGAACTTCCATAGACTGGAGCATCAGATTTGGAACCAGATGCGGAATGATTTCCAGAGAAGAAAGCAATTCCACCATAAGATTCACCAGTTAGGGATTGGCCACCATAAAGCCTGGGATGTTGAACTTGAGCTCCTGACTTAGTCTCCTTCTTCTGCATGTTAAGAGCATATGCTTGTAGTTTACCAATCAAACCCTCCACAACGCTTCTCAATAGCATTCCACAGATCATAAGTAGTTTCATGATGTTGAAGATCTTGAGAACTTCTTTAGGTAGACACATTGTGATTGCTGCATGTGTTTTTCTCTCTATATCCCAAGCCTTCATCTCTTCTGTTGTCATGCTTTTAATTGGTTTTGGTGGTGGAACTCCCATGTGTGTTCCGTCAGCAACTGGTCTGTCATATCTTTCAGTAAAGGGGATCCACATTTCATGATCATTGAAGGATACAAAAGCCTCGAATCTAGATCTCCAGCTTGCATTATCGGTATTCGGCATAAACAAGGGTGGTTATTGGTACTACCGATTTCATTATTATATTTAAGCAACGCATTAACATTCCGGAGAAACATCTTTAATTATAAATTTTTTCTAAGTCACACAAATAGCGACACTTAGGTAGTGTCACAATAAGGACAATGGCGACACTAAGACTGTGTCGCAGTAAAGCACTTGGCAAAAATCACAAATTCAAACAAGTGCCGCAAGAAAGTGCCGCACTAATGTCAGATGGCGACACTTGATTTAGTGTCGCAAGGGTAGTGCCGCAGTGAAGGACTTGTAATCGAGAACAAGTGTCGTAACGAAGTATCGCAACAAGTGTCGCAGGTAAGTGTCGCAAATCGCGACAATAGCAGCAAGTAAACCCTGAAATTCGAACTTTGCAAAAACCCTTACGAAAATCGACGATCAAGCAACGAACGAACCCAGCAAAATAATCCTGAAATCAATTTCAATACTCCCAATCGCACATAAATGAACTGAAACAATTAAAACATTTACGTACCTTCGTTTTTAATCCGAAAAGAACGTTTAAACACGATCCGAAATCGATGATATCAAACAGTGGTTCTGATACCACTTTGTAGGTCCTTTATCTCAGGATCTATCGAATCGTTATGTGTTATACGTGCGGAATCCGTATAACAAAGTATATGAACATTTAACGAAACACACAAACGTAATCAATCACAAACTTCTGATTATATTGATATTTTTCGTATAAGAATTACAGAAGAACACTCTATATTCGCATACAACTCTCAGGGCTTCGTCACCCTTCAACTGAAACCCTAAACGTCTATTTATACATTCCGTTCTGACACTTGCTCTAGCCGACTCTTGCGACACTAGGCTAGTGTCGCAATTGCGACACTGAGCAAGTGTCGCATAACAGCACTTATACTTATCTAATATTCACTTTTCATTACAAACTGATTTTTACATTTTGACTCGTACAGACTCTGACCGACTTTGACCAACTGACTGACAGACAGATATGCATCAACAAACGGGGCAAGTTGGTGCCATATACGGAACCTATAGGTACCATATACGGCCTATAGGTACCGTATAAGGCCCTATATGGTGCCGTTTAGGGCATCTAGGGGTAGCATTTGTTTTTTCCCCGTTGTTAGGTGCTTCGTTCGTTGCTTGTTTTGGTCGTATCTTCTTCGTTACTTGTCCGTTTGACTTAACTCTTTCGCCTGTGATCTCGTAATTCTGTTACACTTCTAATGACACTAATTTGAGGTATTTTGGATGTCTCTAGCTCGTACGTATCCAGAATGCGATCGGTTTGTCTCTAGATGCTCTATCTTCTCGTTCCTTGCCCGTTTTGCTTGATTCTTGATTCTTCGATCTCATGATTACCTATGAAGATAAATAAGAGTGGAAGAATCAGTTGATGTTTATTTGCCTCGTTTTACGTGTTGTTTGGAGGTTTTTAGTGATTTTTGTTGTAACGTCTTTATTTGAACCATTTTGGTGAATTTTAGTAAATAAACATTGATTTGAGATGTTTTTACCAAATATTAGCTCAAATTGTGAGGAATAGTGTACGTAAAAACATGATTTTTACGTTACATCAAAACCCTAGAAAACTTCCACATACTCTATATCACTATAGCATTATATTAACAGCCTTATTTTTGTGTAGTCATCACCCGTACCATATTTCTTAATGTTCCCTAGTTAGATTTTGGATGGATTTTACTGAAAATGTGACTTTTAAACTTTTTGAAAGAGGATTCCTAAATGTGTTATAGTCATTTGAATTGTGGTTAATGAAAAGTGGTGAAAGTTGTTGGGGATCAAAGCTAAAAAGCTTGAAAGTTGGAATTGTGAAAGTAAAGTTGTTAAAGTTGGTTAGTTAAAGCCACTTAAAAGCCATAGAGGTCATGGAATGCAATAAAGTGCAATTAGAAAGTGAATTAAATTGAATATATGCCTATTGAGGTTTGATGAAGTGGAATGAAATTGTGAATTATTAAGTATTGTAAGGAGAAATTCTGATAGTGACTGAGATAACATATGAATCCTAAGCTTTATTATAGGTCACATTAAAAATTTCTAGGTAACATTCCATTAACTTTTTAGCGGGTCTTGACTATCAATTTACACCCATTTATTTTGAGTCTGACATACCCTATTCCATCCACACCTATATGATTACAACAAACGTACCTTGTAAGCCTATGGTAACTATTGCATCACGACTTGGCTTTATTGATATTCCCTACCTTGTAGTATAGGTTGAGAGTTGAGTGATCTAAACACATTTTTTATTGTGAGGTGCTAGGTCGTGTATTCGAGCTTGATAGATTAATCGTCTCAAGGGTTTATAATGATTATATATATTGTGCTAACATGATTGCTTATGTGATTATTGTTAGTATTTATTTTTGAAATCTTGACACCGTTTATGAATGCAAAGGGAGTTTGTTTTCGATTTGTAAATCATAGTTTGCTTGAGCACAAGCAAAGTTCTAGTGTGGGAATTTGATATCGCTCATTTTGTACATGCTTATATCTCGGGATATCATTGTTTTTGTATTTGTTTATAGTTAATTTCGTGACTTTCGATACTTATTAGGTTAGAAATTGATTTCAGGTACAATTGTTGGAGAAACGGTGAAAGGAGCTCGAATGGTGAAGATTTGGTAGATGTTGAGTACGTGATCGCGTAAGGGTGCCAGCATCGTGTACGTACTGAAGAAAACACGTCAGAATGTTGGAAGACAAACGTACGCATTCCCGTAGATTTTGCTAGGTTCGTGTATAAACGATAAGTACGCGATCGCGTATGCATACCAGAATTCCGTACGTTGGGCAGTGCAGCCATATTTTGGAAACCACTATATAAACGAATTTTGAAAGTTTTTAACCTAACTTTTGATACTTCAACATTAGACTGCGAATTTCTAAGCATTCTTAGAGGGTTTCTCATCATTTTTGAAGATCTTTCATCCGTGTTAGTCATTCGGTTACGAGAATGATCATCACATCATTTTATTCATTAGGTTAACATTATTTTATTTATAATATTAATCTTGGTTGTTCTAGTTTAATTATGAGTAGCTAAACCCTTAATCACTTGCTTAGATGAAATAACTAGTGATTAGGGGTGTTATCTTATGAGTTTATGCAATTAAATTTACATTTAATCGAAACTCTTACGTAATTGAGTTTTAATTATTGTTCAAACTCATATGTGAGTTATTAGGTGATTATAGCGAATGTTTTTCACTTTAGTAATTCATTATCAATTATTTGTCTATGAGTAATTAAACATTGAATATGGACACAAATTTGGAATAAGTTAAACAACTAAATTCAAACATGTAAGATAGTAATTTTGGCGAACGTCTTTTGCTAGATTAAATCATAAGTTAGTAAATTGTAACTAAGGTGTAGGAGACAACGAAACCTAATACTGGCTTAATTAGATTTACAAATGCAACGTTATATAAACTAGTTTTAACAAATACCCCAAAATAATTAGTGAAATAGTCCAAGTAAGTGTTGTTTTAATTATAAGATAAATCTTTAATCTATCGATTCTTCAGAATCCACCTTCATTACTTTAGTTCAATTAGTTTAACTTGCAAAGCAACAATTTGGTTGCAAAACCCCCCCAATTTACATACTTGTCAGATTAATTGCATTCTTACTCAACTCCTGAATAAACATTTCATGTGAATCGACATGGACTTACTGTAGCTATATTATACAAGATAGGGTATAGTTACCTAGTTGTGTAATAGATAGTTACAGTATTTTTAAGTTTATTTTATAACTAGATTTTACACATCATACACCCAACTTCATAAACACCGCACGGTTACCCGAGGAGCACAACTGAACAAGAAGTGTAACGCTAATAAAAGATTCATAATATTGGATATTATTGCATGATTCATTTGGTTAAAATGAATAAGTTAGTCGAATGACAAATAGAACGTTAAAGTTATTTGATGTGATCTAATAAAGTAACTCGGAAATTATTTATTTATTATACGATAATAAATAAAGTTAAATGTATTAATACAAAGAAGTTTTATTAGTAAAAATAATTATTGTCATTATTTATTTAATAAACATTTATGTTAAGGATTTATTTATAATTAGTTTTATAAATAATTTAACTAGTTTAATTAAGTTTAAACTATTGGGTTCTATTTGTAAATGGTCATGCGCTAGTTTAATAGTGATTAAACTAGAGGAACTTTAGGGTAAGTATCAAACTTGGTGGACAAGTATTGTGACACCCCTCGAAATCAGGTGAACTCCGTACACCCTAATCATGCATTCTTACGTCAATTCCCTCATAATTGAAAATAACTTGACTTAATTGTGATAAGTCTAGCACGAGCCCACGATGCATATTTATGATGCACACGATTTAATGCATGATGCATTACACATACGTAATTTTCTAAGAATTTCTCGAAACTATCGGAATGATCCGATGATTACGAATGTTGGTGATAATCTTTCAGAAAATAACTCGAAGCTATTTGATAAGAAATAGTAGTTATTAACTTTATATTGTTATGTTAGGGATATGAGCATAACGATTATGTACGCTTAATTAACACTCATATACTTTAAATACGTACAACGACAACTAAGCATACGTGATTTACTAAACGAGGTAACGACAGACATTCGAATAATATCAAATTAACTAATAATGTCCTAATACATTTAATTTACCCTAATTACCTCTAATTAGCCCTAATCACATACTACACAACTAATTAACCTAGATTAACGTAATGGCCTAAATATCTAAACTAATCAACTCTTGAGCTAGAAGAAACTAAAAAGGGCCCCTCCAACCCTTGCAAAAATCAGCCGTAGGGGACCCTTTGGACCCCCATTTCTCCTTTGTCTCCTCCCATTCTCACCATGCTAAGGTTGATTGGTATGGAACGAGTCTTAAGCACATTAAATAATAAGAACAAGAACGCATTCACACTCTCCCTTTTCCTCTTCCCTTTCCATCACCATTTTCATCATCATCATCCTCTCATCTTTCTTCAAACAACCACCATGAACCACCACTTTTACACTACATTTACACCATTATTACCTACTTCTTAAGCTCATAAAAACATCCTTTGATCTTTAGAAGTCTCATACTCTCAAGCTTTAGAATCACAAGGGAAAAAGTTAGAAAACGGTTTATTGGAATATTTGGGTTGAAGATCAAGTTCTCTTCTTTTCTTTCTTCTTTTCCAACCGATAGCATTGTAAGGAAAACTCCTCTTGATCTCACCATTTTATAGATTTTATGTATTTGTATGCTAGATGTTCACTCACATGAAAAATCGACTAAATACATGTTAAAACTTTGATTTGAACGTTTAAACCGTTAAAAACCAACTAAACAAACTAATAAATGAAAAACACAAAAGCTGGCAGATTCTTTGGACTAAAATTAAGACGTCATAACCTGAACATAACATGAGAAAATTGAGTGATTCTTAAGCCAAAATTTAAGTTTAAGAAGTTAGGTTTCCAACCCAAGTGGTTTCATGCAATTTGGACAAGTTTTGATACCCCAAACCGATTTTATAAAAACATGTATCCAATCTGTCTTCAGGAGACAGAATTTGGTCTTACTTTTTGAGACAATAACTTTTTCCCTACAGATCCAAATGACATGATTCTTTTTCCTGAAGATCAAATTTTTTCTAATGTTTGAAAGTAGTATAGGCACATTTCGTGAGGAGGAGTCTAAGTTAGTCAACAAACGTTTTTTCCAACGACTATCCAGAAAAATAGCTACTGGACCTTTGTATACTAATAAATAACTTTGAACCACTTAAACATATCTAAAAATTATGAATCTACTTTTAATTAAACCTAAGACATGTAAGAATATATGATAAAAAATTAATAACAGAATACATCCATTTGACTAGTCAAAATGACGTCACGCGGAAGGTCAAAATCTGACAGAAACCTGTTAAGAAAAAGAACATTAAATTAAAAGGATTTTTAAGTGTTTAACTATTAAAACTCTAACGTAAACTATATGTAATGACTTATAAACATATTGGTATATATATATATATATATATATATATATATATATATATATATATATATATATATATAACACCCATAAACATGTTTAAAAATAATATATATTTTAAACAAACAAACGAAAACTATTAAAAACATGTTTTATCAAAAAGCAAAATGTAAGGTTTAAAACGAACGAAAGATATAACCGAGGGACTAAAAAAGAAAGTATTTGAATAATAGTTTTATATCTTGGATAAATAAAAGAACTTGTTTAACAACACGTTTTAGACAAAACGAGATCGATTGCACGGTTTAAAAGTGCGTTTGTTGGTGCATAATGTGTGTCAGTCATTTGGTCAAACAATTGTAATTGTCAAAGTCAATTAGTCCGCGTTTGTATTGTGTTTAGTGTGTATATGCGAGTATGTAAATGAATAGAGTAATAGAAAATATACACAAATGTACTGTTCGTGCGACACAGAGCCTGTGTCGCTATAGCGACACAAAGGTTGTGTCGCAATGGGCTGGGCCTGCGACATAGGGCTTGTGTCGCAGGGTCCAGTAGGGTTTGTATAAATAGAGAGTTAGAGTTTATGTTTTGGGTTGATCAAACCCTAGAAAGAGAGAGATACGGCAGAGAGTGTGAGAGGGAGAGAGTTTGTGATTTGTAATCTTTATTCTTCAAGTGTTTATATATACGAAAAGATTATTGAATCGTTGTGTTTGTGTTTACGTTTCAATTGCTTGATTGATTGTTTCCGCCTTTCAATTGAGACAAACGACAAGTCAAGATCCGTGATTAAGGGAACCAACAAGTGGTATCAGAGCCTTTGGACGTTTGTTTAAAGATTTAATCGTTAATTGAAATGTTTTCGGTTTGATTCGTGGTGTTTTTGGTGGTTTGATCAACGTTTTGGGTCTAATCATTTAGCTTCTGGAAGTGTATTTCTGGGTTTGTTCATCAATTATCGTTCGAAATTCGTTAGGGTTTCGAAAATTTTCGATTTTTAGGGTTTTTGGAGCTGCTGGCCGCGACATTGCGACACTAGATGCGACACTAACTTTTGTGTCGCTACTAGGGTTCCTGTTTTGTATTTGTGCGACACAAGCTTTTGCGACACAACATTTCGCGACACAGCCTGCGACACAAGTGTGCGACGCAGACTGCGACACAACCTGCGACACAGCCTGCGACACTAACTTTGTGTCACATAAAAAAAAAAAAGGTCTTAATTTTGATTTTGAAAAAGTTTCGTTTTACTCGGACAGTTTTCGATATTTTCGAATCAAATTTTGAAGGGAAAAGTCAAAAGGACGAAATTTTGGTACATTTCTGGATTAAAATGTCGCTTAAAAGCTTTTCCCAATTACTAAAACATAACAATGAGATCGGTAGCACTAATAAACCTCCATTATTCACTGCCAATACTCCTTATGTTGAATGGAGAATACAATTTGAGGCATTCATCGATGTCAATGATCCTGATATGCAAATATATTTAGAGAAAAGATATGAACGTCCTCTTAGAACTGGTGTTTTTCCCAGAGAAGCTCCATTTAAGCCTATCAAATCCATGAATCCTGAAGAACGCAAGGCTTATGATACTGAAAGGAAAACACATGCTGCGATCACCATGGCACTATCACAACCACTCATAAAGCAATTTAGACATCATGAGCTTGCATATGATTTATGGCAAGCCATTGAAAGGTGTTGCGGTGGAAGTGAGCAATATGAGAAGAATAAATTGCAGCTATTGAAGAAACAGTATGAGTTGGGCGATAATCAAGTTCTCATGGCTCACATAACGAGTAAATCTGAGGTACCCATTGAAGAGCCATCATCTTGTGTGTCATGTATCAAATTAACCAATAAAGTTAACAGATACAGTGAGGATACCGAACGCCTGAATTCTGATTTAGAAAAACTTAGTCAGGCAAATAAAATTTTGAAAGATAATGAAAAGGCTTTTGATAAGAAACTAGATGCTGCGTTTTCTGACCGGAAAGAATTAAAAGCTAAGATTTTCAGTCAACAAGATGCAATTAATAGTTATATAAAAATGATTGCTTTACTAAGAAATGATCTTGCTGAAAAACAGTCACAAGTAGATGACTTAAATCGAAAGCTTTCAAATTTTTCAACATCCTCACTGGTCTTTGACGAGATCCTCCAATCGCAAAGGACAGATACGAAAAGTAAGGTTGGTCTTGGTTACAACTTTGTACCACCTCCTTCTAACTATCTGCCAATGCCTTCAAAGGATGCAGCCAAAGACTTTGTACCTACCTTTTCAAAGGTAGATACAAAATCTGTTGCTGAGTCAGTGTTTGATACAGCTCCAACTGTTAAAAAGCCTAATTTTGTTAAGGCTAAATTTGTATCTCCTGTGTGTATTGAGGAGATTGTTGAAATGGAAGACTTAACTGAAGAGTCTGAGGTCAAGGTTGAAAAGGTTAATGTTAAGCCCAAAAATCATATACTTGCTAATGAAACTGAACAAGTTTTAAATAATAAGGGCAAAACTAAGGTTGTAAATGAATCCGACTCTGCTAAAATCTTAAAAAAGGATTCAAGAGGAAAATCTTCACATATCTCACAATCATCTGTGACTAATCTGAAGAAAAATAAAATAATTAATAAATCAGTTAAAGAACAACCTTCAACATCAACCTGTTCAACTTTAAAGGCCTCTACATCAACATGTACACATAAGTGTTCAAGTTCTGTAAATGCCTCAACCTCTAAGCCTCCCTCAGTAAATCCTCCGTCGAAACAATTTGAGGGTAGTCATTGGAAAAGGCCGTATGTGGAACGGCGTTCGTGTTTTCGGTGTGGTCAACAGGGCCACATCATTAGGGATTGTCGGTTATTATCCCTAGATAGGTTTGGTAGAGGGATGCCAAGAACTTCATTGTTTAGAAATTCTTTTCAAAAATCTTTTTCAAGGCGTGGTTCATTTTCGCCTATATCTAGTTGTGCATCCAACTCTTCAAAACCTATGGCTAGAGTAAACAAAGTTGGGCCTAGTAGACCTGCTGTTCAAAAGCCCAACATTGTTGAAAACAAATCATCTGAACCTAAACGGGTTTGGAAACCTAAATCCACAAACAACACATCAATGAAATCAACTGAGTTTTTAAAATATCATAAACTCATTGATGTGATGGTTATGGACGATAGTGGACAACCCAAGTCTATCAAGGCTTGGGTGTCTCATAAGTACTAATGTTTGTTTGTGGTGATGCAGTCCGGTTTTTTTTTTAGCTAATACTTTTAGTGACTGCAAGGATGTGATCATGTGTGGTGATAATGTTTGAGCGAATGGATGATATTTTTGAAGTGAAACAAGGTGGTTAAAAAAAAAATAAATAAAAAAATAAAAAAATAAAAAAATGCTAAAAGAATTTGAATTTGACTTGATATGTGACTTGAAACCCTTCTGTTTTGTTTAAATGATTAGAAGCTAATATTTTTGTGTAAAGAATTTGCTGTTCAGGGGGAGAAATTTTAAAAATTCTAATTTAAAAAAGTCAAGAAAAATATGAACAGGCAAATTCTTGATAGGTGCAACTGCCATTCTTTTTACTTGTTAGTATTAAAGAAATGCAATAGTTGCAACATTGTTAAAATAGACGTTGAATTGTGTCTGTAAACAATTGGGGATATGATAGTACATCAGGAAACATGCATAAAATGGAATTTTAAGATTTATGTTTGATGTGTCAGTAGATTTATCTAGCATAATTGAAATACCTTTTATAAATATTAGCTTCATCAAATGATGTATTGGTAGGCATTTGTTCTAAAGTTACTAAGAAGCTTAACTTTCAAATATGCATATTATTTTATATAAAGACATATTAATATGTATGACATTAAGTTGAAATAAGGGCATAATTGTCCAAAATATTTTGACACCTAGTCTTAATATTTGGATGATAAACATGTTATGATCTAAAATAAAGGGTCTCTGTATGGAGTTATCTGGAGGAATATATTAGTTGTCTCCTCTGTTGTATGAAAATACAGACCTGGTTTCATCAAATATATTCTTGAAAAGCACTTAGGTACGTAGTCTATGTTAAGAAATAGACAACTATTACGTACCCGTGGCATTCTTACAATTCCCAAATAAAATGTACAAATGTACAGAAACGTCATAAAAAGATTGCCTCGTACTGGTTTGTGTTAAACTATGGTACTCTGTTGTACGAAAGTACAGACCTGTACCCTCTAGTTTAAAGTGTTCAGACTGGTGTTGGTTCAACCAGAACTACTGTTTATGTGACTCTGTTGTACGAAAGTACAGACCTGTCACCGCTAGCTTGGTTCTAAAGATAAGTCCATACCTTCACCCTCTATATATAGAAAATACTAACATGTTTTGAGTTCAAATGTATATTTTAATGTGTTTTATATACTCTAATATGCATGCTAATAATAACACAAGTGATTCATCTTATTATGAGTTGACATCATACACTTAAGTACAAATGTTTAGATGGATAAAAATATCAATAATCGTCTTGAAATAATTTTTATAACAGGTGATTTAAATATGCTAAGTAAATTTAAAGTGGACAAATATACTGATAATCGAAATAACACTTACTATTTCCTAATAATTGCATGTTATCCTGATATGATCCCTAACCAGACCAAAACAATTCCGTCCCCAAAAAGATTGTTTATTTATTGCTTTCAGTATTTTAATTATGTCTTATAAAGAAAATTCCAAAAATATTTTATTTCTGAGTTATTTTATTCAAGTTACATATCATGCTCATATTCAAAAGACAAGAATTGATGAGATTTCTCCAAAGACTTTGAAGATAAATACTATTGGAGAAGCTATTGATGAAAGAGATGATGGTCACTGAAGTTGAAGATCTAATTGGATATCAGTCATATGAGACTGAGCATCAAGACTGTTGAAGACCAAGCTATCTCAATGGGGGAGTTTGTTGGTGAAGACTAATTGAAGATTATTTGACCAAGCTGCTGACATGGGGGAGTTTGTTGGTGCATAATGTGTGTCAGTCATTTGGTCAAACAATTGTAATTGTCAAAGTCAATTAGTCCGCGTTTGTATTGTGTTTAGTGTGTATATGCGAGTATGTAAATGAATAGAGTAATAGAAAATATACACAAATGTACTGTTCGTGCGACACAGAGCCTGTGTCGCTATAGCGACACAAAGGTTGTGTCGCAATGGGCTGGGCCTGCGACATAGGGCTTGTGTCGCAGGGTCCAGTAGGGTTTGTATAAATAGAGAGTTAGAGTTTATGTTTTGGGTTGATCAAACCCTAGAAAGAGAGAGATACGGCAGAGAGTGTGAGAGGGAGAGAGTTTGTGATTTGTAATCTTTATTCTTCAAGTGTTTATATATACGAAAAGATTATTGAATCGTTGTGTTTGTGTTTACGTTTCAATTGCTTGATTGATTGTTTCCGCCTTTCAATTGAGACAAACGACAAGTCAAGATCCGTGATTAAGGGAACCAACAGCGTTTTCATAAATAATACGCATTTTAAAAGTATAAACATTTAACGTATGCATTGATAACGAAATAGCTATGTTCTCGAGAAACATAAGTATAAGTATGAAACGATACGAGGATACTAATATTTTGAGAAATATTACTTATAAAAAATATCACCAACGGGTCGTACATATTTTTGAAAACGATATACACATAATCCTACTAGTTGAGTGAACAACTAACATAGATGGGCAGTTAGCCGTCTACTTATACGAACGACGTCATGTGTTTAGGACGCTAGGAGGCTATTTTTGGCAAACACATTCGCTTTTAAACGCTAGCACTCACACAACTCACAAGGTGAGTTCACGGCCCCTATATATAACATCCATAAACATGTTTTAAAATAATATATATTTTAAACAAACAAACGAAAACCATTAAAAACGTGTTTTATCAAAAAGCAAAATGTAAGGTTTAAAACAAACGAAAGATATAACCGAGGGACTAAAAATAAAAGTATTTGAATAACAGTTTTATATCTTGAACAAATAAAAGAATTTGTTTAACAACACGTTTTAGACAAAATGAGATCGATTGCACGGTTTAAAAGTGCGTTCTCACAAATAATAAGCATTTTAAAAGTATAAACATTTAACGTATGCGTTGATAACGAAATAGCTATGCTCTCGAGAAACATAAGTATAAGTATGAAACGATACGAGGATATTAATATTTTGAGAAATATTACTTATAAAAAATATCAGCAACGGGGCGTACATATTTTTGAAAATGATATACACATAATCCTACTAGTTGAGTGAACAACTAGCATAGATGGACAGTTAGCCGTCTACTTATACGAACGACCTCATGCGTTTAGGGCGCTAGGAGGCTATTTTGGGCAAACACATTCGCTTTTATACGCTAGCACTCACGCAACTCACTAGGTGAGTTCACAACCCCTATTTTACTGTTTTACTGCTTTTAAACTGGGGTGAAAAACACATGAATGACTTTCATCTGATACTAAGAAACATGACGATGAATCTTTGTGCCAACCTACGTTAACTTGTTGTAGTGCATATAAGCCCTCTTGTTTGCAAACTATAACCATTAGCTAGATGACGCTAGCAACTGAATATACAGATAGTACTATCGGGATGACGTCTCTCCCACATTTGTTAGTCATGCTAACTGCCGACAATGTGTCGAGACTAGGAGCGTATATTTAACCGGTCCCAAGCTAAAACGATACACAACAGGTCGTGGTTTGGTTATAGGCCTAGGTGTCGGCACTTTAAGTCGTAGGGCTTAGCTAGCCTTCGGGGGATCACCGTCATAGTTTGATTTCTACTTGATTTATACAAACTGATTTTATATGATATTGCAAAGGTTTATGCTTGCAACGATTGATTTACAAACTGATTTAACGATAGAGTCTTAAACCTGTGAATTCACTCAACAATTTTGTTGACGTTTCAACTATGTTTTTCATGGAATTAGCATCGATGTAAGAACTTGCATGCATTTTGGGACCCCGTTCATCACAAAGATAGAATGCCATTACTTTTGAAAAATATTGAATCTCTTTTATATGACAGAAATGTCAGTCATATT
Source organism: Gnaphalium uliginosum (assembly GCA_963930675.1). Taxonomy (NCBI): domain Eukaryota; kingdom Viridiplantae; phylum Streptophyta; class Magnoliopsida; order Asterales; family Asteraceae; genus Gnaphalium; species Gnaphalium uliginosum. The sequence continues at coordinate 28,050,659 of OZ005681.1, read as the reverse complement.
CGTTATATTTGAATATTTATCGTTTTGTTGAATCGATGATTTGTAACCGTTTGATTTAAAAAAATTATGGCATCTTAATTTAATGTTCTGTGATAATCATATGCTTATTGATTCACCTGTTGATCGCGTCACGCCCCGTGCTTCCGCCTTAATCGTACTTTATTATTTCGGCGGAGTGTGACAAGTTTGATCTCGACTATAAAAGGAGGGCTAGGGGTTCATTATTTGGTTGTTCAACAAGCTAAACCCTTACTATTTCTCTCTCTCTCCCCCTCTTTGTCGACCGGCCACCCAAAACCCCATGGCCAAAAGTCGACCGAACCCTCCAAGGGATATTGGGCTCATGATTCGATTGTAATGTTTTGCGTGAACTTGGATTCTACCGTCCGTTCGAAAGTGAATCATTGGCGGATACCTAACGAATCCACGTAAGTTGACGACTTGAAGAACAAGGAGCTTAAAGGAAGTAATTGACTGTACGAAGGCAACAAGTGTGAAGAATAAGATCATACCGAGCACTTGACGTAAGTTCTTATTCTAGTTATTAATTATGTCTCATTAATTATCTGCATGTTTTATTGAGAAAATTATTGTTCTTGGATAAAAGGGTTCATCACAATATGATTGATGATTGATGCAGAGTACAATTAACGAATAAAAATATTAAACATGTTGATTCCCATAATATCATAATAACCTCTTCCAACCCACGTTGATTCAACGAATACCGCGGTTAGGATAAATTCAACTCGATTGTTGAACACAAATTGAGAGAAAATTGAAATTTCATAAAAACCAAACTGCCATGTTCATTATACACAGGAACCCTAAAAAGAGAAACAGAAATTCTAAGGGCTTAAAAGACGCAACGGGCCAGACAGAAAGCCTAAAAAACTTAAAAAACATAAAATAGCCCATAACTTATTGTAGAAGGCGTTTTTGGGCCTCGAAATTGAGTTTACCAAGCTGTGCTTCTCGTTCCAACCTTGAATTTGACTGTTTATGGGCCTGAAATGGAGCCTTGTAGCCCAAGTTACTGCCTTTTTTGTGAAGGCCCTTTAGTCACACGATCATGGGCCTCCAGAAACATAAGGGTCCGATCCTCCACGTTTGAGCCCGCATCAATGATCCAACGCTTCCGCAATGCGATTGTTGTTAAAAGTTAACTAAGATTAAATTTTTCGTATTTTACAATTATACTAAAAACCCTTCATGTTCATGTTGCACATTAAAGGAAGTTAGTTCAAAATGTACGTGTGTAGTATATAAGAGAAAGTTAGTTCAAATATTTCAGTAGTCTGTTGCTTAGATATGCTACTCTAGGAAATAACGTTCCTTTAACGAATTTAACTTGCTAATGACGCATGTACTCTGTAATTGAGGTTTTCTTTTTTCGTTCTTTTTTTGGTTATGCCAGTGAAACTCGCAAACCCTTCACACTTGTCTTTACAGTTCTCTAAAACAAATTATTAAAATATTTCCATGCTCACTAACTGTTGCGTGCAGGTTCAGGGCCTATATTCTTCCGATTATAATGAATGAAAATTAACAAATGTTTTACTTTTATCGATAGTAATTCATAAAGAGTTCGAGGTGTTTTTTTTTTCAAATTGTAATTACTATTCTACCCCTAAATAATCACTATTTAGAATCCGCAGCCGAGTATTAATTTATTTGTAGTTTTACTTCTAATTCATACTATCAAAGGCATTTCGTGTTTATAAGATGTATTATACTGATGAGGTATGACTTCTTATTTGATATGCAAAAGTTTGGCTATAAATTCTCTTTTAAAAGATGAGTTGGGTTTTTATTTAATCTGGAGTCAAGTTCAGCTTCTTTTAGTTTGATAACTACCTAAGTTTATCAGTGTACATGGTTGGAACATGTCTTTCATCTAAAAAATTTCCATAAAGAAGGTATCTAAGTTTAAACTTTAAACTGCACCTTTTATAGTTCTTAAGCATGATTGTTCGAACTGCACCTGATTATCGCCTCGCCTCTTTACATGCAGGTTTTGTTTTCTTCAAATGATGTGTTTTACCTACTTTATTGCTCTCTTTTGGAATGGACACCTTGAAGTAGCTTCTTCTGTTCTTTTGACATGATGGGATACAAAAACCTAAATAGTAACTGTGAAATTTGAAGAGAAGATTTATGCTGGGCCACAAGTTAGCTTTGTTGTGCTGATCTTCATTTGATACAGATTTTTTGTATTTTTCGTATTGATCATCGGGAATAAATATTTTGCTCGAGCACAAATTAAATAAGCGAAGTAGATCATTTGATTCAGTTGTTTGTAGACTGATTATCTATTTATCTTTGTAGATTCTCTCGTAAGACCCTCTGAATGGAGCCTAGATCAGTAACTCCTATACAAGACGATATGAAGTCTAACTCTGCTTATATTGTATAAACTTATCAGTTCCAGGTATTTCATAAAATCACTTTAAGAGGTATTTCTTTTCCCAATAGGATATATTCTCAAGTCATGCCACAAGTGAATGGTTAATGGCTTTGATCATGCTTAGTTAGGATAGATGTTATCGCTGATCGAGCATGAACAATAACCTGAAAGAGGCAAATGTTTCTAAAGTCATTCTTTTACAAAAGAAAAAAGGATCAATGTTATAGAGCAACTTATTTTAAATCTTATTACTTTAATGAAATCCACGTAAACATGGGTCACTAATCTAGTATATATGAATAAGAGGGAGAAAGAAGGAGAAGACTTCTTATTTTCTAACATGGTCGCCGTTATTTTCATTTGCTTGTTAAATAAACATGTTTACTATAAGCTTTCGTTTTACACATGGTTGTTAAAGTAATATTATTTGTGTGTAGTATATTTATCACATGTTGCACGATTTCTTAAAGTAAAAAAAGTTGATATTAAACTAGTTTAATAATGTGAAATAAATACATGTTGCACGATTTCATAAAATCGTGCGATGTGTGTTAGATATATGGCACATGACATGTTGGTTTATTTATTACTTAAATATTTTGCATGATAACAATAATATTACTTTTAACAAACGTGTAAAACGTGGGTTATTAATTAGTTTATGTACCAAGCAAATGAAAAGAATGGCGACCGTTTTAGAATAATAGCAAGTATTCTCCTTCTTCTCTGTCTTATTCTAACCATTCATTCTTAGCATCTATCTCTTTCTCGTCCATATTGAAACGGATGGTAACGTACTCTAAAAAAAATTCTCTATAGGTGGTGGCAATGACATGAATTGTATAAATAACGTTATTATCTACATTTATAGGACTTATTACAAATGTTTATATACAACAATAAGAAGAAAGTGACATCACACACACAAATTATTCCATGTCGTTAATGAACAATACAGGGAGCGTTCCCTTGTAGTTACTCTTGTTTTCGGCATAATCTTAATCCGAAGTAATTTTTTAGGAGTTACTACTCGGAGAGTCATTGGAGAGAACCAACAAAGATAGATAGATAATCATACTACAAACAAGTGAATCAAATGATTTACTTGGCTTATATGTACTCGAGCAAAATATTCATTCCGGATGATCAATTTGGTCGGATGTGAAGCTTGTTAGTGCATATGTGGTTATGTATATAATTTTAATTAGTGGAAATGCACACACCTTATCTGCAAATGAGGTAAGATGAAATTCTTTGGCTCCTAAAAAAATTAATATCTCAACTTGGCAACTTGCAAATAGAAGGCTTCAAACAAGAACTGATTTAGATAAAAGTAACTCTTTTATTGTTTACATGGATTACCAATTGAAGTAGAAAAATTTGCCTTAAATGGCTCGTGGCTCGAGTGGACTTGTGATCCTATGTTGACTTGTTTCACAGTCTTGTAATTGTCTTTGTTTCTCGCCTCTAGTATCTTATTAGAGCCTTTCTAATAAATTCATAGGTGTTCGGAGAAAAAACGATCTAAGTTCACGCTTCTTTGCATTTTTAGGTGTTAAATAAACTAATAATCACGTACTATCAAATTGTCATTTTTGACGTCATAAAAATGGCATGGGGAAGTAGTTTCGGACGACCAAAACATATTCTGAAGGAAAAATCCTAAGCAACCTTTGATCATTAAATTTCAATGACTTTAATTTTTGACCCACTATATTTGTTTTAATAATTATAATATTTGAACAAATTTGTTGTATTATTTGATTAGGTCACTAGCTGACCACTAGGTTAGGTTGAGTTAACTCTAATGTGATGGGTTGTCGATGTCTCAATCTTCTGAAAAGCTGTTGTAGTTTACTCATATATAATTTATTTATAGCTAAACATTCAATCGATACGATGCAACAGTCAATCTTTCCTATATACTAGCTCTCTTGCCACCCTCTCCTTATGTGACACTCTATCAATTGTCAAATGTACAAAAAATCATACGTGGCATTTATAGGTTCAGTATTACAATTTGTGTGCCATGTATGTGCGCGCATAGTTTATATAAACATGGTACATTAATATAGTATAAGTAAATATGAGTTAATAACTAATTAAAGTCAAATGTATTATGATGAATGAATTGAAAACGATTCAATATCACATATTGGTGGGGGTTACACTTTGCTACAAGTTTTTGAGTAAATTATTGAAGAACTAAGCTCTACTATTTAAACTTCCTTTTATTTAGGTTAATTACCATCTTTTTTATCTCTTTAAACTTGTGATCAAGAAGTATATTTATTGTTATAAATTCATGGCCTTTTGAACAATTTGTGATTTGAATTATTCTGTAAGTTCATTTCTTTGACGTTCTTGATTTTCTTAAAATTATATCTGAGAATTCTATGCATTTCCAACAAGAAACCGCTAATTTTTTATTTTGATTTATTTAGATGTTAATCTTAATTGTTATTGGAATCCAATGATTATTTTCTTATTGTGTGCAACTTGATTTAGAGGGTGGTGGGTGTGCTCCGCTTCATGAAATACTAAAAATGGTCATTTCTTAATACTCTATATAATCTCTCTTTATATATAAAAGAAAAGCAAAAATAGGTAGTCCTTCTAAAAATAGATTATTATATAATAATCTTGGCCATTAAATGAACGGGGACAATTAGTTAGGCTCATAGATCCCTTTTTTTAAACTTGTCTACCTAAATAGCAAAATGAGTTAAAAGATAAAAGACAATAATACCCTTGCAAAATAATAATAACCGGTGTTTGATTTTTATATTATCCAAAGAATTTTAAATATATTCCATAATCAACAAATACGGGAGCAAATGTCCAGCAAATTTCCAACGCCTCAATAAACCCTCCGGTAATCCCCACGACGAATTTAGAGGCAATTTGATTTTAGTGATGATAATGATGATTTCTTATTTGAATTTGTATCTAGGGTTTTCGTTTACAATATAATCGTGAATGAAAGATGGAATCATATGAATTGATATCTAGGGTTTTCGTTTGCAATTCAAAATACAAATGATCGGGAATGAATGAATTGATATCTAGGGTTCAGAGCTGGACTATAGATGCATTTTAGAGTTGGACCATTTGTTTGTGCAGAGTGGAATTTTGGGTAGTTTAATTAAACTATTATTTAGCTTTATGCATTTTTTGGTGATTTTATATGAGATATAATGTGATTAATGTTGAAGATTTGATTTTCTTATAAAGGGGATTGCCCGTTGGTTGAACTGTGTTCCTGAAAATGAATCTTTCTGGAAGGCATGGTATGTTTGTCATGGCGTTAGAACTATGCAGACCCTTCAAAGAAAAAGGACTTGCTTTTCCAGTTCCATGGTGCTGCTGTAGCTATTGTTTCAGGTATATATTTGTTGGTTATTTCAAATATTATGAGTTATTTGATATTCTTAGCTGCTACTTAAATCATGTTCTGTCCCTGTACATATGATGGACGCAGTGCAAGAACTCCTTAAATAGATTTGTTTGGATCATTTGTTGAGCCTATTGATTTTTAGATTTTCTTTTGGGACGTAAAAGCAACTCACAAAAATAAATTGTTTGATGTTATGCAAATATGCTATGTAAATTTATGAAATAATTTTATAGTTTTATTATTTATCAAACCAGTGTAGTCACGGGTCAAATGGGTAGAAATGGCCAGGTCTGTTTTTCTAACACGCTAACATTTTTTCTTCCGTTTTCCATGTATATTGTATACACTTATTGTGTTATATTTGTTTACTTTCGATGTAGGGGATGCTATGAAAAGATGCAATTGACCTGTTTGTTGGAATGACTGCCTAATTTTGTAATTTTTGTCGAACCTTGTGACTAATACCTCTGTAAGTATATTCTAATAATGATCGTATATCTCACATCTGGGTTATATTTGCGTAAACGATATTGTAAAAAGTGAGACGATGTACTGACTGATGTCACTGAAGAGGCCTTGGTGGGAATGACTAACAAATTACTTATATTGTTCTTTTGTTTCTAACCTCACGCAATTTTAAAGCTATGTAGTGTTGATTCCATGGTATGTATATAAGTATATATGTAGGATCAATTAAACATTTGGCATCTTTTTTAGAGGTGTCAAAATAATTGTATCATGTAACGGGTCAAATGTGACTTTCGGATTAAAAAACCTCTTTTTAATACTGTTAGATGGTAGATTATAATAGTTGGCCCAAGCCTGATTATGGGTTTATGGTCCATTAGGGTTTAGGTATATTCCATTGTACTCTATAAATACCTGCATATGTAACACATTATAACCTACGCGTTTTCATTATTCAACATGGTATCAGAGCGGGTTCTCTAACCCTCTTACCTACCGCTTTCGCATTCTTTTTTTTCGCGTTCCCCGTTCGCGAATCTACTATTCTCATATTTCTCTAATATCTTTTACTTTATAATTTATCGACAATCTTCTAGTATAGTTTTTTAAAAGAATATTATGGATTAGTCCGCGAATTCGGGGTTATAAACTAGTTTTCGTATTATTATAAAAGTAATTTGTTTATTAGAATCAACTAGTTATAATTATGTTGTTTAACACACAAACCTTTGCAAGTATGTGTGCAATTTGTTCATTAGAATCAACCTTAATAGTTTTGATTATACCTCCACTTACGTTCTCCCTAATAAAATGAACATCAACTTTCAACTTTCAAGTGCTTGGTCCTTTCATGAAATACATGATTAGCAACTATTTGTATAACAGATTTATTGTCACAATATAATGGAATAGGAACAACTGTATCAACTTTCAGATCATGCAACAATTTTATAATCCACATAATTTCACAAGTTGCATTATTCATTGCTCTATATTCAGATTCTGCTGAAGACCTAGAAATCACATTTTGTTGCATACTTTTCCAAGAGATGAAAGAATTGCCCTGGTAAACACAAAAACCATTCACGGGCTTTCTAAAACATATAGTTTTTGCCTAGTCAGCATTCACATAAGCACTTAAACTTAAGTCATTAGACTTGTTAATAGATACTCCTTTGCCAGGAGAAGGTTTAAGGTATCTTAGCACATGTATAGCAAGTTTCATGTGAGACTGTAATGGTGAATGCATAAACTGGCTAAGGCAATGTACAACAAAGGATATATCAGGCCTAGTCATAGTAAAATAAATCAGTTTTCCCACTAACATCTTATACTCGGTAACATTTGAAATCAAATTGTTTTCAGACTCTTCATTAGAAACATAAATTTTTTGTTCAATAGGTTTAGATAATGGTTTGCATCCAAATAAACCAAACTCATTTAAAAGCTCAATACAATACTTTCTTTGATTCATATAAACACCATTTTCAACATCTAAAACTTCAATACCAAAAAAGTATTTCAATTTTCCAAGATCTTTTATCATATAATTGAAACTTAGATAAGTTTTAAACCTTTTAATTTCAAGCTTATTATTTTCAGTAATAATAATATCATCAACATAAACAAGAATAGCAAGAAATAATTCATTTCAGACTTAACAAACAAAGAATAATCATTTATACTTTGAACAAACCCATTTTCACTAAGCATAGAAGTGAGTTTTTCATTGTGTTTTCTGGGGCCTTGCTTTAAGCCATATAAAGATTTAATTAGTTTACCAACTTTATTACTATCGTCAGATACACATCCCTCAGGTAATTTCATATAAAATTTTCAACAATCTCACCATATAAAAATGCATTGTTAATATCAAGTTCATAGAGAGACCAATCATTTAATACAGCCACTACTACAAAATTAAGCTAATGCAACACCCATAAAGTGTTGCTTTAAGCCTTAAAAGTGTTGCCTTAAGTCTAATGCGACACTTTAAAAAGTGATGCCTTATGTAACGTTGCCTTAGGCCTAAAACAACACTTTTTTTTAGCATATGCAACACTTTTTTAAAGTGTTGCATGAAACACTTTTAAAATGCAAAACTTTGTACACGCTAACGCAACACTTTTTGAACTCAAATGCAACACCTTTTAGACTCAAGTGCAACACTTTCTACGCTCAAATGCAACATATTGTAGACCAAAGGGCAACATTATTATACAATAATGCAACAGTTTTACACTTACATGCAACACATTTAGCATTCTAATGCAACACTTTTACACTCAATGCAACATTCCAACTTTGTTACCACCTATCAAATGCGACACTTTTATTCAAAGAAACTAGAAATGAATTGTCGCTTGATTTTCTAAAAAGTTAAATATATTAACATTACCACTTCCAAAATAGCAGTAATTACATACAATAACTAGAGTATTAACAAATTAGTCCACAATCAAAATAACTACAATAAAATATAAAGTAACATAAAAGTTGCAAATTACAATCCTAGAAATATGAAATACTCCTTGAAAATCTTCAATCACAGCCTTTACGTACGTGAAACCAAAGTGTAGCCTGAAAATTATAACAACAAAGAGCACTATTAGTTTTTGTTCTTATAATTGATAGAAAATGCTACAAACTCCAACTAGAATCATTAAATTATAAAGGGATGAGATCATAACTGTTTGTTCCCCTACATGACCTAAATCAAATCGTTGACCTCGAATGTAAGCGCGGAATACAAACAAAAGAGTATTGAACGTTTAATCGATTCACACAAACACAAACAATCTCTATAAACTTTTGTATATATTAATCACTGATAATAGAAGCTTTACAAACTCTCACACCTCTACTCTGCTCTTTACAACTCGACTGACCAACTCACCCTTTTTCAAATCACATAAAAAACGAAACCTTAACTCAATATATATACTAACCCTACTGGACCCTGCGACACAAGCCCTATGTCACAGGCCCAGCCCATTGCGACACAGCCTTTGTGTCGCTATAGCGACACAGGCTTTGTGTCGCCTGAACAATATATTTTGTATATTCTATATTTACATTTCGATTATAGATTCGGACATACAAACTCAACACTTCACATACTTAGACTAATTGATTTTGACAATTATAAAAGTTTGACCAAATGACTGACACACATTATGCACCAACAAACTCCCCCATGTCAGTAGCTTGGTCAAATAATCTTCAATTAGTCTTCACCAACAAACTCCCCCATTGAGATAGCTTGGTCTTTAGAAATCTTGATGCTCAGTTTCATATCACTGACATCTAATTAGATCTTCAACTTCAGTGACCATCATCTCTTTCATCAATATCTTCTCCAATAGTATTTATCTTCAAAGTCTTTGGAGAACTCTCATCAATTCTTATCTTTTGAATATGAGCATGATATGTAACTTGAATAAAATAACTCAGAGATAAAATATTTTTGTAATTTTCTTTATAAGACAGAATTAAAACACTGAAAGCAATAAATAAATAAATAATCTTTTTGGGGACAGAATTGTTTTGTTCTGGTTAGGGATCATATCAGGATAACATACAATTATTAGGAAATAGTAAGTATTATTTCGATTATCAGTATATTTGTCCACTTGAAATTTACGTGACGTATTTAAAACAGTTTTTCCAAAAGTTAGTTCAAAAAGATTATCGATATTGTTGTCCACCTAAACATTTCATACTTAAGTTAAGGAACTTTTAACAGTCCTTTGATCTTATTATGAGTATGCATATTATTCCATATAAAACATATTTAAGATATACATTTGAAATTAAAACATGTTAGTATTTTCCATGTAAAAAGTAGTAACATAGTAATATCTTTAGAACCAAGCCTAGAGGTGACAAATCTGTACAACGTACAATAGAGTCACATAAACATTGATTCGGGTGGATTAAACACCAGTCTGAACAATTAAACTAGAGGGTACAGGTCTGTACTTTCATACAACAGAGTACCATAGTCTAACACAAACCAGTACGAGGTAATCTATTTATGAATTTTCTTGCATATTTATACAATACTATAATGTGACACCCGGCGAATTAGGCCGTCATTAGTGATTAAACATAGATCATTATTACATGTAATTAGTGTGAAATAGGACTAATTACGATAACACCTTGTATATTGCATTATACGCACGTACGTAATTAAATTTAAATTACGCAAATTCGATCGGATGGAATCCGACACAATAAATATGGACGTTGGTGAAAAACATTTTTTTTATGACAAATAATTGTTATTTAACTTATATTATTACGATAATATCTAAAACGTTTCACGTTTCCTACAAAACGTATCGTACACGACGAAAACGCGCGAATCGAACTCAACACCGAACGAAACCCGTCAAATATGTTGAAAAGATTCAATGAAGTATTTAAGAACATTTTATCAATTTAAAATAACACTTTCGTGTCATAAACAAAACGCGAAAGCTAAACATTAACGATTAAATTCTGAAACGCGCGATTAACGTTTAACCGACCGAGGAACGCAACACGAAATCAAGAAGCAAGTCACTAGCCCGAGGACCAACATTGGGCCAAACCCAAAGCCGGCCCAGCCCAGCCATGACCGGCCCAAATCCCTTTGGCCCACCTCCTCACTTTTAACACATATACACTCACACTCACACTTTTCACAAATAACCAAACACCCTCCTTTCTCCTAATTCTCTACTCTCTCAATTTCAGCCCCAAACCCACCACCACCATCATCTTCAGCCTCTTCCAAGGCCCCTGGACACCACCACCACCATCTACATCGTTCAAGGAAGGAGAAGAAGCAAGAGAAGCAAAAACCGAACAGCAGCAGCCCTTTCTTCCTCAATTCGACTTTAGATCGAGTTTCCTTTGTAAGAATCTCTTCAAACCTTGTTTATTCTCCTTGGATGATGTTAATATACATGTTAGAAGTTCGTTTATGCTAATTATGTCCAAGATCTAAACCGAAAACCAAAAGATAAAGCTAAAAACTTTCGGGTAAAGCTATTAACCTTCGGACAAAAACTTAACCCGACTTTGACACAAGATATCTAACTCATTTCTTAACCAAATCGAACGATTCTTGAGTCTAAATACAATTTCAAGGAGTCTACTTTCGAACCCAAGTGGTTTGACGATTTTCTGAGGTCATTTGATATACGAAAACGATTTTACAAAAATATGTGTCTAGACTGTCGTTTTGGACAGAAAAATCGACCAACTTTGGGAAAGTATATCTCGAGATCTACAACTCCAAAACGACTGAAACCACTTGGAAAAGGTTGCTTTTTATGTTACCTTTCAAAATTGTACTCGAACTTTTTCTGAAGCTTTGTAAATCGTGAGATATGAACCAAACACTGAGCAAAGGTTCAAAAATCGACCTGCTGGACCTTTGTCTAATCCTTGGACGATTTCGTGAGCTATACTTGACCAAAAGTTATGAAATTTTTACTGGAAGTAGCTAAGACATGTAGGAACAACTGTGATTTTTCTTGGAGTTCACTTCGAAACTTTGGTTAGTCAAAACGAGCCCCGAAAACGACCCAAAAACTCGGAAAATAAACCCATGGACTGATTTTGTGACAAAAATGAAACGACACTTTCGGGTTAACTATAAAACGTAACGACAATTTTCCTAAGCTCTAATAACATATTTAAGACTTCCCTAAAAATTTCGGGTCAAACCAAGCACATTTGAGCAAGTTCCCGAACAACGAAAACATCACAGCCCGTCTGTGTCGCAGATGGCCCAAAGTTATTGCGACACAAAGCTTGTGTCGCTAAATCATATGACAGCAGTACCAATCGGCGACACAAAGCTTGTGTCGCTAAATCATAAAGCAGTACTAACTTGCGACACTAAGTTAGTGTCGCAATAATTCAACTAACGCTGGTGTCGCTAAATCTCAAACAGTACTAACCTAATGTCGCAATATGCCTTGTGTCGCCAACTATTTTCGATGTCGCTAAGACTAGCGACACAATGACTTGTGTCGCATACTTATGAAAAATCATGACCTGCAACACTAATGTTTATGTCGCAAAAATTATCTTAGATTCACAATCAGCGACACTACCCTCATGTCGCAACACCATACAGCGACACAACCATTGTGTCGCATAACATAGACTTATTCTAAATATGTTTTCACAAAGTACCGTACACGCGTAATCACAAATCACAACGTTAAGTTATAAACGACATCACACGCAATACAGGTGCTATGATAAGGATACAAAGAAACAACCATAATAATAATGTCTTCGAGAATTATTATTACAAAAACATCACCAACGGGCCATACGTATTTTCTAACGCAAACAATAAACCAACACTTGGACATAACTAGTTGAGTGGACAACTAGCATGAATGATCTTTTGAGACATTCACTCATACATAACCTTGTGCGTTTAGGGCGCCAGAAGGTTACACTTTGGATAAACGTTTATTAACTTAAACGCACGCTTCAAGACTCAGGTGAGTCTCATAGCCCCGCTTTTACTGTTTTATACTATGGGGTGAGATTACATACGCTGTTTATTATAATCACAAGTAACTGAAACAACCCTTATACGGATTGCATGAGACCTTTAATCCACTAAAAGTCCTCACTTTATCATAGTTCGTTAATTGTATGAGCGCGAGTATTATTGGATAGATCTATCGGGGATTGACATCCCCGTCCGGGCTAGTCGCTCTAGCCAACCCACGGACGCATTAATATTTGACTGTTATAGGTGTATTGGATTATGCATCTGCCCGAGGCACAAACTAGGTTAAGCGTCGAACTGTGAGACTCATGGCAATAGTATACTTTTATTTTTGCACTCGTGCAACATTGATGAAACCTTGTGATTATTACCAACTTTTGATAACTGTTTCAAACCTATGAACTCACCAACATTATGTTGACCGTTTTAGTATGTATTCTCAGGTTCACAACAGGAGTAGGACTACCCCAGGACACGATAGCTCGAGTCGCATGCTTATAAACATCGGAGATTTTCTTGCATTACTATTTTGTAACATTGGTCATGTATTAGAATCTCTTGAACTATTCGCGAACTCAAATCTTAATGTAAACGGTTGAATTACTAATGTAATTACTTTGTATTATTTTCAAAACGTCTCATATAGAGTCGTTTGCCTTAACTTTGTGTAATGATCCATGATTAGTCACGCCCCGACCCGACTTCCGCTGCATCATAATTTGGGGGTGCGACATATAAGTTTGCAAGATTACCACGGGTGCGTAATATTTGTCCGTAACTTCACAGACTGCGTACCTATGTCCTTTAAAAAATATATCAGTTGAAACCAGGTCTGTATTTTCATACAACAGAGGAGACGACCAATATATTTCCCCAGATATGACCACATCAATATTCTAAACATAGATCATAACATGTTAAGCATCCAAATATTAAGACTACGTGTCAAAAGTTCAGACTTAAAGTCCTCTTTCAACTTAATGTCATACATAATAATATCTTTTATATAAAATAATATGCAAGTTTGACATTATGCTTCTTAAAAAGTTTAAGTATGCATGCCTACCGATACATCATGTAAGGAAGCTAATGTTCAGAAAAACTGTTTTAATTATGCCAGATAAATCTACTGACACATCAAACATAAAACTTAAAGTTTCCATTTTGTACATGTTTCCTGATGTACTATCATTTCTCAAGTTGTTTACAGACACAATTCAACATCCATTTTTAGAAATGTAGCAACTTTACTTTTCTTTAATACTAATAAGTATAAAGAGTGACTATTGCATTTTTCAAGAATTTGCCTGTTCATAGTTTGCTGACTTTTTAAATCAGAATTTTTAAAATTACTCTCCCTGAACAGCAAATTCTTTACTCAAAAACAAACAAAAAAAATAATCATTAAAGAAAACAGATGTGACAACTTTGCTTATCTTAATGTGCATTAATTAGAACACAAGACTTTGCCGTTGCCATTTTAAACAAAGAATGTTTAAAGAAAAATTTCATGTCACATATCAAATCAAATTCAAATCCTTTTAGCACTTTTAACCACCTCGTTTCACTTCAGAAATATGATCCATTCACTCAAACATCATCACCACACATGATCACCTAGAAATCAACCTTCTTCGTCACATCCTTGCAGTCACTAAAAGTATTAGCTATCAAAAACTGGACTGCATCACCACAAACAAACATTAGTATTTATGAGACACCCAAGCCTTGATAGACTTGGGTTGTCCACTATCATCCATAACCATCACATCAATGAGTTTATGATATTTTAAAAACTCAGTTGATTTCATTGATGTGTTGTTTGTGGATTTAGGTTTCCAAACCCGTTTAGGTTCGGATGATTTATTTTCAACAATGTTGTGCTTTTGGACTTGAGGTCTACTAGGCACACCTTTGTTTACTCTAGCCGGTTTTGGAGAGTTGGATGCACAACTAGATACAGGCGAAAATGAACCACGCCTTGAAAAGGGTTTTTGAAAAGAATTTCTAAATAAGGAAGTTCCTGGCATCCCTCTTCCAAACCTATCTTGGGATAATAATCGACAATCCCTAATGATGTGGCCTTGTTGACCACACCGAAAACATGACCGCCGTTCCACATACGGCCTTTTCCAGTGACTACCCTCAAATTGTTTCGACGGAGGATTTACTGATGTAGAAGCCTCTAAAGTTGAAGAGGTAGATGTTGATGGTTGTTCATTCTTAGATTTTTCATTTGAATCCTTCTTTTGAGTTTTCATCTTCTTGGATTCATTTTCAACCTTGTTTTTACCCGTATAATAGAAAACCTTTTCAGATTCAATAGTAATTATATGATTTTCGGGTTTAATATCAACCTTTTCAATTTTAATCTTAGCCTCTTCAGTTAAGTCCTCTACCTCAACAATCTCCTCAACATTAACTGGAGGCACAACTTTAGCCTTAACAAACTCAGGCTTACTTATCTTTATGCTAACTGAAGGTTTAACAGGTTTTATGTCTATCTTGGAGTAGATAGACACAAAATCATTAATGACTTCCCTTACAGGCATAGGGAGATAATCGTTAGGAGGCGGGACTTGATGATAACCAAGTCCAGCTTTACTTTTGGTATCACTCCTTTGAGCCTGAAGGATTTCATCAAAGACTAGAGAGGATGTTGAAAAGTTAGATAATTTTCTTTTTAAATCTAGAACTTCGGTCTGAGAATCAGCAAGTTGTTTCTTTACTAAAGTGAGCATATCAACATAACTTCCTATTTCATTTTGCTGTTCATAATTTTTGGCTTTTAGTTCTTTCTTTTCTTCAAAAATAGCTTTTAACTTTTTCTCAGATGCCTTATCACTTTCTCTTAACATTTTATTAGATTCAGTTAATTGTTCTATGCTAGTGTTAAGGCGTAAAGTCTCCTCTCTATACCTATTAACCTGATTGCTTAGCTTAATGTAAGAAATACAAGATAAAGGTTCATCATCTACCTCATATACTTCTGCCATAAGAGTTTTCAAATTTATCCCTTTTTGAATTTTCCCTCCAAAATTTGGTTCGTAAATATCGAAAACTGCCCGAGTAAAACGAAACTTTTTCAAAAACAAAATTAAGAACTTTTAAGCTTAAGAACAAAATTTGGTAACGCGACAAATTTCCCGCCAAAAGAACTTTTTTTTATATATATATAGTGACACTAAGTTAGTGTCGCAAAGTAGCGTCGCAGGCTGTGTCGCACCATAGTGTCGCAAGCTAGTGTCGCAAAACCCGATCCAAATAAAAAATACTAGTGTCGCAGATAGTGTCGCCGACTTGTGTCGCAGTGTAGTGTCGCAAAAACCCTATAGGCGACACTAAGGTTAGTGTCGCTAGATCGCGGCTGTAACCTCCAAAAACCCTAAAAACGAAAATTTTTAAAACCCTAACGAATTTTGAAAACCCCAAGTCAAATGAAACTTCCAGAAAACCCCAGAAAACTCAATCTTCAAGCAATCAAACCCGGAAACAATAACTAATCCCTTAAAACCTTCGTAAACAAACCGAAAAATGTTCGTAACACGATCCGAAACCATTGAATAACTGATTCACGGCTCTGATACTACTTGTTGGTTCCCCTACAGGACCTAAATCAGATCGTTGACCTCGAATGTAAGCGCGAAATACAAACAAACGAGTATTGAACGTTTAATAGATTCACACAAACACAAACAATCTCTATAAGCTTTTGTATATATTAATCACTGATAATAGAAGCGTTACAAACTCTCACACGTCTCCTCTGCTCTCTACAACTCGACTGACCAACTCACCCTTTTTCAAATCCCCCAAAAATGAAACCCTAACTCAATATATATACTAACTCTACTGGACCCTGCGACACAAGCTCTATGTCGCAGGCCCAGCCCATTGCGACACAGCCCATTGTGTCGCTATAGCAACATTATAGCGACACAGACTTTGTGTCGTCTGAACAATATATTTTGTATATACTATATTTACATTTCGATTACAGACTCGAACATACAAACTCAACACTTCACATACTTTGACTAATTGACTTTGACAATTATAAAAGTTTGACCAAATGACTGACACACATTATGCACCAACAATAACATAAAAGCTTCTTTTCAAATATTATCCTAATTGACTAGGGTCAAAACGAGCCACATGTTGGGTTATATGCTAGTCTATTTGTAATTTTAAAATCTTTGCAGTACCTATTGTTAGGTGGAGCTAAAATCTTAGGTTAGAGGGGTGTATGGTTAACGGTATGCTAACTTGTAAAACCCCCAAAAAAATGCAGAACAAAAAGCAAACAGGAAAAACTTACAATCAAACTAATACCAAAGCTTTGTTAAAATCAATATTTAAAATTTTTCTGGTGGCCAAAACCTTAAACCATTGTGATAAATCAGTTTACGATCAAATTAATACTCAAGATTTGTTAAAATCGATATTTAACGTATTTCTGGTGGCCAAAACAGTAAATCGTTGTCATTAATTGACTTGCAGTAATAGAAAACTAGTAAGAACATGGTAAACATTTAGAAATCCTTCAAATTTAGACTAGTAAGAACATGGTTCCTTTCATGATCCTCTTCCAGCTCAGCCTTCTTCCTTTCACGATCCTCCTCTAGATCTTTTCGCATAAGCAACAAATTATTTTTTTCAGCTTCTAAATCAGCTTTATCACTGCCATTCACCCTTTTAAGCAACTTATTAGTAACACCTTTACCATATAGAGTGTGACGTCCCTCTTTTGAATTGTAGTTCTCTATTTGGTTCTGCAAATTTATTCACAAAACATAACTTTAGTCAACATACAAGGAAGTAATAGTTAATATAAAATTAAAAAAAAAATCATCATACGGTTGTGTTGGCAGAGTTATTATGTGTATCAACATATCTATTTCCTTCTGTTCTTCGAACTTAAACGTGACAACGGTATGATAATACGATATGATGACAATGCTGCAGTTGTGATTGATCAAGAAGGAAATCCAAAAGGAACTCGAGTTTTTGGTGCGATTGCCCGAGAATTGAGACAGTTCAATTTTACTAAAATAGTTTCATTAGCTCCCGAGGTATTATAAAATGAGACCAAGGTATGGTTATAGTAGGCTATTAAAAAAAATAGATTAAGATTCATTTAGTAGATTTTGTCTCACGTATATACCTTTCAAAATTCATATTCATAAACAAATATGTAAAAAAAAAAAAAGAAAAACATGTTGATTATATCCAAATTTGGAGGCACCAATAATTTTAATTAATCATGGGTAGTGATACTATTGCTGACATAATAACCTCTATACGAAATGCGGATATGTATAGAAAAAGCGTGGTTCGAGTAGCATCTACTAATATCAGCCAAAGTATTGTTAAAATACTTTTACGCGAAGGTTTTATCGAAAACGTGAGAAAACATCGAGAAAACACCAAATCTTTTTTGGTTTTAACCCTACGACATAGAAGAAACAGGAAAAGTACTTATAAATTTAAAACGGATCAGTAGGCCCGGGCTACGAATCTATTCTAACTATCAAAGAATTCCTAGAATTTTAGGCGGGATGGGCATTGTAATTCTTTCTACCTCTCGGGGTATAATGACAGACCGAGAGGCTCGACTAGAAAGAATAGGCGGAGAAATTTTGTGTTATATATGGTAATCTTTCTAATATCCAAATTGAATATGAAACTTCTTTTTTGTGAAAAAGAAAAGAGAAGAGGTGGGTTGTCTAATAGGGTTCTTCCTCCACTAGTTGATACTTCAAGGGGGTTTTACCTGGAATGAAAGAACAAAAATGGATTCATGAAGGTTTAATTACTGAATCGCTTCCCAACGGCATGTTCCGAGTTCGTTTAGATAATGAAGATATTATTCTAGGTTATGTTTCAGGAAAGATCCGACGTAGTTTTATACGGATACTGCCAGGAGATAGAGTCAAAATTGAAGTAAGTCGTTATGATTCAACCAGAGGTCGTATAATTTATCGACTCCGCAACAAAGATTCGAAAGATTAGGTGTTTTTTCAACTTCACTATTTATTTCGTAGGAATACGATTTGAAATCGAGAATTTCAATAAACTTATTTTCTTCCAAGAAGTGGATTCAAAATTAAAGTAAGGAGTGACAAATATGAAAATAAGAGCTTCCGTTCGTAAAATTTGTGAAAAATGTCGACTAATCCGTCGTCGGGGACGAATTATAGTAATTTGTTCCAACCCAAGACATAAACAAAGACAAGGATAATCAGACTCGTTAAAGACCTGATAGGGATCTGTTTTGACATGAAATGGATATATCCATATATCTCTGACTAAAATTTATGAGATGATAAAAAATGGCAAAAGCTATACCGAAAAAGGGTTCACGTGGACGTATTGGTTCACGTAAGAGTACACGTA